>NC_051165.1:283361376-283676376 GCF_013339725.1 Rhipicephalus microplus
TGCTGGAATGTTAGCGATACATGTACCTTTTCTTACATTAGCGAAGGTTTTGTGCAGTTGGATCGATATATCAGCCAGCGCAAGACTGGTAGATTGCCAAAGAGGACTCAGCTTGAATTGAGGATGACGCAGCGAGCAGTGTAAAGGAACACGATAGGTGTAACTTTAAGAAACAAGAAGAAAGCAGAGTGGGTCAGGGAACAAACCGAAGTTAAGGATAGTTGAAATCAAGAAGAAGAAATAGACATTGGCCGTGCACATAGCACGTAGGCAGGATAACCGCTGGTCCTTAAGGGTAACTGAATGAAATCTCCGAGAATGCAAAATGCACGAATGGGAGACAGAAAGTTAGGGGGGCAGATGAGATTAGGAAGTTTACAGGTTTACAGTGGCAGCAGCAATGACAGGGCCAAGTTGACTGGCGGAACATGGGAGAGATCTTTGTCCTGCAGTAGATGTAGTGAGGCTTACGATGATGATGATGATGATCAGTTAGTACTGGACAGCTTCTGTGCTTTGGGCATCCACGTTGGGCTTATGCACTCAAACCTTGTCATAACAAAGTTGAAGGGGAGCCACAATTATTTCGTTATAACCATTATTTCGCTATATCGATTATAACAGTTTGTGGCAGTGTATGCTCAGATGGGCGCTTACCTATAAGCATGCAAAGAAGGAAACCGCCTCGCGGCCCTACGTACCACTACGCGACCACATGTGCGACAGAAAATAAACACAGTCGAATCTCAGTAATTCAAACACCCTTAATTTGAACCCTTTGGTTAATTGGAACTCACACTGAGGTCTCATCAAAGCTATGTGTATTCCATTGGGCAAAAATGCCCTGTAATTCGAACGCGCAAGCACTTGCAACGTTTAATTTGAACATACCGCGTTCAGCACCATGCCGAATCCCGCGGCGGCACCTCACAATGCTGCGCGCGAAGAAGGAAAAGAAGGAAAGGAAAGAAAGGACTGTGGCGTATTGTTTGCACTCTCTCAAATGCCGATCTGCGACGAGCCTGTGCCACGCTTCTCCCTTTTTCGTCTCTGCACGCAAAGATACTTTCAAGGCCACGCACGGAGAGATAGGAAAAAAAAAGAAAGCTGTTGCGGAGAGTTCTCCTTTCTTGTTGCAGAGGGTAGCAGCGGAGACGCAGTCGTTGCCGTCGTCTTTAAGGCGCATAAGTGAGAGGGAAACCGGTTTGCACCGTGGCGCCGCTTCTCGGTCATGTGACCCGCTGAACGCTTTTTCAATCCTCTCTGCTGGCTGTGTGAGGAGGACTGCTCTCTCAGCCGCGCTTGGCTTGGCTGTAAGGTCGCGCATGGCATGGCTGTAATAGCCGCGCTTAACGAGCGTGAAACTTCGCAGAACACACTACTTAACATACTTAACATACTTAACACACTACGGTCAGTTTTTTTTTTGATAGACTTTGATTGAATAATTAGGTTCGTTATATCCATTTACCAGTCAATTTTACTTTGATACAGTGAGGTTTAAAAAGGAGCTTTCAAGGGGAATTTCATTTACTTCATTATATTCATTATTCTGTGATATCCCGTTACGTTATAACGAGGTTTGAGTGTACATTCCTTGCTTTCACAGGAACGCTGATGCACGCGTATTGCTCACTGCTGTACATGATAAAACGTTACTTATGTGACCTTTATTTTGTGTGAACATCGATCGATCGACTTGCAATACAACGACTTATTGCTGCAAATTCGTGTAATCAGCGTTAAAATTTTGCTCGGCCTGTATGTAGTTTCACAACTTACTAAGCAAGTAGTTGTGAGCGTCCAGTAAGTAGTTTACTGCAATGTACTACATGGAAACAAGAGAAATCGAGAGAGGGGCTGCGGCGAGCGAGGGACAAACGTGACGCGGAAGGAGACGATGACGGTGTCGTCTGCTATGCAGAATGTCAGTGCCAGCCACAATATCAAAATGCCCTTGTGCTTTTGAAAACTATTTCATTTTATGTGCAGCTATAAATTTTGCAACCAATATTCTTAGTTGTTATTTGTTCAAAAAGGTTATTTGAGAGTAAAAAATAATAAATACTTTTTCAATTATAAGTAAAATAGTAATTTTTTAATCTTTTTACAGTTGCCACCAGAATCCAGATGGCGCTATCATCGCGTCTAATTTTCGTACCCATTTGCTTTATGGGGATGTCGCTCCCTTTGCACGGTGTCGAATGCTTTGCGGAAGTCAACAAAAAGTCCGAGGGTATATAGCTTTTTTTAAAAATTGCTTAGTATCTCATTTTTTTACATTAAGTAATGCTAGCTCGGTGGATTTACATTTTTGAAAGCCGAATTTGGCGTCACCTATGACTTTGTACTTTGCGAAAAATTTTTGTAATCTATAATAATAGTTCTTTCAAAAGCTTTTGACAGAATTGGTAGTATCGGTATGGGTTGGTAATTTGTAGTAAATAGCTATGACAGCCTCATTCATACTTATGACACCCTCTATTGTATTGCCTTTGTTGGCGAACCCTGTCAAACTCTGGTTTTAGGCTTGGGACACTTGTAAGGGTACACAGTTGCATTAATCTTAGCAAGAGGTATTGTTTGCATGGTTGCTTCATAATTAGGCTAATAGCATACAATTGAAGAAGTGTTAGTCGTGAAGAAGACAAAAGAAAGGCTGTGATTTTTTCAGAAGGTGAAGCTTTGATTGAGATAGCAGTGTCTTAGACAAGTTCACTAAGTAAGGTTCATAGTTTATAGTTTTAGTGTCTGTATCTATGGCAGTAAATATACAACCTTACTACCCAGTATAAAATCACGCACGTGCTAGCATACATCCACCTCAAGCTCCCCTTCCCCCCAACCTCCCAGAAAAAAAAGAATTGCTCTGTGCTACCTAATGAACAGTGGGGGCAGGAGCAGTGAATGCCTTGCATTGCCTCTTGCTTCACTCATCTCCAAAACATAAAGTAACGCAACTTACAACACCCTCTAAGCCACCTGGTATCAACAGGTTGCGTGCAATACAGGCATAAGAAGTTAGGAAGAGCCTTTTACTTAACAACATTTTTGACAAATCTGCATTGCTGAAAGACATTTCAGCACGAATACTTCTTGTGTTTTCTCACTCATGAACAATTGTTTGTAGCCAGCCTGTCCCTCCTGAAAGAGAGAAAGAATAAGAATAGAAGAAGAAAGGTTAACCAGGGCTGAGCCCATGGTAGGCACAGGGGAAGGGAGAGGAAAGTTACAGAGGAGCACAAAAAGGTCACTGTTTAAGCCGACATATAACGGTTTCATGTTTCACTCCTGAAAGTGTTTCATCTGCCAACGTCATAACGTTGCTTGCATCCTACTTTCTTTTCAATAGGAATCGGAGTACGTATCCCTACACCTGCATGACTGGATCGACCTCATCTTTGGCTACAAGCAGAAAGGCTCAGCAGCTGTTGAAGCTTTGAATGTTTTTTACTACGTCTCGTATGAAGGTTAGTCAGCACGCCTATAATAAGAATTTTAAAATTGATTGATTCACTGTTAGTTGAAATTGAATACCATTTCGGTTCTTGACAGGAGCTGTGGACCTTGACGCTATCAAAGACCCTGTTCAGCGTGAAGCTACTGAAGGAATCATCAACAACTTCGGCCAGACACCTTGTCAACTCCTAAAGGTCTGCTCACAGGATTTGTGTGTGCTGCTTATTGCAACATTAAACAAAACCGCCAGGCCTGCACATTCTCTGCACAAAATGCACAGCACAGTCACAGCAAAAGCTGGAAAAGCGACCTGCCTTTTTCAAACACTTTTGGGGCAAATACTACAAGCACACTTCCATAACATACACTGTGTCATAAAACATCATAATTTTTCTGCCGTGAGGAAGCATCCACTATGCCAATGCATAGTGGATGCAAGTCACCATTGTTCGGGAAAGCCTGGTATTATGTGCACCTTGTTAATCCTCTGACTGACAAGGATGAAGAATTATGCCTCAGGATATTGTGATGATTAGGGACATTCAACGACCCACTCATTATGCAATGCGCATGCAGTGATGCCTGGTCATTACCTTACTCTTCTAAAATGCTTTATTACACGTGTTAAAGCAATTCCTTACCTGACACGAAGCCTGCCTATGGTTAGTTTGCAACAGAGTTTTAAGCACTCGCATAGCTCAGTGGTAGATTACTGGGCTGTTACGCAGATGGCCCGGGTTCGATTTACAGTCTGTCCCGGTAATTTTTTTATAGGTATCTCATTTTTTTTGTTCTTATTTCGCACGATAGTGGTTATGGACACCTGTGGCGGCTAATAGGACACCAGAATTGGCCCTTGTTGTGATCTCATAACAGTTTTTGCTGTAAAAAAGTGCTACTATGTGAAGAAAAAAGGTTTGCAAGACTGCTTTGGTGATTAATTTGGTGTTGCACATTTAGATTGGGCTTTATAATGACATCTTGCTAACTGGACTTGCCAAAGTATTATTGTTTCTTTTTCAGTGAAAGCTGTTATAAAATCACAACAAGGGCCCATTTTGATCCGTAGTTGTCCCCCACCACTGACGGTGTTCATAACCGCTAATCGCTTGAAATAATAATAATAATAAAACATTCAAAACACATCCGGGTTGGAATTTGGTTTGAACCGGGGTCCTCTCCGTGGCAGCCCAGTGATCTACCACTGAGCTATGGTGGTGCTTGAAAGTCTCTTGCAAACTGACTCTATGCAGGCTTCATGTCGGCTAAGAAATCGTGTTAACATGTGTAATAAAGTGTCTTAGAACAGTAAAGCAACCACCAGGTGTCACACAATGTGAATGGCTTAACGATTGGGTCGTTAAAGGCTCCAACCCATTGCATAAGCTGCAGGCATAATTTTTCATTGTCTTCAGACACAGCATCAACAGAGAGCACTTGATGCTTTACAAGTGTGAATGGGATGTCATGCCTTTTCGAAGAATATTGAATGATGGCACATTAGACGCTTTCCCACTACACAAAGATTGTGATGATAATATATGGCGTAGTGGGTGCCATGCAGGTGTGCTTGTAGCAGTTCCCCACAGGGTGTTTAAAAAAGGCTCTAAAAAGGCAGCTCTTTCAGCTCTCGCTGCGATTGTGCTGGGCACTCTGTGCAGGCATGACGGCTTTTATGTTTCTGGCTTCAAAAAATTTAGAATAACACTCTGTTTTACAGTTTTAGAATTCAGGTCTGGCAACTATATGGTCCTTCTTTGAAAGGCTGGCTATCTGATTGTGTTCTAATTATATTTGAGCACTATAAATATTTGAATGAATATTACAGTATTCAAATTTGCTTTGTCACAAATCAATGTTATTCGAAATTTTGAAGTATTCGAACAAACATAACCGCATCTAAAAAACTTTACTTTGTAAAGGTTGTTTCACTGCAGCCTGGGAGTGCTACGCCATGGAAATGCATATCCAGGAAAATCCACACTGCTACGAAGCTTCACTTTAAGGCTAAACGAGCATGTTACCCTTACATCGATTAATCATTTTTTCAGTTTAAAACCTAGGCATGCGAGCTTATATGCTATAAGTATAGTAAATTTTTAAATGTAACTTATTTTATTGGTTATCACTTGCATTCTATTATTCAGTTGTTGCTTTCACTTCATTTCATACCAAAAAGAATGGCAATCACACATGCCTTGTATTATAAGATATTTTGATGGTTAGTTGGGCCATGAGAAATATGCCCAACCACTATTGCTTCAAGTTCGCTTCAAACATAATATACTTATTTGCACAGCTCTCGTTCAGGTGTGGGTCACCTGAAGAAAATTTGCAGGAAAAATGATGCCTTTTTCTTTGTGGACATATTAGAAGACTATTTTAGTCTTTACTGCTGCATTACGTCTAGGAAAGACAATGCCAAGAACAGACCATGTTAACGAGAAGTGCTAATAACTGGAGGCTGTCCCACTAAAGATTAATTTTGAGTGTTGACTGCTAACTGTGCATTTACAGAGTTGTCAGTTATGTGAAAATTCATAATAATTTCTGGATTGGAGTCGAATACAAATTATTTGGTACATGCTGCAAATAGAACAAAGTCTTTAATAATAATTAAATTGTGTTGAAATATACACAACCTTCTACAGTATTAATGTTCATATCCAAGCAGTACTATTTGAAAAGTAGCAGGTATGAATAATTATTTTGCATGTTAGAAAGTGTGTTATTAAGAGCATAAATAGAGAACTAAAATTAAAGGCTAGCTACAACAAATTTCGGCACTCTGCAAAAAAGTCAATATATAGGTATTCTAGCTAGAGGTAGTGCTGCCTGCCAAATTTTGCCTTCGAAATACAGAGGCTTACCTTAAAAAAAAGCTTGCCAATGACTGTGTTTTTTTTAGAATAAAACTAGAAAAAAAAAACGATGCTATTACGGCTAACGGGAAGTGATGTGAATGACAGAAAAATTGTCTGCTCCACGCTCCTTGAGCACGCACATCGCGGACGCGTCCCTTGGTGTGTGTGTGTTTTTTCTATGTTAACATTAATAAAGCTGCGTGAACATGCCACTTATTGAATGCTGGTCCGGGCTTCCCACTGGTGGGTTTGCAGTGTCTGACCCCCGTATTCAGAAACGCTGCTTGTCTTGAAACTGACTTGCCATCGACTTCGATGTAGTACAAATGCGTTTCGAACTCACTGTCTTTAGACGGTGCCACGGTAGCACAAACGCACACATGCGTTTCAAACGCGCTGCATTGAGTCAACTGCTCGCGAACGAGCATCACGCAGGAAAGAGCGATTCAGTGGCATGGAGGATTGCTCACGAAGAGCGACGCGGAGACATTCTGTAGTAATCGTCATATCCAGTTCTGTCCGATTTGCCTAAGCACACTGCTAGAGCTCCGCATCGTCTGTTTGCTGGCAATTGGAGCACCAATTATAAATTAAATATGTGACTGTAAGATTTTTCACTGTCACTATTGTAGCTTACCATATATATACTACGTATTTATGGCCATTTTCGCCCAATAAAGTTTTGTTACAGTTGGTCTTTAAGTGGATCACACAGTCGGAATACTCGGGAAAATGAATATGTGGTTGTGCATTACTGTCCGAATGACATTTTAAGAGTCTTTGAAGCCAGTAATCATCTGTGCATACTATCAAAAGTAACCAGGAAATGCTGTTTGTCTCCGGCGATGGCAAAACAGAAAAACATATTACAGTGAAAGCTGTTATGAGAGCACGACAAGGGTCATATGCAGCGCCGTAGTTGTCTATCACTGCTGCCGGTGTTCGTAACCACTATCGCAAGGAATTAAAAAAAAAACTCAGTAAATAAAAAATACCAAGGACCCAGTGGGATTCGAACCTAGGTCCCCTGCGTGCCAGCCCAGTATCCTGTCACATAGCCACGCCAGGGCTTGATATTTCACTGCAAACTGGCGTTAGGTAGGCTTGGCGTTGGGAAAGTAATCACGTTAATATGTGTAATAGAGCGCTTTAGAATAGCAAAGAACAACCAGGCATCACACAATGCGAATTGCAAACCGAAGGGATGGTCGAATGCTGTAGCCCATTACAAAAGCCGCAGGCATAATTCTTCATCATCGTCAGCCACAGCGTAAGAAAATTAATCAAATTCATTTCAAGTGTGTAGTGGGTGCCACACTCCTCTGAAGAATGACTAAGGATGGCATAGGGAATGTCTCCCTACTACACAAGTGTTATGATGATTTATGGCATAGTCGGTGTCCTGCCGGTGTCTTTGTAGGAGATACCCAAAGAAAGGCGCTGAAAGGCCGCTCTTTCAGTTTTCGGTGGGACCGTGCTGCACGTTCTGCGCAGGCCTGGCAATTTTTTCCCCATTTAGAGGGCTCACGTCAAAAGGTGCCTCATAAATGTTACTGTAAAAGCATGTTAAAATGTGATTTATAGTGCACTGATAGGTGCTGCATTTATAAATAGCACTGAAACCTAACCTGGGCCCAATCCCTATCTGAACAAAAGTTGTGTGAGAATGATCTCCATTTAAGCAACACTGTGTCCATGATCAATGCACTTTTGGTTTAATGACGTGACTGATAATGCAGTGTTGACAACGTTTGGTGTTCAATATTTCTTTTAAGAATAGTACCTGAATTTGAGAATAGTGAGTACAGTCGAGCCCACCTATAACGGCCCCACTTAAAATGAACTTTCGCGTAAAACGAACAATATCCGCATGACTGTGAAAATATACATTGTTTCAATTACACAAAATCGCACTTACAACGAACGTCTCTGAGCGCTGCCGATCTGTTACAGCGAACGGAGTCAGTGCTCTGCTGACTTCCCGGGAAACCACTTTCGACCACTGATGAGGCATCGGCGAGGTGCCCATAGATTATTATCGTTGAACGCCGACCCTGCCTCTGCGCCCCTCTAATTGCTGCTTTCCCCGACCGCTCTTTGTTACGCACACTTCAGTCCTTTGTCCCCCCCACTGCTCTGAGCACCCCCCATCGCCAGACGCGGCCCATGTTTTCATACTGCCACACATCTTTCGAAGACTGGTCGGCCATCTCCCCTGTTTTTGATCGCTGGTACTGTCATTGACGTCGCCAGCCTGGAGTGACCCGACCATTTGCCAACATCGTCTATATCCGATTGTCTGCGTCTTGTCTTATTGTATTGTTCTAGTGCAGATGTGTGCTCTACCCCACCCACTCTGACAATTCGTAATTCTTTTCGTGTTTAGGACCTGTTCTCACTCACTTCGCGCTCGGCTCAGCATGCCCTCCTCACGCGTGTGGAAGCGTAAAAATGGCTGTTAATTTGCGCGAGACGATTCGCGAAATATTGAAATCAGTGAGGCCACGCAAGCCTGCCGGCGCAACAAAACGATTCTTTGACCACTGCTGCCGTTTCTTCGAACACCGCCGTGCGCACCGTTCCAGGCGGCAGTGCTTAAACCTCTGCGCGCGCAAGCACTCTTTCTGTTTTTTCTACGCATGAGTTGCACGTTTCGCGGATATTTCAAGCAAGCTGCTCGACCTGCCTCCTTCCCGCGTGTTTTGGTTTTCAAGGTCGCCTTCCCGCCGTATCCTCCCCTCTCTTCCCTCTATCGCAACTCCTTGCTCTTCTCTCGGCTCTCCTCTCTTGACACAACTCTTTCGCCGATCTCCACCACTCCACAATGCCAGCCACACGCTGACTCGAATTCGGAAGTTTTGTTTTCCGACTAGAAACGGGCCCTGAGCTGTACCACGAATTCTGGCATGTGTGTTGCGTGTGCGTGTCTTGCTCGCTGTCGGTGTGCGTGTGTGGTCAGGATGGCGGACGGGAGACGTTGCACACGTTTTCCTGCCGCCTAACAAAATGTCGAAAATGTGACCGCTTGGCTTGGGCGTAATCCGCGCGTTAGGCGCTGCGTTGTGGAGCGCTTGCTATTGACCACCTGGCAGCCAACGTGCCGCTTCGGGCGTCCCGGTATTCAGCTATGAAGATAGTGAATATTTAGTGGGCGGTGGTAATGGCTGCATGCTCGTGAAACTGTTTTCGCGAGAATTCATCGACGTTGGGCCCGATTCTAAGCTTGAAGCTTCCGAACAGGACGGCTCTGGCGGAAATTTGTGGCAGCACGTTGTTCACTCCGACGTGTGAGCGGGTGGGACATCTGTTGCGATGGTTTAATTACGGCCGATGATGATGCCGACACTGCGGAATCGTGCACGGATTAGGGCATTGTGAATGAAGTACGCGGCAATTTGGAGGAATCGGATTGCAAGAACGACGAGATTTTGGAGCCAGTGCCTCACGCAGCTTATGCCATGGGCCTCGGTGAAGAGCAAGGTGCCATTTGAAATAAACTCGAGATTGTCGTTATCGCTTGTGCTCTTCGAAACACCTGCATCACGGACTTTTTTGGGCAAAAAATTTTTTGTTTTCACTTGCAACTTTTTAAAAGCTGTGTTTCATTTACTACGAACTTCGGTATACAGCAAACGGATGCCGCGTCAGGCTCAGGTTTGTTATAAGCGGGCTCGACTCTATTTTGGATAGAGGACCAAATTAAATTGCAGCTATTTGTTGTTCTCTATTTTATAATAGTATTTACACACCCCTGTGATAATGTAGTGTGCTGCACATCACACATTATTCAACGTTTTAATGATGTCATGTTTTTGTGAAGGCTGTTGAACTTGGCGATTCAAAGTAAAAACAATCTGCTCTCTTTCAGGAACCTCACCCAAGAAGGCTCTCTTATGAGGGAGCTATGCTGCGAATGACGAAGTCTGACACAAAGCCTCCAAACCTCTTCCTGTTCCTGCAAAACCTTAAGGCCTATGTAGTGGATGTAAGCATTTTGCTGATTCATAATTAAACTATGCTATTAGTTCTGCAGTATGTTAACATATGTCATATTTTCTTGCATATAGCCCGTTCCTGCATATAGCTCACACCCCTAATTTTAACTCTACAAAAAAGAAAAAAAATATCTATATAACCTTTGCCTATGACCGGCTCTCCCACTTTTTAAGCACATTTTTCTCGTTTTTGGTGCATATTGATTGCGAGGAAATACAGTGTCTGCACATCTCAAGTGTTGAGAATACATGGGACAAAACCTGTTTGCTGACGACAGGTCAAAAACTGTAAATGCACATATTTAGTCATTGGTTGTTAACGAGCCAACTTACTCAGTTATCACTAGGCAGATCATAACATGCCATGCGAGCACAGACACTGAAGTTATTGCCATTGCCTGTAACTTTTGCAATTCTGAGTGGAACTCGCTGAAAATGATCGGTTCTATGGCCAAGACTTTTAATAGCACATAAGCCCATAACATTGCTTGTATTAGTGCGGTACATAATAAGGAAATACGGTAAAGATGAAAAAAGGGTGCCTACCTTTTTTTTTCGCCTGTGTCATTTTTGCTTCATATATGTACCACTGGAATACAGGCTAGTTCTAATAACAGCTGTTCTAAAACTGGGCCAGATGAAAAAGGAATTTCTGTGCCTTTTGCACTCCAGTTTCCTAATTACATCTACAGATGGCGGGAACGCCTCACTCGCAGACTGAAGTGGTAACTCCCGACTGAAACTGGGAAGCGCGGCTCAACATGATGAAGGCGTACCATATAGTCTAGAACAAGTGGCCCTCTACAGTGAAAGATAATTCGTCAAGATTTGGAGAAGGTGCCCTTGCTCAGTCTTGGGTCAAAATTTAAGATGGCCATGGAAGAGCTGCATGTGAATCCAGTGAAATGCTTTATGGAATATGCATGCATTCACTGTCATTATTTGCCCACGTTGGGTGATTGAAAATAGGGAATGAAACAAGGAAATTGGAGGGAGGGCAAGGAGGGCTTGCTCAGTTAGTGGTGCATACTTCAAATATCTGAAAAGAGAGAGCGGATCACTTCCTCGAGTAAGGGCACTTTCTTGGGATTTTACTATAAAGTTGTCTCACAAAAACCAGTCCCTTCACACACCTATAGATGGTATAACTGTGTTGGTTGCAGATGAAGCAGCAGCCACACATAGAAACTGGGAAGCAGGAAACACCGACACCAAATCACAAAATCGTAGAAATTAACTAAGGAAACGCAGGAGAAACATAGCTCTGCTATCTGTGCCAATTTTGCACTTGACGGAACTGCAGTAATATTTTGTTTTGTAGCAGTGTCTCGTAATAAAGTACTGCCTAATCTGTTCATGTTCTAACTTTCTGTTTTCACCGCAGGCTCCGTTGAGCTGTCCAATCGTGCATGTCAACATTCCTCGCTCCCCAGCACGTTCTTTTATGCAACATGGCCTCATGGATACCTTGGTCACCGTGGGTTGCGATGGCTCGCTCGGTGTGCATGGCTGGCTGCCCTACGACAGAACTCGGTCTTATCCCAATTATTTCACCTTTGAACGGGATCCAAACATACAAAACCCCAAGTAAGACTAAGGAAGTTCTTTACAAGACTTTTTTTTTATTAAAAAAAAGATTGCTTTGCATCTTGTTGTGACAAATGTCTTTCCTTGTAGTAACTTGAACATCGAGTAGCTGATTCCGCTTATATTAATAAGCGGATTTGGGCTTCTTTTCTCACCGAGTCACTTGTAGCAGCAACTTGTCACACTCTTTAGGCTTATTGGTATTTTTCCAGCCAAAATAGTTATCTTAGGAATCATCACGTTCACCATTAGAGCGTTTGTTGATGACTTTCGGCTTGTGGAAATAGCGAATTTTAGGTTCGAAGCGAATAGTGATCTTGGTTGAATAATTTTGAATCGAACTCGAACAGTGTATATGACTTAAAAAAATATGGGCATATGTATTATGACCTAACTAACCTGCACAATATCTTTTTTTAATTTAGGTAAGGTTTCTGTGCATTTGCCCCCCTTTTTTTTTCATTGAAAGGAAGTCGGAAAAACTTTGAGTAGCAGCGGCATCTGATTTTCGATACGATGCGATTGGTAACCTGTAGAATACGTAACATTTAAAAATTTATTATACTTAGAGCATATAAGTCATCATAACAAGCTTTTAGGTTAAAAAGTGATGAATCAATTTGAGAATAATATGTTCATCTAAAAGGGCCCTGCAACATTTTTTCAAGTAGCCATGGAATGGATTCACTGAATAAGCTTATTGCCTCATGAGTTCACTGCTAGAATTTCTTAGAATTCATCCAGTATGAGCAAAGTTGCTAAGATTTAGCACACACAGCAATTCTAAGTTCACTCTTCTCGTCCCAGCAAAAGCGTTGGAAGCTAAGCGGGGTAGGATGCTACGGGGTAAGAAAATATGCAATATGTGCCTTGTGACCTTGAGCACTTTTTCTCTCTATCTCTCTCTCTTTTTTCCGAATACGCGGCTTTTTGGCGGGATCGTGCACATACGCCTGTACAAGTGGCGGCCTCTCGCAATGGCTCCAGTAACGATCGAGCGCACTATACTCAAATTAGCCCATAGCTGATACGATGCCTGTGACCGAGTTATTTTTGAGCCTGTGGTGTCATTTGCCCAGAGAAAAGAGCAGTTCTTAGCTGACTTTGAGAATTTATTGTGAATCGTAGGCTACGAGCTGTGCTATAATATTTGGCTCGCGTGTTCTCGGTAGCCTCGACCACTGATCAGTAGCGTTTTCTGGCCATGCTCAACAAGGGTTGCATGGTCAAAGTGGGGCTTTGCGGCAGAGCAGATGTCTCTTGGACAGGTGCTTTCACGGCTTAGTATTTCTACACGGCAGTGAAACCATCTTCACAGGTGGTTTACCTGCGGATTAATATACACCTATTCATTCATTGCGAATACTTCGGAATTTTTAATAATTTAAACTTGAATCAAAGTAAATTCGAATACTCTATAATCGTTCGAATATTCATATCATTCTAATATTCGCACAAGCCTACTTTACACATAGGTTAGAGGAATCAACTAGTAATGTTTATTACACAATGGCAAACATGCATTCAACAGAATGGAGACTACCTTTGAAACACTTTTAAATGTTACTTAATGTGCTTTCATATATAGGTATGCATATTTTCTCTGTGAAAAATACTTTAACTGATTTTTTTTACTCACCTTTGTATATGAGTGACATTTTTTATATAATTAAAAGTATTTTCAAGTATCGAAACTTTTGCTAAATTTCTGCTTCTCTTGGGCTTCTTGAGAAAGCTGTGCCACTTTTTTGTGGTTTATTTTATTATGGTTATTTGCTTATTAGCTTGCTTGCCTTTTGCAACTCTGCTTGAAGAGGACGTATTACAGCGAAAGCTGTTATGAGATCACAACTCGGTTCATGCGCAGTTGTCCGCCGGCACCGCCGGTGTCCGTAACCACATCGCGAGAATTTAGAAAAAAAAACCTAGCACCAATCACACAGTGAGGCTCGAACTCGAGTCCACTGCGTGCCAGCTCAGTATTCTGCCACTGAGCTGCGCCGGTGTTTGTGACTTGTTGGCAAACTTGCATTAAGCAGGCTTGATATTGGGAAAGTAATTACGTTAATACAACTTATAAAGCATTTTAAAACAGCGAAAGAACAACCAGTCATCGCACAATGCGAATAGCATAATGAGTGGGCCGTCCAATGCTCCAACCTATCACAAAAGCTTATTCTTGTTCCCCTATGAACTGTGGCGCATGCCCACTTCAGCCATAATTCCTCATCGTCGTCAGCCACTTCATGAACAATTGGCACAAAATTCCTTGCAAATGTTTAGCGAATGTCACGCTTCTCAGGAGAATGACTGAAAATAGCTTAGCGAATGCCAGCCTACTACCCCCAAAAAATTATTATTAATGCCTTAGTGGGTACCAAGCAAGTGTGCTTGCAGCAGTTACCCAATGAGGGTTCTGAAAAGGCTCCGAAGGGCCGCTCTTCTAGCTTTCACTGTGACTGTGCTGTGCCTTCTGCACAGGCCTGGTTTTTTTTTTTTTTTTTTTTTTACTTCAGGCTCTTAACTCAAGCTAAGTTATTGAATCATTTGTTAGCAAAGGCAGTTATATCTACAACTAAACAGTACACATATGTTACATTCGTGGTAGATACTGTTCATTACTGCAACAAGGCAGTATTGGAATGAGTACTGAATAACTCAGCTCATGTAATTTAAGTGCAGTAGTATCCCAGCAAAAGAACCAACTTTATTTTTACTCTTTCATTTTGGCAGCAAAACTGAATACAAAATTTACAATGGAATTGACAAAACAATCCCAGTGATGTTATGGGATGTGTTATTGTTGTTTCAAATATGTTTTGTACTCTATGCTTTGCTATCTTCTGGCAGATTTTTCGAGCAGTTGGCAAGATTGTTGCTGTGAATGTAGACAACCATGTTCATCTACTGTCTGTCTGTTTATTAAGCTAGTAAAGATGGACTTCACGAAATTTCGAACTGGCCTATTTAGTTTTTGCTCAACATAGAAAACAATATATTAGGCAATACAATGGCATGTGCATATTGATAATATAAGGATTCTTTCAGGGACAATCTGTACCTCTTGAAAAGCTTATCATTCATGATGAGCTGGTCTCGTGACAACACAGTGCAACACCGCTCTCGCTCCTGACTAAAATGCAAAGAGGAACAGCATTAGAACAGAATTTTTACACAGTTCAGCCCCAGTACAGATATACTGTCCTGTGATATGAATTTATGATACCGTTGTCTGCATTGTTTGTCATGTTGGCTAAATCAATCATAATTTATCACTTGGCCTATTTAGTGGTCACTTGTGGTCATGCACTAGTTCTGCCAATCCTACTCACTCATTTCAGACTAATGCTGTACTCTGTGAGTCACATTGTCTACAAGTGTGCAGATCTTTCTCTGTGTTTTTTCTTCATTCTTGAGCACTCAAGTACTAGTTTTATGTGGTTTATTGAGAGCCACTGGAACGTAGCACACACAACTGCCTAGCAGCAGTGTCCACATGGTGCTTGTTTTGTTGTGTCAATGTTAATTAATTTGTTATTGGCTTTTCGATAATCAGGTATCTTACTGTACAACCCTTTTCAGAAGTGCCAAGAAGTTGGCAGGAGTGTTCCAGCCGGGGGCCAAAGTGCACAGCCGCCTGTTTGTGCTAAGCTCGGATGGCAAGTTCCTCGTTTCCGGAGGCCATTGGGACAACAGTGTGCGTGCCTACAGCCTATTGCGTTCAAAGCAAGTGGCCCATGTGATTCTGCACAAAGGTGGGTTATAGATACACCCACTGTACAGCCATATTTCACCACTGCAGTTTTGCAGTATGTAGTGCTGCTCATCTGTAATGTTGGCATACTATGTGTCTATTGAATTTTAAAATTGCTTCCTCAGACATAGGAGCAACTGAAAATACAGCTTCTGACTTCAGCAAAGCAGCTCAGAAAACTAAAAAAAAAGAAATTAATTGAAGAGACATCATTTTTATAACGCTAGATTGAGATTTGGCTCACACAAAGGTTTCCAATTTAATGTTTCTTTTTGTCAGGAACATAGTCATTTGGTGCACAACTGCTGTGTTGTGCATGAGTGATTATATGATTATATGCTGATTTACATTTGATTTGACTTCTTATAAACATACTATGTTTATTTATTTATTTATTTCTGAACTACTGCTAGCCTAAAGAAGCTGTGTGATTTGCTTTGTTACAGGTTGAACGAAATAATCTTTTTCTGTTCCTACTTTATTATGCTCAATTCGGATAGGTACCCTAGCCATTTTGTGTGACTTCGCAGTTCCAGGGATTCCAGTTCAACCCTTTCCACTAGCGTACTTACCGATGTCCGCAAGTTGTACATATTAAAATAAAGCGTACTGATTTTATTTGAACACTTATAAGTAGGCAATGTTCCTTTTCATGTGAGTGTCCCATACTGTCTATGTGTATTCGATAATTGGTCAGATAAGCATTTTATGGGCTAATAGCTTAATATCTTAAGGAGCTTGGAGCAAAGTTCGTCCTAATTATCCTAGTTAACTTAGTGCTTTTTTTCTTTATGTAAGAAACGTGCTCATTCCACTGAAGATCCGATGCGAGTATGACACCTAGGTATTTAAAATATTTGACTTCGAATAAGATGCTTCCATTTAAGCTGTAGCTGAGTTGTAGCATTGAGTTCTTTCAAGTTATTCATATGAGAGCTGTCTGTTGGGGGTTAATTTTCATTTGCCGGGCTTTGTATCATTTTTAACATGTTGAAAAGCTTATTTTAGTTAGATGTGGTCATGAAGGTTGTCAATTTTGTGATAAATTACCCAATCATCTGTGAATAGTTTAATTTTGACTCGTACTTGATCAATATGTCATTTATAAAAATTAGAAAGAATAACGGCCCCTACACAGATCTTTGTGGAACGCCCGATTAGTTAAGATGTCAAATAGCTATAGTCCTAAGGCGTTTCAATTGAAACAAGTTAGTTGTAATGGGGTTAGTTGTTCATGTTACTTTTGTGTTACATGACATCTGGCTTGGGTGTCAATAAACCAAAACATAAATCGTGAGAAGCTTGAATCAGAGATCGGGAAACAGAAAATTTAAAGTTTTAACTTGAAGCAAATAGCAGTTGTGTCAAATAATTTCAAATCTAATAGCTTGATTGGTACATATCACATCTTATAAAAAATGACCATTTTCATTATGGTTCAACAAACTTGCACACTATTTTTAAGAATTGGAACTAGGTGTGTGCAAACCTGAAAAATTTGGTGCTAAGTGGAAGCCAATTTGTGTAGTGGCAGAATTTGAATAGTGATATTGTGGAAGTTATAAAATTTGAAATATGTTACATTCTAAAATTTTGTACAGTTATCACATATAAGCTTGCGCGAGACGCTTTTAAGCTAATTTAACCTACCAAAATGAACTTGCAGCAGGGCAGTTTTTCTTTTAATAGGTGGTTTTTCTGTATGGCAGTCCCACATTGCAGTGAAACCACCATTTCAGGAAGTTCACATCACTCGCATGCCGGCATATAGGCATTTATTTGTTCATTTTGAATACTACGAAATTTTTAATTCTTGAATACTGAAAATTTTGTTTTATTAACAGAAGCACTCGAATAGTGTTCCCCATCTCTAGCTTGAACGAATATGAGTCATCTTTGTCTGATATTTATTTGCAGAGCTTTGGGTTAAATCCTGTCTATAAACATTTTCTAGAACCGATTTTGTTAGAGAAACAGAGTGCTGCCTCATTGTGTTATTTGTGTTGTCCTCCCCGTGTGTAGATGTGGTCACAAGCCTTGCTACGGACACCTGTGGAATGTACCTCATGACTGGCTCTCGTGATACAACGTGCATCATCTGGGAGTTGAACCAATTGGTGAGCTATAAACATTGTTTTGTGCTGTTTTGTTCTGTTCTGAACTGCGTGCTAGGGCACCCAAGCAGCTATATCTTACAGGCTACAATGTTGTCTGGATGAGGCTATATAGCATTTGCTAAAATAGCAGGGTAGCTTTTGTGTTCTTAGAGATTTTGCTTTGAGCAGCTTCGGCCATAACTTGTGAAGAAACTAGAGGTACACTTGTGTAAGAATACATCTGGTTATACTCATTGACAACTTATTTTGTTTGACATTGAATCGAAGGCTACGGAAGGGGCACATTTGTGTTGCTTCAAAAGTTGTGTGGCAGCTTGCGACTGATTTTGATTTTGCTTGCTGGCATTGTAAACACATTTAGTAAATTATGCGAACAGAAAATGACAATCGGAGAAAAATTTTTTTGTTCGTTGTATATTGTCACGATGCAGAAACAGCAGAAGTCAGATTTAGGAGAGCTCACTTTTAATTATATGCAAGGCACTGTCAAAAAGCACCGGGTAAGAGCTTCGTCTTCCTTTCTTGCTGCGCGAGCTCTTCTCTGCAAGTTGAATGCAGCAATATTTTAGTGCCATCTTATAAGTACATATTTTTTTTTCAAATTAAACCACATGTTTGAGGCCGCACACTAAACTGCCATGTCATAAATGCCATGTTTACCTCGGAAAACTGGTGTGCTGAAAAGCCAGTGCTCTCCAAAAAGTGGAAAGAAAGAGAAGGCATTCCTGCAAAGTTAACGATAACTCTATTTTAATCACAACTTCCCATAGCTTCATAATACAGTGAAACTCTGATTACACGTCCCCCGGTTTCGTGACGACCCACATTTTACAACCAATCGGTTCGGCCCCGGCAAAATCCCCATAAAAGTAATGCGTTAAAAATCTTGGTTATACGACAGTTTTACGCCGACCCTGCATCTTACGACGACTCTTAGATTCCGTCCGAAAAATAAAAAAACACCTTTACTCGAATCAAACATCGTCCAAATATACACGAGAGCAAAATATGAACTAGCGCTCCCCTAGGTTGACAATTAGAAAAGTAAAGAGACGGACATCTTAGAACGGAAAATTTATTGTCCTAAAAGTTCATGCACTTCTTCATACGCCTCAGTCACATGCGTACGTATTCGGAATCATTATCTAGTAAAGCTCTATCCACACAGAGTAGCTTCAGCCGGCCGAAAAGCTGGTATTTTCATGTTTTCAGTTCGTTGAAACTTCTTCTAAAGCTGATGTCCTGCCTTTGTCGCACTCACAGTCACACGATTGCAGTTTTCACCGTGAAAAAATACTTTCACTTGACGTCAGCGTTCATAATAACAGCGAGACATCACTAGTTGCACTTCACAAGCCAACAAATTACAACATGCCCAGCTCAGTCACACATGAAGGCATTCTACACAAACTCATGGTACATCGCAATTATGTGATAGCGATGACAAACTCTTCTGACAGGCGGCTGGAAACGCGGTTTCAGTTTCATTTTCACAGCGCAGGCAATTTTCGTAATTTGTTTATTGGTAGGAAAATGCGCATTGGCTTCAGTTTTCTTTTAAGTAGAGAATGACAATTCGCTCGCACTTCCTCTAATTAAGTAATGCTGGCATTAGCTGCCACTGGCACAAATAATTGAATACACCTTCCTTGCAGAGGCACAAGGTCGTGCCGTTAGCATATTCAAGTGGTTTGTACTCGTTTTATGGACTAGACTAAGTGTCACTGCCTATAATCTTAGCTTTTCAATTATACGACATTCGGATTATATGATGGTTTTGCGTGGTCCCCCGAAGGTCGTATAATCAGGACTCTATTGTAAATAAAATAGCATTTACTCAGCAAAACAAATCAGAAAATTTTCAGTAAACTTATTATTTTTTGGCGCAATAGCAGGCATACATTTCGATTTGGTATCATTCACAGTGCTGTCAAGAAAAGGTGTTGCCCAGTAAAGTTTTCATTAAATTGAACAAAAGTGAAGCTTCTTGTCATTCACAGTGTCATCTCCATGACAGTATTGTCGCAAAGCATTAGCCATAACTTGGAAGAAGGTTCTGTAGCAGTTGTTGCCTGTGTTGGGGCAGGGAAGGGTTGAGGTCGAATGTCGGCTCCGAGCTATGGGGCTTTGTGGGCACTGCTGTCGGGTCTGAAAGGGCGAGGGTGTTGCTCACTTCGCAATTTTTTTAGCGGACAGCAATGGTTGCACCTTTTATCCGATGACCGTACTTTTGGTCGAAGTTACCGTATTGCTTGTGTAGTGAAAGCACTCACATAATAAATGCACTCCCAAGTTCAGTCATGAAACTTCGGATTTTTTTTCCCCTCGCGCAATAAACGCACCCCCTACATTCATCCGCTGCAGTCCCACAAACCAACACCTGATGCCTCCTCCCCTGTTGGATCTCGGTGTTTTATTACTTTGTCGACCCCCCCTCAACTACCTCGGTTCGGTCCTTTCCCCCCTTTCTTTCTATCTGTGCCCCCCCCCTCCCCCCCACCCACGTCCCTTCCCGGTCTTATCTGTTCGCCACAGGAGGGTTCATGTAGAGAGGTGCTTATTTTCGAAAATAGTTGTAAAGCACAGAATAAACGTGGTCAAGCGTAGTTCCAGGAAATCCTGCGAAATAAGAATGACAGCATGCATAAGCCACTAGAAAGGTTACTGGCATTACTATCAATACTTAGCATTGCCGGATGGAAAGGCACTGCCATGCTCAGAGCCTTTCAGATAAAAAAAATACTGCTTTTTAACTACTGCAGCTAGGATAACTACAAAGGGTAAGCTTTCTGTCGCGCAGGAAAAAACTGGATCAAAAAAAAAATTAGTTGTCGGTCCCTTTAAGGAGAGACCTTCCTCGTGACGGTACCGCGTTGCTGCGGCTCTGCGATGTGTACAGTATAGATGATGGTGATGATGAACGACTGGACGGGTACATGGCGTGGTGTAAGTAGTCTTCGATTGTGGAAGGTGGCTGCCCAGGCCGTGGCCGCAGTGCCCCAGAGGAGAAGCCATACAGTCCCTTCAACCTGTAGGGGCGGTGTGGAAAAATGTGGTTGGCCTCACCGTAATGAAAGCACGGGGGACGGTCATCTAGCGTTCTCCAGGTATCGCATTTTTTGGGGCTCTGGCATCGCTTGTACGGAGGGCGGTGGAGAAAAGGAGGATGATTGTTTTGCACTGCTTAGTCCCAGCGAGGGGAGCTGTGTGTGGCCTCGACGAGGTGGGCTACTGTTATGGCTTCAGCCTCTATTCCAGTCGTTGATGCAGAGCCAGGTGCCTGCTGGACTTCTTCACATACCACGTTCAAGAGAGATGCTGCTTGAGGGCGGGGGGGGGGGGTGGAGGAGCTGGAGGCTGGAAAGGAGACGGCAGCAGCCACATAGTTCCTCTCGAACTACTTCACGAATAACTTCCCACAACCCGTGGACGATTGACGCGGAAGTGGGTGGCTTACTGCAGATCAGTTTTGAGTAAAGCTAGTTTAGCTTAAGTGGATCGTTGTATTGCCGAGTTCTGGTGTCTGAAATTCTTTCAGTGGTGTGTGGGCTTCTTGGGCGAATTGAGCAACTGTTTTGGGTGATTTCGTACTAAGCTTTGGGAAAAGCGACTCTTTCACTCCCCTCATTAAGTACCCGACCTTTTTGTCTTCTGTCATCTTTTGATGTGCTTGCCGAAATAGACTTTTCGTTTCTTTGGCGTACATGTTTACAGTTTCATTGGGTTCACGGGCCCTTGACACAAGGCGAAGCTGAGCCCTTTTTTTATGCGTAATGCTGGTGAAAGTCCTAAGAACCTCATTCATAGGATATTCCCTAGTGCTTAATGTGGTCACACTGCTTTCTGTACCACGTTTTTGTGGCCCCGTCCAAAGAAAAGTAAACGTATTGCAACTTTATTTCTTCATCCCACCTGTTGATGGTAGCCACCCACTTGAATTGGTCTAGCCATTCTTCCGAGTCATCTACGGCGTAACCGTGGAAAGTTGGAGGAACGTGGGGCTGTTGCAAAATGACAGGGATGAATGTCAGTGCATCGCTCATAGCGGATCTGAAAGCCTCTTTTCATGATCACTGGAATCAGGTAGCAGGTCCAGCTCAGTCAGGTAGCAAGTTTCGGAGACTGGCGGCTGCTTCGAGTATCTGTGCCCTTAGCATCCTTGTTCTCTGTGGTGGCTGTTGCAGGATTGCTCTTGTGCATACCCCATAGCTCATATTCACACGAGCCACTCTGGTTATGTCGAGTTCATTGTGCTGTGTTCAAGTAATGGAATGTTCTCATTTTCTTTGTGCAGGGATCTGGGAGTTTCCTTCCCAACAAGCCATTTCAGATTCTGTGTGGACATGACAGCGAAGTTACTTGCGTAGCGGTAATCACAGAACTTGATATGGCTCTCTCTGGATCAAAAGTAAGTTGGTAAACAACGGTGTTAGGCATCATTTTCAACTATTCAAGTTTAGTGAAATAGACTCCCATTTTCTGTGTCATCTTCTTTTATTTCCTTGCTTTGGGGTGATACTGCTTTGTAGCTGAGCCTACACAAGGCTGTGGGTATTACAATCACAATACATCATTACTTTATTTTGCATGTTTACATTTGTTAAGTTACATTGAATGACTCCAGATAGCAGGGATGAAAGTGCTGCACCGACAGCGCCAGGCTGCGCATAAACGGCAATAATTGTCGATTGGAAGTGTAAATCACCAAGTCTAGGCAATGATTATCGTCCACCGAGCAACACTGAGCGTTGGCTACACGAAGGATGCGGCTGTATCTATACCAGCATAGGCAATCACATTGTAATTCGGTTCATTCATGGGGCTTGCTAGTGCTCATCTCATTGCTGTTATCACCCTGGTTTCCTCCTGAAAAGTGGTGGCACCTACATGAGTGACTGTTAACTATCTATTAATACAATGAAACCTCAATAATTTGTACCAGGTGAGACTACAGCACAGTCGTGCACTAAATGGCAGTCGTTTACAAGTACTACAAATGTTCATCGCACAAATAAAATATATCCAGTACCACAGCAGATGTTGCCCAAAGTACCCACGAGAAAGTCTTTTCTTCATTTTTGCTAGAGTGCGGAAAAGATACTGGGCTGGCACTCTCACATGATTGTTTTATAGTGTGCAGTGGCGACGCCAAGGAGCATTTCAAAGCTATCACAGAGTCCCAAATACGCAGTGATTGAAATAGTGACAGAACGGACACTATCGGCTTTCTTCAATGCATGTGTGTGCTTTTCTACCGCAATTTCATACTAAGCAAGAACTGACGGTTTCATTGAAACACAGAGTGGTCATCTAGACTCGGATCATCTTCTGGTTGCGTGCAGCGTGGCGCCCATAGAGTTAATATGCTACTCTAGAGGAAAAGCTCCCCGTAAGGCCATGATGGAATGATACTCAGCTTTCGGGTAGTCTCTCTTGCACTTGCCAGTGCATGCTGCAATCACCCCCTGGCATTTTTATGTTTCGTGGCTCTATGTTTCATCGCAGTTAGGCTGTCACAGAAAGTCGACTTGCTGGCTCATAGAAACAAAAAACGTGCATGATGAGACACTACAATTCACCCATTCACTAGCAGCTCAAGAGCCTTCGTTTTCAAATATTGATACGGTATGCGGATGGTGGTGCCATATAGTAACAAAACCTTGGAACGATTTTTATAGTGCACAACAATTTTATGCTAAATGGCATAGCGTCTTCCCTAAAAGTAGTTGATATGAAGATCACACTATTGCTATTCATTTATAATTCGTGAACACACTTGTTTATAATTATATTGCAAGAGTTTGAGTGTTTTAAACTGCTCTGTTTAGCAGTGCTTTAAAGTATTTGTAATGGCAACAATAACAACCTTGCAAGATGTCAGCGCTTTGGTGGTTAATAGCTTTTCCGGCCAAGCTCTCCCTCTAAAGTCTGCTATACAGTAAAATCTCATTAATACGAACTCAACAGGAACTCTAAAATTGTTTGAATTGAGCAGAGTTGTAATTAGCGAGTGGGTGCTAGAGAGAACAAACATTGTGCCACACTGCGTGGACAGATCCCACAAAATCCACCTCTAAACTCGCTATTGCGAACTAGGCGATACTACACATTTATGGCAGGTAAGTTCGTAAATTATGTTCATTGATCTGTAACAGCAAACGCAATTATTAGATCAGTCAGTCATACCAGCGGTGACTGGCATGCAATCATGTGAGTGGTGAGCCTTAATGTTTAAATCTATTTGTGCTCCAAAGCATGCTTACTTGCATGGCAGAGTCAAGGCAAGCAAGAATAAAAGTAGTTGGTAACTTGCATATGCTTGCACTTTATTATTCGTGGCGCCATGAGGATTTGTAGCTTGCCCAACAGCTCCAGCACAGCATCCAATTTTCACGTGCTGAGAAAAGCTGCTGTGTCGCTGTTTTGCATTTCAAGCATATTTTGTTTGATGTGCTGTAACACATTGTGATCACTCTACATGGGCCTGCGAGGAGCAATGAAAACCAGGTGCTCCCAGTTTGAATTGAGTGTTGTGGATACAGACTAATTCGAATTATCGGGAGTTTTCCCCATAGAAATATGCAGGGCTGTGCCAGGACCAGGGTGTTCGTTTGAATGAACCGTAAGTTCAAATAATCGAGCTCGTACTGGATTAGTTCTATGTCGGCGCCTGTGCGACTCACGCCTTCACTGCTGGACAGCTCGCTGTACCGTGCTCGCAGATATGCGATGTGAGCACAAATGAGCACAAATGAGCAGAGCAGTAAGTTTAATTAGCGTGGAGATAACAAACTTCCACCAACTGGAGTGCACCGCGATTATCTATTTCTCCGTTTCTCACATCAGGTGCAACGCTGCGGAGGCTAGCGGGACTGTTTGCAGTTGATGCGTTCACCTTAAGAAATAGTTCCAGGATTTTACCACCCTGAATATATCTTTCATTTTGTTTCAGCCTGAGTATTAAATCTGCATGTTTTGTATCGCACACACACATGCACACACATTTGTAAGTAGTAAGTCTGGTAAGTTCACTAGTACTGAATGTTTAGTAAAAAGTTACAATCATTGGAATTTTTTTTCATCAGAAATAGTTTTGATTTTTATTGACGATGATGTGTGACCCTAGAAAGCTGCTCCAGAACTAACTCACGTTGCTCCAAACTCACCTTCTGATGCTCTGAACCTGCTCCAAAACTGCCCTTTTACTGCACCCAAGCTGCTCCAAACAGTTTATTCCTTCTCCCTGAGCGGCTCCAAAACACTAAGGTTCACTTCCACCCCTGAGATGGTCATATATAATTAGGAGCTCCAGCAAGTGTACCCGTCAATGCCGGGGTGCTACTTTGGTGCGTTGTGTACATTGCCAATCACCCAAGAAGTGAATAAAGAAGTAAAAAAGTACCATCTCTCATCTGTGTGACACAGCTTTAGTGCAGCTCAGATTACCTAAGTAGGTGTTAAATTCATTATCTATTGCCTTGCTTGTGCTTCTATAGCTATTCTGTTTAGAGAACTTGAAAAAGTTGTCTCGGTACATGACTGCAATCATGATGGGAGGGCAACTTAAAAGATAAGTATAACTGAAAATGTCATAATTGTAAGATGATCTAGTGAATGTGTAAGTGTGGGAGGAATCAGTGAATGCTTTAGGTGATACATTATTCTTATTTGTGCCTATGCAGAACAGCATGCACAAGCCACAGGTAATCTGAATTGTTCAGCAAACTGGGAGTGTGGAGGAACCCACACAAGAAGCAAAGACGAAAACACAGCGCGAGTGCTCTTGTGTGTGTTCCCCTGCAGTCCCAGTTGGCTGAATGATTATGAACTACCAGCTAGCCCACCTTTTTATTCTGTTGCCACAGGTAATCTGATTGTGCTGTCCTGCTAAGGAGCGCATGACACTTTTGGGACATTCAGGCTGTGGTAGGTACAAATGAATGTTTTGGTTTGAGATGTATAACTCTCGCACTGTACCCTGCCAGATCAAGAAGTGCTTAGGGCTCTCTTGCTTATAATGTATGCCTGCCTGACGATGGCATTTAGGTTTCCTTGTAACCATTAAATGTGTTGTTGCAATGCTTGTAGGATGGAACTGTGAATGTTCACAGTGTGCGTGAGGGCCACTTCTTGCACACTCTTCGGCTTCCTGGTGACATGCCCGAGCAGGTGACACTGCTGTCTGTCTCACACCTGGGCTTCATCTGTGTTCACAGCTGCCCGGATCCTCAGGCACTCTTGGTCAGTGCTTATGCGTGAAGTTTTCACAGCGAGGGTTTTCTAGGCTCGTCTTCCTTAAAGAGAGAGTGAAGTGAACAAAAAAGCAGTTTAGATTGGCAATTTGTACTCTGGAAACGCCAACGTCGTTAAGTTCACCATCATATGTTTATTCAGAGAGGAGAGAGTCAAGGCCGAAACTTCATCTTAGGTGTCACGGTGCTCACAGAAGGAACAGAATTGCATCACGCAGTGCCTGTCTTGTCCCTTTTGTGAATCCACAGCAAGTCGCTGAATTTTCTATTCTAAGTCCAAGTCTCCACGTGTGGCGTCACGGATTCCAATTTGTATTTTTGATAGCTTTGCAACATTGGCAAAACAACATTTCTTAAAAGTTGGTATCTTGTAGGTTTGTGCGAATATTCAAATGGTTCGAATATTCGAACAAATAGTTGAGTGTTCGAATTCGCTTTGATTTGAATTTAAATATCGAAAATTATGAAGTATTCGCAATGAACTAATAAATTGTTAATCCGGATGTAACTGCCTGTAAAGGTGGTTTCACTGCAGTGTAGGGGTGATAAGCTTTGAAAGCGACTATTCAAGGGAAATTCGCTCTGCCGCGAAGCCCCCCTTCAAAATTTAAAGGGGCCCTGCAACATTTATTGAGCATAGTCAGAAAACGCTGCTGTTAGGTAGTCGAGGCAAATATTACAGTGCAGCACATGGCCTGCAATTCACAATAAATTTTCAGAGCTAAAAATTCCTCTTCTCTTGGCAAATGACACCAAGTTCAAAAATCACTTGTCACAGCCATTGGTTGATTTGAGCTTGGCGTGCTCATCATTACCGGGGCTGCCGCGAGAGGCCGCCGCTTGTCCACGAGTACGTGTGCGATAGCACTGAAAGGCCGCGTATTGGAATAAAAAAAATAAAGAGAGAGAAAAAAGTGCTCAAGGTCACGAGGCGTGCATGGTGTGGTAGGGGCGAAGCTCCTTAAGCCGTGGGCTTGTCCCTCCTAGCTCGTCATGGTTTGTGACCGCCCAGTTCGATGACTCACTCAGCAGGTGTGGATGGGCGGACAGACAGACAGACGGATGGACGAACGGATGCTTCGCCCCACTCATCAAGAATCACTCCATGGATATGCTGTGATTTTTTTTTCTTACTTTGTGACATCCCTCATTACTTAGCTTCCCGCTCTTTCGTTAGAACGAGAAGAGAGAATGCAATTGCAGCATGCGAAAAATTTTTAGAACACCATTCGTACTGGATTGACTCTAAAAATTTTGCGTCGGTAAACTTGTGAGGCAACAAGCATCTTTACTAGTTCTATGGCTACTTCATAAAGTGTTGCAGGGCCCCTTTAAATGAACATGTTACTGTCAAGTCCATTCATCATTTTATTAAGCTCAAAAGCTTCTTTGCTTGTACGCTCTAAGTATAATAAATTTATAAATAAATTTTAAAATGTTATGTATCTTACAGGCTATCACTCTCATCCTACTGAAACTCATATCCCGCTACTACTCAGGGTTGTTTCGACTTCCTTCGAAGGAAAAAAAAAAAAAGAGACATTTGCATATAGCCCCTATTTCAGTTAAAAAATATTGTGCAGGTTAGTTAGGTCATGATAAGTATTCCCATTTTTATATGTCATACATACAATTCAAATTTGATTTGAAGTTATTAAACCAAAATCATTATTTGCTTCGTATTCATTTTGACCTACAATTCACTATTCGCACAAGCCTAGTATTTTATGTCCCTCTCAGAGGACAGTGTACGTGGTCTTTTTTGATTATTAACTACATTGGACCTAGCAAATGTCGTAAACATCAATGATGTCACAGTGTGCGGGGCAGTAATTTCAAAATGGCATTGCCACCCGCATTTTCCTTTATTGTGCTATCTCACTTATTACCAATTGTATTTTGAACTAGTATTGTACCAATGTGAGAGAAGTCATTTGTCTCTTTATGTGCCCTAAGACCTAAAATAGAGTGGGAGCTGCTGTGTTGATATCTTAACTGAAAGTACTGAACAAGTACTCTATTATGCATTTGCACACATGCAAACAAGGTGAAGGCTCCTAAGACGGCCCTCAATCAAATACTGTTGTTTGGTGTGGTAAGAAATCTGCAGTCAAAATTTTTACTACAGACAGTGACTGGTTGTTTAAAGGCTTTTGTAAGGGTGTCTTGTCAATTGAAAGCGCTGGTTACCTTTGCAGTAAATACTATCCCCTACTTAACAAATATGTAATGCTCTATGTGGTGATAGGTTGTGAAGGATTCCTGACCGTGCATTTAAGTGCATTTGGAACCATGAAATGTAGCTTTCCCTTGCTTTTATAAGTTTCGATTCCCCAAATTTTATTCTGACACCAAGTTATTTAAAAGTACATTTTTCATAAATGAAC
This sequence comes from Rhipicephalus microplus, assembly GCF_013339725.1. Taxonomy (NCBI): domain Eukaryota; kingdom Metazoa; phylum Arthropoda; class Arachnida; order Ixodida; family Ixodidae; genus Rhipicephalus; species Rhipicephalus microplus. The sequence goes on from NC_051165.1 coordinate 283,389,792, forward strand.
TCTCATATTTAAAATTTCCTATTTTAATAGTACAAAGTATGGCTGTTATGTTTACATTGAGGATTTGGAGGATCAGTTGTGAACAGTAGCATTGCATAGGCACTTTTCTTAGTAATCTAGCATAGTGGAGCTGATTTTTTGGTACTGAATTTCAAGATATTTTTTCATATAAATTGGTTGTTTGCAGCTGTCTTCGCATATTGTGCAACCATCTTATAATGATTCCCGATATATAACAATCTATCGGCTATGACAAACGCGTATTCCGGTGCACTTACGATTTTCCTACTCTACCCTTTGAAACTCAGTCCACAGATAGAGAAAATTTTTCAAAGCCCTCTACTTTTACAACGAACACTTTGGACACGATTGTGGTAAAATATGGTGCACACGAAGCGAGAAAAAAATGTTAATAAAGTCATTCTAAAGCATATAGGTGTGCACTCGCGTGTGCTCCGCTCCAGTTTACATGCGACGATGATATCGTAGACCATGGCGAGCACCGCACGTAGATTTTGGACGTTGTGAGTGAGGACGCTCACTTTTAGATGTTTCTTCACTGGCAGAACAGAGGTGAGGAAAAAAAATCGAAAAGAAATAAAAGACAGCATAAAGACTAGCGCTTTCGCACGGCAAAATTTTCTCATGCCACTCTTGGCATCTACGACCATGTGACGATTAATAACAATGCCTTCGAATGCAAGAAGACATAAATGCGAGAAGCGATAACTTTTGTCGCATATAAGTTCACTGTGACGCTCAACTCTCCGACACCACAATGAGCCGCAAAAGATTTTCCACCTTTCGGTAACAGCAAAGACCAGTCAATTAGTGATAACGACTTCTGCGCGGTTGCAGCAGTGCCTGAACGGATATGCATCAGAAAAGAGTAGTGGGGAGGTGGCCGGTGGCGATGAACATGACATTGACTCATCGCCGCCAACCTTATGACAGTCACCTGCAGATAGCTGCTCGGCGAAGTGACGGCGGTACAAGCGCATCATGCTGCCTTTCGCAAGTTCGCCACCGCGTCGTGTGAGGCCGCTTGCGCGCATTGCTTGCAAAATTCTTCTTTGTGTTAAAGAACGCCGCATCCTGAGCACAATCTCGAGTGAAGCATGCGTGATGAAAGCACGGACGCACGCATACGTTAGACTCCAAGCGAACTGGCATGCGACAATGAGAGCCGAGTAAGCAACGTGCCGCACGCAACTAGCCAGGGATGTTTAGTTCGACGTGGCGGTACCGCACTTCAGTAGAACCACAGTGGAAGAGCGTGAGTTTATCGTGAACAAGGTTGAATTCACCCGTGAGCAAACAGACGTCGTTTGCTCACGCGAAACACGCGAAAAAGCCTAACTTGTCAGCAGAAGAGTTGTTTGCACTGATAAATAAAAATGCACGGGAAAAAAAGGTTTGGCCACTAAGGGAACATTTTTATGGGCAGGTTTGTATACAACAAACTACTAATATAACCATCATTTATGCTGCCACTTTTGAGTTCGTTATAAACTGGTTCGATGGGGGAACACAGGAAGCGATGACTGCTACCCAGCCCTCAAGGATTAGGCCACAAGTTGGGTCCATATATCCATAAGCTCCTGCACAATTTCAAGAAAGTTGTGGGCAGGCACGGTGTACCGATAGTGTTTTCGGCACCCGAGAAAATCGGGAAATTGTGCCAATGTATTTGCGATAGCAACAAACACGGCTGCGAGAAGAAGCATGAGAGGCACTTTGTTAAATGTTCCATGGGGTTCGTGTACCCCTATACTGCAGCAAGGTGAACATCGGTCGAACCGAAATATATATTAATGACCGGTTAAGGGAACACACCCAAAAATTAACAAAGCCAGATACAAGCATGCACATCTGGTCGCGCATGTCATTTTGTGTGGTTGTGACGCACAATTCTCTGAGACAAAGATTCTAAGCAGAAGCGCAAGAAAAACTACACAACAAGTGTTAGAGGCCTTTTTCATTGAAAAAAATAAGGATCACAGTGTAAATGCCTCTTTACTATCTTTGTTTTCAAGTCAATCTCAGTTTATTGGTTGTAGACTTTGAGAGGGTAAACTGCATGTCTTGATAGTGTATGGTGTTGGCCTTCTATGATGTTAATGCACACATGTGCCCCATGTATATATTGCTACGATACTGAGGATACTACGATATTGCTACGATACCGTAACAATATTAAAGCTTTCGTGCTATGAATAAATCAGTTAGAAGTGAGCGCTGTGTGTGTTTGATGCCTGGGTGTGTGTGTGTGTGCGCGAATGTCGTGTGTTTGTGCTGAAATAAATGTTCTACCAACTAGCCCAACAACAAGCTCTTTTACAATGTATTTACTTGTTTTACTGCTTAGAAGACACCTTTTGCTGCTAGTAATACAATGAACTTCAATTATACATCTCCCGGTTTCGCGACGACCTGCATTTTACGACGAATCAGTTAGGTCCTGGCAAAATCTCCACAGAAGCAATGTATTAAAAACCTTGGTTATACGACACATTTTTACGCTGACCCCGCATCTTATGGCGACTTTCAGATTCTGTCGGAAAGAAAAAAACACCTTTACTCAAATCACATGTCGACCAAATATTCACTAGTGCAAAGCATGAACTTGTGTACCCTAACAAGGACTACAGGAAAATATGGATCATCTTCATCGAATGGAAAATTTATTCTCCCGAAAGTTCATGCACTTCTACATACGGCTAAATTGCGTGCATACGTATCTGGGGTCGTTACCTAGTCAAGCTCCATCCACATAGAGTAGGTTCAGCTGACCAAAAAACTCATATTTTCACATTTTCGGTCCATGGGAACATTTCCTGGTCGACATCGGCTGGAGCTGGTCTCCGGCCTTTGTCACATTCACAGTAACTGGTTTGTGCACGCATAAGGGCACGACGCAGCTGCTTTCACCGTGCAAAATTTCACCATGCTTTCACCGCTTTCACCGTGCACTTGACATAAACATTCATAACAACAGCAGGACACCACTATATGTATTTGCACTTCACGAGGCAGCAAATTACAACGTAGACAGCTCAGTCGCGCATATGTATTTGCACTTCACGAGGCAGCAAATTACAACGTAGACAGCTCAGTCGCGCACTAACACATCGCACATAAACTCGTTGTCCGTCGCCATTATGTGATAGCGATGACACTACGTCTGACTCTTTTGATGGGAGGCTTACGGCAACACAATTTCGGTTTCATTTTCACGCTCAAGCAATTTTCGGACTTCATTTATCGTTAGAAAGATGCGCATTTGATTTGATTGTTTTTAAGGCTGAGAATAAAGATTCACTTGGACCTCCTTCAACTAATTGTTGCTGCCGTTAACTACCACTGGCAACAATAATTTAATCTACCTTTATTGCAGAGGCAGAAGGTCGTGCTGTAGGCTCATTCAGGCCGTCTGTACCCGCCTTTTGGGCAAGGCTGAGTGCCGCGGTCTATAATTTTAGTTTTTCAATTATACGACGTCTGGGTTGTACGACAATTTTGCGTGGTCCCCTAAAAGTTGTATAATCCGGGTTCCATTGTATGTCTACATACGTCATACAATACTATGTTCTTGATGTTACGACATTTGCATTTTTCACCTGTTCTTTCAGAAATCTGGTTACGTGCTCCATCTATACACGATCAATGGAAAGTATCTCCTGAGGAAAGAGGTGGCAAGGGCCATTTCAGATATGATCATATGTGATGATTATCTTATCACGGGTGATGAAGAAGGACTAGCTCGTCATCTACGAACTGTTTGGGTAGGTCATCTCATCTTTCTCCTGTGTCTTTTACTCTGATGAACTGTTAAAAGTTGACTGATTCTCCGATAAGATGAACTTCTTGGCTGGTTGATTGAACATTTTGAATCGGGAAACAGTATGGTAAAAAAAAGGCAAACTTGTGGAACTTTGGGTGGTACGTTGACCTGCTTCATCTTTGTTTTTACTGTGCTGTTTTACGATTCAAGATAACTTCTCCACACACAAATAATGTAACCCTGCCTTGAGATTGGCTCAATGTGGTGCCATTATGAGTACAAGGTATAACAAGATAATTGTTACGTAGACAACATAGACCCCATTTTTCAGCACTTTATTCTTGCATTTCACATTATTTGTAAATATATTGGTCAGATATTTTGATAGAGGTAAGGTAAGGTTGCAAGGAATTAGCAATGATTTTACATTTCTCAGGTTAATGTTTTGTATTGTGCAGAGTTGTACAAGCTTTATCTCCACCATATTTTCTACGAAGGCCAAACTAAGGATCTAACAGGCTAATTTATCCACAAGTGATAGAGTAGCACGCAGGATAACTTTCACTTCTCTTTCTTAAACTTTTCTATGCTACAGAAGTGAGTGGCATATTTCACAGTACTATTTTTAAAGTGATAGCTCGCACATGCAGAAAAAAAGGCCCCGCGTCTCATTGTACGCAGGTCGTTACTCTCATGTCACTAAATACTACTCAAATCTTCATTTTAGTTTTGCACTACATGTCAGTGTGCGCTCGTTGAAAGTATTTCACTGGGATATTGTTCACGTACAGCTGGCATGGTAGTTAAATTCAACATTAAGTGTGAAAATGCATTTCTGATGGTGCTTTTCTTGGCTTCAGAGCTTAGTGCACATTTGTAAATGTTATGGTGAAACCTTGGTAAGACATGCCTGCCAAGCAGGCGTACCAAGTGGCAATACAATACAGGCGTACCAAATGGTAATGTGCATTAACCAGCAAGTACAAATTCGCATCCCTTGACGTGTGCCATTGCTGCCAACAAATAAACAAATACTGTGGCACAGCAAATACAGTGAAAGCTCGTTAATTCACACCTCATTAATTCGAAATTTCGGATAATTCGAAATGGTCGCCGCAGTCCGGTCCGCAGTGCATAGGAGACCATGTGTAAAACGATTCGTTAATTCAAACAGAAATTGCTGCCTCTACGGATAATTTGAAGCGCGCGCCACCGAGCGTCATCATCGTCAAACACTAGTGGAAGCTTTTACGGTCGAACGATAGGTGGCACGACCAGTTTTTTCGAGCTTCAAGTGGCCTCCGATAAAGGGCGAGCAAAGTATGGCCTCCAAAATCCAGGGAGCAATTTATTTTTTCCGTAGCCCTCCCGCTATCTCAGCGCCTGGCGCCACTTGTACGCGGGGCCCACGGGACGCTGAGGAGTCGGCGGAGTAGTCCTAGCAGTCCTAGGCCGCTCCCGGCAGCGTCACTTTGTTCCTCGAGCACGTTCGTTCACGCCGTCAAGCCGTCTTATTCCGCTTCGAAGTTGCAAGATGCCGCGGGGAAACTACTGCGCGAAGACTGTCAAGGAGAAGGTGGAGATTTTGCGAGAGGTTGACCAAGGGAACTCGAGCAAATACGAAATTTCGAGGAAGCACGGCATACCTCCGAGCACGTTGTCAACCTACATTTGCAACAGGACGGCCATTGAAAACGCCTATGAAGCTGATGATTTTGGCGCCAGTCGAAAAAGGCTAAGGACAGCGAAGTTCCCGGAACTGGAGTCAGCTTTGATTATCTGGGTTAAAGAAATGAGAGCCCAGAGTATCGCATTGAGCGGCCCTATCATCATGGCCAAGGCAGCCGATTTCGCCCTGCGCTTGGACATTCAAGACTTTGTCGCCTCCGAGGGATGGTTTCATCGTTTCAGGGAGCGGCACAATCTCGTATTCCGCACGTTATCCGGCGAGGCAAAGGAAGTGGACGCCGATACATGCGCTACTTGGAGAAGCGACACCCTGCAGCAGTACTTGGAGAGCTACTCACCACAGGATGTGTTTAACGCTGACGAGACAGCGTTATTTTTCAAGTTGCAGCCAGACAAGACGATCACCTACAAGGGAGACAGCTCTGCCGGCGGCAAGCGCAGCAAAGGGCGTGTCACTGTTCTGGTCACCGCAAATATGACCGGTACGGAAAAGGTCCCCCTTTTTGTGATTGGAAAAGCACTCAAGCCACGGTGCTTCAAAAACATTCGCTCACTGTTGACGGAGTACGCCGCAAACAAGAAAGCCTGGATGACAGGTGACCTATTCAGGAAGTGGCTACTGAAATTCGACAGGCGAATGGAACTGGGCGGCAGACGCGTTCTTCTTGTCGTCGACAACTGTTCGGCGCACAAAGTCGACGTTGAGCTGAGAGCAACTAAGTTGGTGTCCCTTCCAGCAAATACGACTGCGGCCTTACAGCCAATGGATCAGGGTGTGATAAGGAACATTAAGTGCTTTTATAGGCGTCACGTGCTGGAGAGAATGATTTTGTGCGCAGGCGACAGGAAGGACTTCGGCATTACGCTGCTCACTGCCATGCACATGTTGGTGCGCGCATGGGAACAAGCGACCGCGACCACAATCGCAAACTGTTTCTGCCACAGTGGATTTGCAGCTGGAAGTGCGCAGGATAGTTGTGACGTCGACGTGGATGGGGCTGAGGAGCTCATGCCAGTGGCATTGCGCGACACTCTTCGGGGCGTACGTTTTGCCGATTATGTTGAAGTTGACACCGGTGCATCGGTGTGTGGTGCCCTGACTGATGAGGACATTATCGCTCAAGTAGCCGGTGCGCAGCCTGATGCTGAAGAGCCAGAAGGTGAGGAAGACGAAAATGACGAAGCGCCTGTGCGCCCGTCAGCTTCTGCGGTGATGGAGGCACTTAATGTGGCGCGTCTCTTCTTCAGCTTTGAAGAGGGTGAAGAGGATTCCCTGCGCCGCGTCCGCGCGCTGGAACAGAGAGCCGCAGCTGTGGCATTCAGAGAAAAGAAGCAGATGGTCATCACCGACTTTTTTGGCCAATAAATATTTTACGTGACCCCACCCCCGAAATCCACCCATTTTTGCTCACTTTCATTATTTCGAATTTTGTTTAATTCGAAATTGCTCAGCGTTCCCGTGGAATTCGAATTAACGAGCTTTTACTGTATTGCCTCAAGTGCCCACCAGTGATGCTACCGCTGTGCCAATTACACCAAGCTGCACCTAAGTTCTCTGGCTGCTACATCCTGCTACATCTCTTAAAAGTTTGGCAAGTCTGAGCCAAATTAAACTGAGCAGAAGGTCGCTGTTGCAATACGGTCAATGTCCGATTTCACTGACTATTTAGGGACCTCGAAATCATCCGAAAAGATGAATTTACGTTGTTTTTATCCTGCTCATGCAGTCAGCTGCTCACAGCCATGACCGAAATAGTTTAAATGCCTCCCAGTAGACTTATCAGCCATTTTGGTGCACGGCCAGACCCTCGTAGATGCATTTGGGACTTGTCGCAAACCCCCTAACCACGTACCAGCAACCAGTTGCAAATTGGCATCTCATGATGAGTGCTGCCGATATCAGCAAAGCATCGATTAAATTATATGGCTGTCACGCGTCGAGTGTTTGCAAACGATGGCTCGGCAAACAAAGAGAGAAAAGCGGGCTCGTTCGTATTGTTAGGACTTCTCTGATGCATGTCTGCCAGTTAACGATGCAAAATTTCGGCCGACAAGCAGCATTTTCTGGTGCAAGAAGCCGATCCTTTCCAGTTGTGTGCAGAACATTGCAAGCTCAGTTTGCCCAGTTACTACTGGGGCGCTTGCTGTGCTGTACGTTCGCTTTTGTCAAAAAGTGTTCTTCGATGTCAACTCTGTGACAGCACACAAAATTGCGATGACGACCTGTTTTCGTTATTAGTGAATCGGTGTTGAACAAAGAGGCAGCATGAACTGTGGCGCAGCACTTTTGGGTTATCGCCTATTAAAAACGTGCAGTACGCTTACAGCTGGGCCAGGGCACATTCACTACCGAGCAGTTAACTGAAGATGCTTGATACAAAGGCATGTTCGCTGTTAACTCGTACTAGCGTGTTTCCTGTGTTGCCACCGTCTCGCCTCTGTGCGACTCCAGTGCATATCAGTAAAGACATCGCGCCACTGTGATGTGATGGTGGCGCCTTTTGGTTTTCGGTCTGCTTCTCCCCTTACCATTTAAGCATGGTGACAAAGCTAACTTTTAGACATTGCTGTGGTGGCAAGAAAGTGCCAATTCGAGTCCATCAAATGGTAGACGTTGCAGAAGCGAGGCTTTGAGTAATTATGTTTCAGACCTGGCATGTGAGTGGCAGTCCAAAAAATTGGGCACCGAAGAGTTTTGGCATCCGAAACTGCAGACGTTCTTTTACATTGGCGTGTATGGGGCTTGCAACTGTGCCGCAAAAGCATCTGAATTTTTAAGCATGGCTGAAAACTTCAGCTTCCAGAAAATCGTCACTTGTCCATATTTGCAAATATTTACCGTAATTACTTGAATCTAACGCGCACCTTTTTTCCGGTTAAGCGAGTTCATAAGTCGCATGCGCGTTAGAATCGAGTATGAAAAAACAAATGAATATGGTCATTCTATTGCCATCGGCACTTCCAAAATGGCCGCCCCCTACGTGCGTCGGCATGGCGCGTCGGCCATTTCTGCCTATGTGTTTCCCATGTGCGGCACTTCGTACGTGTGCTGAGGAGTTCGTCATCTTGTAGTACATTAGCATCGACGGCATGGTAGGGCCGACTCCAAAAACTCAACGAGTGTACCACAATGCTGCTTTTAAAAGAAAAGTCATCGCGGTCGTTCGGAGTTCCCGAAACGTGGGTGCGGGACTGGTGGAAACAAAAGCAGAATATTGTCGACAGCAAAGATTCACGCAAAGGCTTCAGTGGACCACAGCAGGGTCGGTTTCCACAAATTGAAGAGCTGCTCGGCGAGTATGTGATTAAGCAGTGAGCGGCACAGCGGCCCGTGACGACAGAACTGCTCCAAGTGCGGGCTATGCAGTTAGCCTTAGAAAAAGGGCTAATGCGGAGCCAGTTTAAAGCGAGCAGGTGCTGGCTAACTAACTTTATGAAGATGAAAGGCTTTTCCCTCCGAAGGCGAACGGGCATATGCCGGAAGTTGCTGGAGGAGTACGAAGAAAAGCGTCAGAGTCTTCAGAGGTTCCTCCTAAACTTGCGGCACAACAACGGCTACCTGCTTGGGCAAAGCGGGAATGCCGATCAGACGCTTCTTTACTTTGACATGCCTGGCACCACAACCGTCGAGGAGAAGGGGGCGAAGCAAGTTTGTGTGCTGACATCGGGCCACGGTAAAACTAGAGTGACAGCAGTGCTCCGTTGCACGTCAGATAGGCACAAGCTTCCCCCGTACCTCATATTTAAACGGAAGACGCTCTCAAAAGGAGTCCTTTTTTCGAGTGGTGTGATCGCGCGGGCCAGCGAGAAAAATGGGTGCGCGTTGCAATCGATGTCTTAGTTTTTTGTTCGTTTTTTTTTGTCATGGAAACCGGGCGCGCGTAACAATCGAGGGCGCGGTAGAATCGAGTAAAATACGGTACGTGGCCAGCATGCGGTTTCTGGGTGCACACCTGAGACAGCTGCTGCACCGACCAAAGTCAACCCAGTTCTCTAGTTAGAAAGCTTTCTGCTTGGTGCATCAAAGACTCTTTGTGCTTGGGATGACGCGGGAATGGCTTACTCTTGGACTGACACAGTAACTGCCCTGCATCTAGAAATGTTTACTCTCAAACGGTCATTCAAAGGTTCAAAACACTCTACACATTTCTGATGGTCTTAGGCTGTAGTAAAATAAGTATGTGGTTAATGAGCTTAATTAATCAGTCATGTGTGTTTTCTTCTATTGCTATTGATAAAACACAGAGTTGTCATTAGAGACATTTCTATATCTTTTTTGTTTGAATATGAAAGCATTGATAATAATGTCACCTTTGGTCATTTTACAACAAGGTGATATGGTTCTATATTCACCATTGGCTTTCTCTACTAGGTCAGGTTAGACGTGGGTGATCTGTATTATTCTGTGCTTTTTATATTTTCATTATGCTTGAATATCGAGCGCAAAATTGTGCTTTTATTGGTCGTCTGTCATGGACGCAGTACGTGTCTTAAGATTGCTTGTAGTGACAAGTGCTTCCAAATGCATGTTTGCCTGCTCCAAAACCTGCTCCAAAACAACCTAAGCCAGTAATATCACTGCACCACCACGTCTTTTCTTTCCTTTTGCTCAAGTACAAAAAAGATACTGGCTCGCTTGCGTGACCATATCATAGTGCACAGAGATGACTCGATGGACCATTTTGAAACTTTGTTTTTCCGAGATAAGCAGTGAGTGACACAGTGACAGAGCGGACAGTATTGACTTTCCACATTACAGGTGTTCACATCTGTCCCTCAATCTGCCACCAAGCGAAAACTGACTCAGTTGTATTGAAACACAGTACAGCTATACAGCTACTTGGAGCCGATCGTTCCTGGCTAATTGCATGCAGCATGTCACCTGCTTGGCTCAAGTTGTTGCTGCAGGGCTGTACATGGTTTGGAGAGGAGTGGGTTTCAAGAACACCAACTCGAATAGCAAATATGCGTGCATATTTTGAATGGCAGACATGCTCATACAGTACAGTGTTGTTCTACAGACCCGCTCTTCTCTGGACCCTGTACAGATGTGCTGATTAGCTAGTTAGGTTATTGCAGCGATGACGAGCTTTCTGCAAGTGATGTGCACTTCGCATCTCTGCGATGTCCTAGCTGTTCTGGCGGGGAATGGAAGCACATTTGGGTGGCTGCTTAATCAAAGCAAGCAGTTGGTTACAACAGCGCTACACCTTTTATGTTACCTCTCAAATATGTTACCTTTTAAAATGTACTATGCTTAGAGCATATAAGCCGGTACAACAAGCTCTTAAGCTTAAAAAATGATGAATCGATGTAAGGGCAAGATGTTGAGGTGTGAGAATATTCGAAATTTCAAATATTTTTTTTATGGTGTTTGCTATTCAATTCGATTCTCACTGGAATATCACTATTCGAAAGTATTCGAACTTCCCGAAGAAAATACAGTCAACATCAGATTGGCAGTGGCACCATCAAATTTTTAATATGCTTTACGTACTCGTTTTGCAGCAATGCTGGCTTTTGGCCTCTGCTACAGTTGAAAATGTATTGAATCAAGAAAATGCTAGTTCCAACATGAAGATGATAGCTGTGAGGCAGATGGGTATTAATGCTGTTTTGGACCCGAAAATGGCGGAGGAGAAGCGGAAAAAACAGCCTCCTTGCCTTTTGCTTGTAGAGTGTTGCCACGACACTTGGCACATAAATACGATTCGGCCTCTAATTGGTTCATTCTTGATAACAAAGCCAAGAAACACCAGCCGGCCAGCACTACATGAACCTAGTAAAAAAAAAAACATTTTTCATGTTGCTATCTCATAAGTAGAGGCTGGATTTATAGGCACTAAAAACCCGGGTTTTAGGCACCAAAAATAGAAGGGCAAAACACTGTTTTTGGCCCCCAAAATCACAAATATAGGCACAATAAACATTGACAAAATTGAAATTTTCAAAAAAATATGTGTGGGTCCGTGTCTACGACAGCAAAGCCAACAGATATGTTTTAGTTTATGATGGTACAAAGGCGCCAATGGCTTAGCATAGCCATGCATTATTTTTTCCACAGTGTTTGCAGAAAACGATTGCTTGTTTTTTAGTCCAGCTTGGTGAATTAAGAGTTCATTGTAGAATAAACACGTTCCTGCGTCACTTTCTGTTTGGCATGGCTGAGAAGGGCAACTTAGGAGCGAATAGCCAGAACGCTAATAAGTCAGAAGAGTCTTTTTGTCTCGTATTAACTTGGTATAACAACACTGGGTCAGTTATCTTCTGTCAGTAAACACCTTAAAGGGCCCTTCAGGTTTGAGAATTTCGAGTAGGCAAGAGGAATGCATGTACTGGCATTCACGATCTCATCTGCCAAGATTTGCAAAGCTACGCCCCCTGGAAAGAGGTTAAATGTCAGAATGAAGGCCGCTTTACCCTCGTATTACGGGCGCTCCAACATGATAGAGGTGACGTATAAGACAAGGAATCGTCCTGCATATGTCAAAGTAATACGCAACATTGTGAGAATTATTCGAGGCTACGTGTGTAATTTGTGCAATCTGTTGCCTGAAGAGTAGTATTCAGGTTGACAGAAATATTAAAACATGCAAACAGAATCTATGCGCATTATTTTTAAACTTCGTATTGAGCGAGATGCGAGACTGAGCTGCCCCTATTTCGTTTGCATTGGTGTTCTTGCCATCCTCAGATCATGCCGGTGCCAGCATTCACAATGCTCGAAGTGTTTTTGTTGCATCATCCCTTAGAGCAGTTCCAGTGTTGTGATGCTGTGTATCGTGGTAAGGATACGTGATTCATGCCAGCCTCTCCAAACGTTCGTGCATAGAGGGATCCATTCCATAAAAACAGGCAGTACAATACAGAGAAGTCGAAGCGACACAACTCCGCTTGCGTGCATGACCTGGCATGTCATACAAATGTAGCCTTGTGTGTGCATGACGTGTTTATGCGTCTGCATTGTGTGAAGCTCCAAGTTGGTTCGATAATGAAGGAATTTGGCTTGCGAAATCTACACTTGGCAAGTGGTAAAAGTTTCAAGCTCACCTCCTCGCACCTTACCTCCGTGGCTTGTAATGAACTAATTTAAAAATTCTAGTGGTACAAAGCTTTTTATTGGGCACAAAACAACTTTCAGTGCTTAAGTAAAATTTCGTACGTGACCTAGTAAAGGGCAGTTATGAAATAAATGACAAACAAACAAAAAAGTGGACATCTTTTTTTTCATCTACACACTACTTTTTCCTGATGATACTCCGCCGTTTTGCACTTGTTCTTCATTGTCCTGCGGCTTCACAGAAGGACCGCCTGTTCCCTACGCATGCGAGCAGCGCCGGGGACATGCTGAGCAGACGACGTGACACGGATGAATACACGTGTAGAGGGTAATCGGCCTTTATATTGGCTAAGAAGACTTGTAGCCTCGACAGTGCTGAAAGGAACTTATGAGATGAAGTATAGGTTGCACTCCATAGAGTTCCGAAAGCTCAGGTTCTCCCGGTAACACGAATACCGGTTTCCAACTTGTAGCGAACACATATCCCGAAGGATTACGGCCACTAGCGTGGGTTCAGTCTTAGCAAGCCGCAGGGCACGTGTTAACCGTCTCCATGGCGAGAACACAATACTGCTCAAGGTCGCAACACTTTATTGCCTGCGGCAACACCAAAAATGCAGTACAAAGCACGTTGCAAAGGCACTGCGGGAGAGCAAATGGGTTTATCCACGCCACGAGCGAGCAGTACTACACATGTCGTGAGCACGTCTCCGTGGTAAAAGTGATTTACGGAGACATCGGCCACGGAAGGCCCGGTTGCTCGGGCGAGGGCACAGGCGCTCGCATTGGCTTTGAAGAGATCCGGGTCAGGGCAGTTTGACCACGCACTAGAACACTGTACCCCTCTTCGGCATAGCACAAAGGCCAAAAAAAGCTGAGCGTTCACTGCAGGTGCGAGGCGCCGTTGGCGAAGTCTGACAAGCCCCAAACAATGGGAGTCAACGGACGAAAAAAAAAAAATGTGTGCTCACCATCAGCTGTCCCGAAAAAATTTGACTCGCTCCCGATGCGCGCGCGCAAAACGTCCCGGCTAACCTCAGTTCAGCCCTGTAACTGCTGCTAAAAAATTATGATAAAGGAGAAAAACATTAATAAGAAAAAAAATGGCAGATCTGACGTACAGTGGGAATCGATGATAAGCGAAGCACAAATGAGGAAGGTTGATATGTCACTTTAAAATCACCACAACGTTACGAGGTAGAGTTAAATCATGCCGTACACTACTTCCGTGTCATGATTATCACACTTGGATGTGTTGTTTACCTTCGTCATGTATTCATGTCATGTGATGCCAAATTTAGTATATGTGAAAATAGCGAAACGGCCGCGGGCACTCTATGAAAGTAGTATGCTGTCATGTTCTTACATTATGATGTTTGCACCAGTCATATACCTTCGTCATCCATTGACGTCAGGCAACACCAAATTTTATATATGTGGAGCTAGCGAAACGGCAGCGAGTGCATCACGAAGGGCCTAATATACACCAACGTAACGTTGACGCATGCGCGCGCTAGGCACTGCGATGCTATACGTTAGCAAAACGTGAGAACTCGATAGTCTGACATCAGGTGCGACCAGCATCCGTCGGCGCAGCCCGCCGCCAACCGGCACAAAATGCGACATGCTGCATTTCCCACCCACTACATTACCCAGACAGCACTGCATCTGCCTTTTTTTGTGACTGAGGGACGCTGGACGCGCTGAAAGGCGCATGCATCAAAGCAACGCTGCGAGGCGCACGCCTGTGTGTATATGGCAGGTCCGGCGACTGGCGTGACAACGCCAACGTGACGCGACAAAAGGAATAGCGGCGCACACGCGCAGCGAGTCACGTCGAAGGGTATTGGTGCCTTGACTGTGACAAGTAGTCATGTTGTCACATGACACGCATCTTATGATTACCATGTTTGCACCGGTCACATACCTTCATCATCCATTGACGTCACGTAATACCCAATTTGGCATATGTGAAGCTAGCAAAACGGCCGTGATAGCATCATGAGTGTGGCATGTAGTGATGTTGTTACATGACACGCATGTCGTGATTATCATGTTTAGATGTGTCATTTACCTATGTCGTCCATTCACATACCGTAATTCACGTACCGTACCGTGTTCGCCATGCAAACATGTCATACCATACCAGTTATGCAACATGTCATGTGAGTGAAACCACCTCAAGAGCAGCAAGACCATGAAATGTAAATCATGACATTTATGACATACATGTCATGATTTTCACATTATGACTAATCAAATATGCTCGCCATACAGTCATGTTATGCCATACCAAGTTTGGTATCGATACCATTATCCAAACAGGCAGGAGAGCTAAATGTCGTAGGCGGCTAGGCAGACAGACGGACGGACGGACGGACGGACGGACGGACGGACGGACAGACAGACAGACATGCTTCACATTTAATAAACACACACATGACACTATAAAAATGTTTGCGAAAGGGAGGACTGGGAAGTAAGGCTAGTGTTCGTCGTGCTAAGACGGGATAGCGTCCACTGCGTGGAGAGGCGAAAGAGTGTGATAATGTCCACTGGATGCGATGCCCGAGTGCGAGGTCAAAGGCACAGAAGGGGGCTCTCTGATGGCTCGTGGCTGCTCTTGATGATTGGTTATTGTGTCCCACGAATGCCACTTCGTTTGGGGTTTGGAGGCCCCTTATTTCTCGATCGATGACGGGGGAACCTCGCTGGGAAGCCGGGCCTCGCCGGTGATCAGGGAGGCTGAACAGGAATTGGCTGCAAGGCTCCCTAGCATTGGCCGGCAGCATATAGCTGCTGTCAGCTCTCCTCGCATAGGAGCCATGGGGGAAAATGCAGCAGGGCTTCTCGGCGACGGCCGAGAGCAGAGCACAGCCGGACTGTCTAACGTCAGCAGGTCAGTGCCCCCCAGCACCTCTAGTGTCCACGTCAACGGGATGAAACCACGAACTCTTCACGGGAACGCACAGAAGCATGCACGCACACACAGACCGCCGACGGCTGCACGAGCAAAGACGCAAAGCATCCTTCGTCCCTCTCTCCACGCATAATCTCAGTGTTCAAGGTCACAACTCCCTTCGCCGGTAGACGAAATAGACAACGAAGAAAAAATTAAACAGAGCAAAAATGACTCTCAGTATCTGGCCAAAGGAACATAAAAACAAAATACAAATGAACACTTAATATTAGACAACAGAAACATAAAAACGTAAAATACAAATGAACACTTAAAAAAAAGCAATGGCAGCAAACTGGGCAGGGTCAACTTCTTTACAAGAACAAACCATAAAGAAGCTAACCTATACTGAGGCTAGACGGTAAACTGAGGGCCTTCGGTTGCGGAGAAGTTCCCCGTCCGGCGCTAAATAACAAAGGTGACCGCTTCCTCGGATTATACTGGTGTGGGGTTCGAATGCGGTTCGCCGCCCCGGGTGTGCCCCGTTGCCTGCGCGCATTGCTGCAGGGCGCTGGCGCGAGCTCGTCGGATTGTGACAAAAGGCTTCAGGTCTGCGATTTGGGCATGGCTGAGTTTTCCCAAAAGGGGATCTTTTAGCAAGTACGTGCCACGGAGGCTCACTGACAGTTGGTTCATAAGACGGGGTGGCGTGCCAACCCTTGGTTCAACCATTTGTCAGACGTGGCAGGCATGGAATAGCGATAAATATCACGCTTCGTGTCGGGCCAGCTCACAACGTTACTCAGTTTATTTATTTATTTATTTTCTTACTCTCAGGGCCTGAATGCATTACAGAGAGGAGTTGGTTGAACAATATGTTATTAATTGAAGCTTTGAAGGTGCAAGCTCTTTTATCGCAGCGACGGAGGCAGGAAGGTGGTTCCAGTCACTACTTGTTTGTGGCAAAAAAGAAGCATAACAAGTGTTAGTGCGGCATAAGGGAACTTTTACTTTAAGGTTATGATCCAACCTGTGGAGATACGTAGTCCGGTGGAAGGAAAAGATCATTTTTTAGTGTTGGGTCATCGTAAAAAATTTTGTGAAAAAGGTTTAAGCAGAAGTACTGACGCCGTGGCTTAAGTGTTGGTTGACCAACAGTAGCTTTCAGTAGAGATACGCTGGCGTAGCGAAAGTAATTTCAAAGCACAAAACAAACGGCACGGTTCTAAACGGATTCAAGAGCTGCACATAATACGGAGCTAGATGGATCTCAAATAGGACAAGATTATTCCAATTTGGATCTAATGAGCATGGTGTAGAGTCTAAGTTTTAAGTGTTATGAACCAGATGAAAAATTACAGCGAAGAAAATCAAGCATTCGATTCGCGTTATTAACTACTTGTTTAACGGGCATATTCCACGAAAGATTGTGAGTTAAATGTACGCCAAGATAGCGGTAGCTACTAACAGGGTTTAAAATGGAGCTTTCAAGCCACTCAGGTGACCGGCCATGAGTTCGTAGTGAGAGGATCGCAACTGTGCGGCTCTCAGACTTTTTTTGGGCAGAGCCACCTTTAAGGGTCCCTGAAACGGTTTTTTCTCATTTCATTTTTGATTAGACCACCACTGCAGCTAATCAGTGGCACCAGAGTTCAATCGAAACACCCATTATCAATGGAGCTACGAGTACTAAAGAAGTACGTTCCTTCTCCGCTCCGCCTTTCACCCTCAACTGCCCTCAACTCTTCCTTCGAGCGCTTGGGGATAAGCTCCGCCTTCGCGGCACTTGCGTCACAATGTCGCGTGAGACCACATACGCGTGAATCCCGCCACTGATCCAATGCCGGCTGTCTGTCAGCTGGAAACGATGACGTCAGTAGGGCAGAGCGTGTCGCTTGGTGTATGGGCGGTTGAAAACGCGTTTGGCTGAGTCGCAGCGATCTGGAGCGATTCGCAGCTTTACAGCTTTGTAATAAATTAGAGAGCTCTCTGCGTAATAATTACGCAGAGAGCTCAAATCGATCTCTAATATACCCTTGGGACTTGGTCTACCGGCCCAATGTGTTTGTAAAAAATTGTCAAATCCGTTTCAGGGTCCCTTTAAATGGATCCGCAGACTTCTCGCTGGTGGCTATATAGTTCAACAGAAGCCCGTCATGGTCCAGCAAAATGAATTTGCTAGGGACTCAGCGACACACGCTGTTTCAGCCCCCTATTCATGGCCGCCGCAGAGCAAGCAGTGTATACGGCGCTCCGTCTCTTCGAAACTCGAAACGAATCACTTTGCTGAGCCTTCAGTAGCTCAAGCACCGCTTGCACGGCGTCACGGGTTCTCTCTCGGCCTTGTGGTCTTCGCTGGATTTCGTGCCGACCCGTTGTGCCCTCGCGATCTCCGACGACAGCGCAGCTCTGGCCAACTGGCTCGCCCTACGCCACCTCCTGATGCCGACAAGAGCTCTCCCTAAGCGGTGCCCCGTCCTCAGACTTCTGCGACCGTGTCCATCTTTCCTACCTTCTCCTTACTTTCGTATGTGGCTGTCCCTGCACCTCTCTCTCTTCCTCCTCCTCTCTATCTCTATACCTTTAATTCCTCCGTATGCTTTTTAATCCCGCTGTTATATCTTATCGGCGCATAGCCGATGAGTAATGACACGTCAGCTGTTCTTGCTGGCGGTGAACTGACTGCCTAGGGCCCGCCTCTGCCCTATTGTTTTTTATTTATTATCGCACGCTAAGTGGTGCCTCCAACTAGTCCTTCACATAACACCTTCCTACCCCAGACAGTTTCTGGGGAGACTATTGAGACACTGGTTTTTTCACTCGTGTAAATCTGTGGAGTGCCGGTGAGACAGCAGTGGTTTTATGCGTCAGTGGTGCTGGTTGTGGCGCCATGGACACTGGCGTCGCTTCGGCATTTACTGAAGTTTCTGCGTCAGGCAATGGCTGCCCAGTGCGCATTCTTCCAGGTGAACCAGAATAAGGAGGCTGAATACGGTCATCTGGTCTGATGTGATCACTATGACGATTGCTGCTAGACCCATCAGCAAGTTCCAGTTGCACAAACGATGAGCTTGGGGGATTAATAACAGTATCCGGTCGCCATCAAGGGCCCGGTCTTAAGTTCTTAACAAGAATGTGTGATCCTGGCTGTGGCATTGGAGCATGACGTGCACCCTTATTCTGATGTAGTTTCTGCTTCAACTGCTTCAACACTACATCACTCCGAGCACCTGGACACAAACCCTTGAGTGGTGTTCGAAGGGTCCTGCCCATAAGTAGCTCTGCTGGGGTCCTTCCAGTGAGGCTGTGTGGTGTTGTCCTGTATTGGAATAGCATTCGGCTAATCTGGGTCTGGAAATCGCCAGCTGTCGACTTTTTTAGCCTGTTTTTTTTACCAGCTGAACAACACAATCAGCTGCACCATTTGATGCAGGATAGTAAGGTGGCGCTCAGATGCCTCTAATTTGATTTCTTTCCAAAAGCTGCTGAACTTTAGCACCAGTGAAAGCTGTGCCATTATCTGACATTATGATGTCAGGAACGCCATGAGCAGCAAAAACTGTTCGTAGACTGCTTTTTGTGGCGTCAGAAGATGGTGATGTCACAGGAATCACCTCAACCCACTTCAAACAGGCGTCCACAATGACTAGAAAGTAATGTCCCTTGAATGGGCCTCCAAAATCGACATGTAGGTGTGACCAGGGAATTTCTGGTAATGACCATGGTGTCGACTGCACTGGCCGGCACACATGCTGGTACTCCTGGCGTACCGCACAGGATTTTACTTTGTGTGCGATATCCTCGTCTATATCAGGCCACCACACATGGCTTCGGGCAACGGCTTTCCTTTTCTCGATACCCGGGTGACCCTAGTGAAGTAGCTCTAGTACCTTTTGTCTAAGTGACATGGCAATTATTACCCTCATTCCCCAAAGAAGACAGCCATTCTGCAGACTGAGCTCATTTTCTCAAGTCTTGTATAGGTTCCATTCTCTGACTTGGGGTAGATCACCACCATAGAGCAATGTGTCACGGATCCTTGACAAAATGGGATCTCTGCTAGTTGCCTGAGTGATAGCTGCAGATGACAGAACTAGTAAATATTTGCCTTCCAGCATAAACATATCTGCTGGGACCTCCACAGGGAAACTCTTAGTTTCTAATGGCAACCGGCTCAGTCCATCTGCATGGCCAACGGTTTGTCCTGGGCGATAGACCAGGGTGTAATTGTAAGCCGACAACAGAAGAGCTCATCGTATGACTTGCGGGGAGCTGCTGTTGGGAATAGCTTTACCATGGCCAAACAGTGCGAGCAGAGGCTTGTGGTCCGTGACAGCTTCAAAATGTCTCCCCCACAGGTACTGCCGAATCTAGTGACCCCAAAAATCAGTGCAAGTGTTTCACGGTCCAGTTGGCAATAGTTTTTTTTCAGCTGGTCGTAGGCTCTTGGATGCAATGTTTGCAAATGCAATGGGACACTTTATGCCATGAGAATCGCACTGGGACAGTACAGCTCCAAGCCCAAAAGGGGAAGCATCACAAGCAAGTACGAGTTCCTGCTTAGAATCATAATGCCCTAGGACTGGTGCTGAAGTGAGAAGTCGCTTGGCTTCAGCAACTGCATCCTCATGTTCTTTTTGCCAGCACCATGGCACTCTAGCTTATTGCAATTTGTGCAAAGGATGAAGAACATCAGAAAGGTTAGGCATGAACCCTCTGTAGTAGTTAACCAACCCTAGGAAGCTCTGCAACTCTTTGACGTTGCCTGGCAGAGGAGCGTTGACGACTGCTTCGACCTTCTGTGGTGTCGGATGTGTCCGAGGTACTCCACCCTGCCCATCATAAGTTTACATTTGCTGTATTTCAGCTTGAGTCTTCTTTCTTCCATTTACTGGAAAACCTTGTCAAGGTTGCTGATGTACTCCTTGTCAACCGTACCCATCGCTAAGATGTCATCGAAGTATACCACTACGTGATGCAAACCCTGCAGGAGAGTCTCAATCTCTCGCTGTAAAATCGAAGGGGCTGCTGAAATCCCAAAAGGCAGCCTCTTGTATTGGAACAAACCCTTCGGTGTGTATTGTAGTGAGCGTCCTTGAGGAGGGCTCCAAAACTAACTTCTGCAAAGCATCCTTGAGATCAATTTTAGTGAACTTGACTCCTGAAAGTTTTGCCCACAGCTCTTCAGCCTTGGGAATGAGGTACTTGTTGGCTACAGCAACCGGATTGATCGTAACTTTATAATCTCCACAAATGCGCACACCACCATCTTTTTTTAACACCGGGACAATTGGTGCTGCCCGTTCGGATGAAGTGACTGGCTCTAGGATGTTTTCTCGCTGGACCCTCAAAAGTTCTTCACATATCTTGTCTATCAGTGCAAAAGAAACTGTATGGGCCTTGAAGAAACGTGGCTTTGCTGCCTCATTAACTGCCAGTTTAACAGACACACCAAGAAACGTGCTTGGGCCATCCAAAAACAACGTTGGGTGCTGGTCAATTATCTGCTGGACGTGGCTCAAGGAGTAGACATCGGCGATATTGTAAATGGGTATGTTCAGTGCTTCATTGCAATCCCTTCCTAGGAGTGATGGAACATCACCTTCAGCAACAAGCAAGGAAAGTACCTGAGTGTGGTCGTTGTACTTTGCTGATACAGTTATCTTACCAGTCATGGGTTTAATGTCACCACAGTAACTTCTGAGCTGGATGTTGCATTGCTAATGAGGCAGTGATGGAAATTGACAGCACCAAGTTGCTTCTCCTATGATCGACACACTCGCGCCAGTGTCGAGTTCTATTTGAAATGGGCAGTCTCTGTACTTCAAGCAGCACCATGAAAGGCTTCAGTGCAGACGCATTGGACCTTGGGACCAACTTCCACATGTTGTATACAGTTTTCTCGTCGGATGTCGAATGGGAGCTGCGCCGTACTGATTGAGTATGCTATGATGCGGGTCCTCAAGAGCATGGACTGGAACATGTTTGTTAGCATTGTTCTTGTTAACTCGCGCATGGAAGTGCGGCAGTTGCTGCCAGCATCTTTCGACAGGCACACCCTTGCTAGGGGGCCCAACTTCTTGCAGTAACTGCAAGTTTTGCGAACGTGCGGACACTCCGTGGCGTAGTGGGCATCACCGCATCGGTAGCAACTGAGGTGCTTTCTGTCAGACGTCATGAGCGTATTCACATTCACAGGCCTGGCTCCTTCCGTCGCACCAAGCTTAGACGCATCACGTTTGGCGGACTCCATGGCGAGAGCCGTAGATACTGCAGTTTCAAGTGTGAGGTTTGGCTTCTAAACAAGGCGAGTTTGTACTTGCGGGTCTCTTATGTCGCATACGATGCGGTCATGCAGTAGGTCATTCAGAAACGTGCTGAACTCACAATGCTCTGAGAGCTTCTTGAGGTTGGCAACAAAGTCGCTAACCAATTCGCCCTTTTCACGAACGCGACTATTGAACTTCAAACGACTTACCACTACCGACGGCTTCGGCCAAAAATGGTTGCTCAGCGTTTTCAAACAGTCATCGAGAGTTGTTTCAGTCGGCTTGTTGGGTGCAAGAAGGCTGCGCAGAATAGAGCAGGTGCACGACCCGCAGCTTCTGAGGAACACTGCACATTGCTTGTCGTCCGGCACATCATTCGCCACGAAGAACTGCAGCATTCGTTCAAGATATTCTTGCCAGGGACCATTGTCTGGGTCGAACGGCTTCTAGTGAGCCGTACTTCCGCATGTTTCCGTTAGTAAAGTTTTTACCTCATTGCCAATGCTTATATATTATTGGCGCATAGCAGATGAGTAACGACACGACAGCTGTTCTTGCTGGCGGTGAACTGGCTGCCTAGGGCCCACCTCTGCCCTATTGTCCTTTATTTAATATAACACCCCTCTTACCTCCCATCCGCTGCACAGAACTGTGGAGGTGCCCTCCATTGGGACAGAGGCAGTAATGGAACTGCACTTATTCGCTACGCAGTGCGCCGCTTACCTGGATAGCAGCCAAGGTCGTCCGCATGGGGACTTCCCCTTTCCGTCGCTGTTTCGTCCCCGACACTTGCATGGGCTAAGTAAGGCACCACGAGCGGCCGTCACACCGGAATCAAGGTTCTCGGCCGACAACAGGAAGCACGAGGTAGTCCGTCAGCTACCACGTTGGTTGTGTGTTCACTACCAAAAGGGGGTTAAAACACGAACGGGTGCTTAAGGGTACTCGTCGATAGAAGCGATGGCCTCTTTGTGCAATGCGGCATCCGCCTAAAAAGGTCAGCAGACAAAAATGCCACGAAGCAGGCATGTTGCGACGAGCCCGAATCGCGCAGGCGAACTGACTTGCTAAGAGCAGTTAAAAGCTTAAAGCTTTTGATACCACGTTGGGCGCCAGTGTAGTGTACAAGTATCCCGAAGGAGTACGGCCAGTAGTGTGGGTCTGGTCTTAGCTAGCTGAAGGGCAAGCGTTAATCGTTGCCGTGGCGAGAACACGATACTGCTCAAGGCCGCAACACTTTATTGTCTGCAGCAACGCCAAAAACGCAGTACAGAGCCCGTTGCACAGGCGTGGCAGGAGAGCAAGTGGGCTTATCCACACCACGGGCGAAAAGTACTACACAGGGGTGCCACGAGCACGTCCCCATGGTTCACGAAGACAAGCGAGGGCAAAGGCGCTCACGTTGGCTTCGGAGAGATACGGGACAGCGCAGCCTGGCCACGAACTAAAACACCGCACCGCTCTTTGGCCTAGTGTTCGGAAGGGGGGGCGACAAAAGGTAAGCGTTCGCCGCGGGCACAAGGTGCTGTTGGGGAAGTCTGAACGAGCCCCAAACATAGGGAACTCACGGCCGGAAAAGAAATGCGTGCTTGCCCCATGTCATCCCCAGAGAGATCTCTCTCACTCCCGACGCGCGCGCAAAATGTCCTGGGACACTTCGCGTGCGGCGCCACAGTCGACATTTGCTACCAGGTGAGAGGGGTTAAACGTCACTCTCTGCTGTCCCAGTGCGGCAGACCAGGGAGAAAGGGAGTCATGCCGAGACATGAGAACGAATAAAGAGGTGGCAAAGCCCGCGCAAAGGCTGCGGGCTTGCCTCAATTCCCACAAACTGTATCTGAAAGCAAGCTTTGAGGCTAAATAGCGTTCATACAGGCACTGATTCGGAAAACATACATTTATAGGCACTATAGATACGCTATGAAATCTCTTCTTAAAAGTGTGGCAGCTTGGGCTAGTTGGTCCTTCTTGTCTCTGTGTCGTCGTTTTGTTCTCGCGCTATAACTCTCGTCATGCCGCTTCTTAACCTCTAAATAATGCTAATGTATCAAAGTTGCACGATAGAAACAAGATGGGCATTTGCCTATGATCCGGTCTCTACTCATAAGTATATATGTAGGAAGCCTCTCCAACTTTTTTTTTTGTCACTTCAAAGTATTTGAAAAATATTCTAGATATGTTCAAGATATATCCGAAAAATATTCGGTTCAATTTACACTCACAGTTCAGTATTTGAATTTGCTTGGCACCCAAAATTTTGCTATTTGCTTAGCTCCAGTAATATCTTCATTTAACATTAAAATGGAGCCTCACGGCAGTGCGGATTTCTCCTAGATAGGTGCTTTCGCGGCTTAGCATATCTTAACTGCAGTAAAGCTGCCTTTACAAGGGGTTATCTTTTTGTTTATTTTGAATACTTCGAAATTTTCGATAATTGACATTCGAATAGAAACAAATTCGATACTACAACATTAGTTCGAATATTCGATGCATTCGACTATTTGCACAAGCCTAGAGGTATCAATGTTTTTTAGAGGATGTGCAGTGCACCTGTTTACAGTGTAAGTCAAAAACTGAATTACGATATTGGATCCTCCCAGGCTATGGGTGCAAGCTTAGTGACTAAGCTCAGACCATAATGCTCCTTGTCTTTTCAGACTGAGTTTGTTTTTAATATGGTACCTTGAGTTCTTACTAATGCCTACTTTTTCACTCTGCCCACAGCTTGGCCGAAAAAGTTTCGCTGCCCCTGTGCTTCCCCATTTTGACGGTGGCTCGCACACCCACTAATTCGCATCTCATCTGCAGCCTTAGCGACGGAAAGCTCGTCGTAATAGGAATCACGACGTCGTCACTCCGTTCTTTCTCCTGAACGTTCTCAACAGTCGACTCAGAAGCGCCCTCTGCATTCACGACCCAGGTGCCTGGAAGGGAACGGTCAGCATTCCCCGACACTCGACTCGCCAAGTACACTTTTTGCAGTCTCCACACTAACCCCTAACTTCTATATTGTGAGGAACACCACTGTAGCACAGAAAGCATTTAAAAGGGCTTGTGCAACATTTTAATTAATAAGCACACTTAAGTTTTGTTAACAATGTTGTTTTTATCTCGTTGGCACCACTGGTTGTGACAGTGAAATTGTGTGATTACTTGTTCCAGCACGCTTATTTACTAGAATGTAAAAGTCATATATACCACGTGTATACACTCTGTTTTGGAGAGAATGCTTACTGGCTAGAAGATTTGCTGCATTGTGTTGCATATTATGTGGCATTGTTGCAATTGATTGCGTTATACGGTAGTGGTCCTATGCAGGCAGTTATATCGCTTGTTTTGCTGTTCCTGTGATGCGCTGCACCATGTTGCAATTCTTAGGTGCAAGTGATTGCTTGAATAAATATATATATATATGCTATTGTACTGATGTGCGATCACCGCACTTTTGCAAGCCGAAGTGACAAGTCATTGTATCAGATGTTGACACAGGAATTTTGTATCATTTGGCCTTATCCGAGTTGGATACACTGAACGCAGACAGCGTGTACCATGAAAGTATGCACTTGTAGTGAAACTCAGCAACATTAGTTGTGTTGAATTGCATGTGGGTTGTGTGCA
Organism: Rhipicephalus microplus; assembly: GCF_013339725.1. Classification (NCBI taxonomy): domain Eukaryota; kingdom Metazoa; phylum Arthropoda; class Arachnida; order Ixodida; family Ixodidae; genus Rhipicephalus; species Rhipicephalus microplus. Next base: position 283,415,111 of record NC_051165.1, read on the forward strand.
GTTCTTCAAAGCAGGCCCTTTGAAGACAGTGCATTAAGAATGAACTCTCTTGTGTTGCTTTTAATGTGATCATTTATTATTTTGACTCAGTCAGTGTGGTGGTAATGGTTTGCACTTTGATTTGATTTATTGCACATATTAAGTACGCATTTCTGGTGGTGGTCACTTGTGCACAACATAGAGAGATAAAAAAAAATCCAATTTGAGCTGTTTGAGCACTTCTGCTGGCCGTCATATGTATTTCAAGCTTGGTCTAACTAGGTTATTTTATAGGCATTTCAGCACTTTTGACATGTGGAGTGTCCCTTAGAGTTTGTGTCTCTAGAGTTGTATTGCATAGTTTTGCTTCCTCAAGCACGAGAGCAAGCAGCAAGTGTAGAGCGTTTCTTGCAAGGAAGTATTATAGAAGTGCAAGTACACAATGACCTTGTATCATAGGAAATAGGGATGCTCCGTACGTGTCCTAGTTTCGGACAGTGGCTGCAAAACAAGCCGTGAAGCTTCAGCTGTTTAGAGTTCTATTGTACAGAGTGCAGTGCCCAGAGCACAAGTACACATAGACTAGATTGCTATACAAGTCAGATGTATATACACAAATCGCGAGCATATATATATAGCGTAGTGACATACTTTACTACCACACCCTGTTGGGAAAGTTTTCACAGTTCTGCTAACCGTCAACGAAAGTGGGCAGAGTGAGTCACCTTGCCTGCGCATACCAGTGCGCAGAAATATCTACTATTGTGGAGGTGGTATCACATAATTTTCAGCTTCCTATCTATTCCATGTATATAAAATTGTAAGGAAAGATAAAATAGCTTATAAACGTGGTCAGAATGCTGCAGCCTCTGAACGAAGCAAAGCTGTGAAGGAGATTTTGCTTGTAGCTGTGTAACAAAGGTATGGTAGGTTACTAGCAAGTGGCTAATGAAACACCACATATGCTATGGTGCTAAGTATTTAGTATTGAAAATGCTAGGAGTGTTAACAGCACCCTTCGAAGGATGAAATTTACAAGAAAGCTGACAAGTGTGTTAGTGTTTACGAGATCTAGGCTGTTCATTACTGGCTTTCATTGTTGCATCATTCCAAACCTATTGGCAGGGTGTTGGCTAAGGCAGCAGTGATGATAATTTTATTTGTGAGCATTAGCCATTTAGAGACACCTTCACTACTCTTAGAAGCTGAAATGTTGAGTCAGTAATGCTGAGATGAACTTTATTAACACAAGGGCAGTGTACTTACACAAAGCAAGAGTGCTTTAAGTCACATCCTGGCTGCTTTTTTTTGTTTTTGTTGGGAAGTGCATTGTTGTAGTCACTTTATGCAATGTTATATGCACACACGAAACATCTGATGAGAGTCAGTCACAAACAGGCTCACAGGAAGCGAGCTCTTCAAAAAGAGTGTTCGCACCTAATGTTTACTTGTTGTGTTTTTTTATAATAATGCTTGTTATATGTGTATCTACATATATATATGTATACAGGTACCAGTTGGCGTTCATTGTTTTCCTAGACGAGATGAGAAGCCTTGTTTACAATTTACTGTGTACATTTATGTAAATACGTCGTGGAGAATGCTGGACACTGCAATTTATTTAATAGGCACATATCTAAATAAAACTATTGTAACTGCATTGTTCTTGCTCTCTGTGCTCATATTGACATGATTGTAGCACTTTCTCTGATACGCATGTTCAAAAGAGACGCTGACATTCTTACACTATGGTAGCAATGTGAGTAATATTAAATCTTGGGGCTGTGCAAATAACAAAATTTTGAGTGTGAAACCAATTCGAATATTGAAGTGCGAGTACGAATCAAATCAAATATTTTTCGAATATTTCTCGTATATCTTTAGAATATTCTTTAAATACTTGAAAGCAAAATTGCAGAAAAAATGTTTTAGAGGATTCCTAAACATATTTTTTTGAGATAGCAACAGGAAAGTGTTTCTTTTTGCTAGGTTGATGGAAGCGAGTGCTTAGTAGTTGCCTTATCGAGAATGAGGCAATGCAGAGACCAGATTGTATTTATGTATATGATCTTTGGCACAACCAAAGTGTTGCCAACAGCACTTTTAAGTGATAGGCAAAGGTGCCATTTCATCAGCCTCCCCTCATCTTTCAACTTCTGTGGAAGCTCAATGGAGTTCCAAGTCTGTCTTGTAGATGTCAATAATATGAAATTTCGAATGCAAAAAATCATGAGCGTCCGATTTTCAGGACTTACCTCCGAAATTTAAGGTTAAAAACAGTTTTAATTGAGCCTCCACCTCTGCCACATCTATTGTTTTCATCTTGGAACCAGCATTTTATCGAGTCAATACATTAGTGACTGTAGCAGAGCCTGAAAGGCAGCTGTGCCGCAATACGAGAATATAAGAAGCACATTGAAAATTCGAGGGAGCCACTGTCAATCGAACCAGTCCTCCAATACTTTTACTGGTCATGCAGCTGTGCCATAACTCTATGGAGAGCTTTGTGCACTGCAAGCGTGGAAGCTGCAGGGTGGTGCTGTGTCCTCGCCAGGGGCATCGGGCAGACGGCGACCACATATACAATGGCATGTCACCGTGCGTTTTTTATCATATGTTCGGTGACGTGTGCGTTGGGCCTGAAGATTGTAAGGGATGCCGTGTACATGCGACATACATAAGTGTCAATCCGGTTGCTAGTGAAATGACGAAAATGTGTCTATGTTCTGGCTGCCTAGAAACAGCGAACATCGGGAAAAGTGGAGGTGCGTTATACCACAGCGATAAACTGGTGGTTTCTGATCCCCAGCAAGTGAGTATGTGCGAAAAGCACATCGATGACAGTGGGATCTTTCGCTTGAACCAGTGGCTAATCAGAGTTGTTGTGAAAACGCCGCACAATGTTCCAAAACTTTTGCCGGACGCTCTGCTGAGGATTTTCCACGGCCTCCCGACGCATTTGTCTAGTGCAAAAAAGTCCTGAGCTCGCCCGCCTGCCAAGCTTCACCGGGAACCGTCTGCTGAGCTGGAGACTGTCGAGGCGGCATTGCCACCGTGCACGACACCGTGACACAGCTGCTGTGGATGAAGGTGAGCATACTGGCCGCCTCTTCCTCGTTGCATGCCAGTAATAGAGAAGCTCCTCGGTGAGTGAAATGCTCGCTGTTTTCTTTTATACTGGCATGAGATGACCAAAAGTGTAGAGATAACATGCCAAACAGACAGAGCTACATGTAGCTCCTCACAGCTTGAAAAATTCGAAGCACCCGTCTATTGCTTGGAACAGATACTTCAGCATTACCAATTGAAGCTCACTAGGGTGGCGACACAAGAGAGAATGCACCAAAAACTGTACAAAACTTGCACAAGCTGTAAAAAGCGTGAAAAGATCATTTTTGATTTCAGTGTCTCATGAGCCCGAGAAGATAATTTTTTGCGTGACATGTTGACGCCGCCGGTGCGGGACGCAGTTAGCAGATTTTCACGTTTGAGGAGGCAAGTAAGGCTTAAGGCTTTGGCCTGAACAGAAAGGAAGAACAGGGAGTAAGCTACATATCAGAGTAAAGGACTGGGTCTTTGCATGACCAAACGAACTTTAAACGGGCTATGGCATCGTAGTGATAAATCAACGCAAAACAAAACACGAAAACCAGGTGAAAGCTGTATGAAGTATTGCTTGATCCTCGTCACCTGCTAAATTCAAAGCACCGATTCATTCAAACTGGCTGTTGGTTCTATAAATACGAGGCTATACCTTCGTATAGAAATACTGAATGTATATGTAGCCTGAAAGATTGTATATGCACTGCCAAGAGCCACAACCATTGCACTTTGATGACGCATTAAGATTCACCAGAGTCATCAAAGAACTGTAGATTGTCTACCAAGTTCTACTAGATGCTTCAGGAAAAAAAAGCATGCTTTTATAGCGGTAGCATATCTTACAGTGGAAGCGGCATGCGTTAATTGCCATCGAATTAGAACCCTAGTTTCGAGATGTCTGTCAAAGATGAATATAACTGTAGTAGATCTTCCTCAAATTTCCTTGGAAGTAACATCACTCTGAAGACGTAATCAACCTTTACGCGTACGTACATCACGTTTCACTGTTTCGGCGCATGCCGCACAATAGCAGCGCCAAGGCCGCTTCGATGCCCCTGCGCAGGCACTTTTAGCGGTTGCTCCTGTCTCTATATCGAACTTTCGCAAAAGCTGCATGGCCGGTAAAAGTATTGAAGGACTCTGGTCGGACGTAGAGTGCGCTTTTCAGAATCTCGGCCGTAGCGGAACATTAAAGGCAGCTTTGCAGCAATAAGAGTGTAATGAGGTGAAGTATGTTGAAAATCTGAAGGTGTCACAGCAAATTTGACTACATTTGTGTCATTGTGAAGTCCGAATAGTAAAATTTCATTGCGAATCGAGTGAAATAACAACCACTATTCAAAGATTATTTGAAATTTTGTACATTCATGCACCCCTATCAAATATGTATTCTAATAACATATCTTTATGTGAAAACTACGAGCTAACGTTTTTGACACTTAGTATAGTTCAGTCTGTGCATGATGGTCTAAAAAAACGTGGATTGTACAAAGCCAACCAGAATTAAATTTGTATTTATGTGCACAATCAAAGCTGGCTGCATGCTGCTTTAGGTTCATTTTCTTGTTTCCAGAAAGCGCTACGTTTTCAGTACACGCATCCTGTTCACTGAGAGGACTGTTCATTAAGACTCGCAAAAATGAGCAGGCACATAAAGTACAAATAAATACTTTGGGCACTTTCCTCAGTCACATGCGCAACTTGAAACTGAAATGGAAAATACCATTTTTATGCAATTACTCAAAGTTTCTTTATTAGATTACTTTCAATGCTCAGGTAAGCAATAATGTCCACCGCTGCTGTGTATTCTAAAGGGAACGAAATTTTTTTCCCGACATACCACTTACTTTCAATTACTGGGGATAGCCTTTGCTGCAAAACTTGGCATGTATGTTGTTTGGTGCATATTGAAACAGGACAATGTAGGTCTACACAAATACTATTTTCGCAGCCTTCAGTTTATGGCGTAACATAATTTCGACATGAATGCATAGATCAGAGCTAACATTACATCCCGAGACCAGATTCGTTACGACATGACGTGGCTACCTTGAGCAACTGCTCATACTACTTGGTATTTGTTTCCACACACATTGAAACAAATGCACATTTTGCAAACTTTATTTTTTCTCAAAGGCAGTGCGAAAGGAACAAAGTTGCTTGGACCCTAGTTCCAGACTTGGTCAACAAGTCATCTTACACATATGTCATAAAAGTACAATGTAAAAAAATAAGATATTCAGCTTTTTCAAGACCAGAGAAAAGGCTCTGCAATGTTTCAAAATGTCAAGCTGAGAAACATATAAAATAATCAGAGAATGTTTTCTTTCTCCATGTGAAACCACAGTGAGGCAGATAAGCCTGTTCCAAAAGGAATGCGTCGCTGCCATGAAATTCTGTGACATGGGTAGCAGTATCAAGCGCCCATTTGCGTATGCCACGTTACATACATAGTTTACATATTTTCAAGATCAGCACACACAACTAGTAATCTCAAATTTTTAAAGAACTTCATAGTTACACAATGAATTATTCTCTGCATATTCAAAGTTATACAAATTCTGCTATGCAAATGATGTATTTATTGTCTATTTTGTCACCACTTTTCATAAAATTAGCTACCATACATTTGCATCAGCATACATCCTTTACCAATTGGCACGAAAAATACCACTTCAGGATAGTCAGCATATCTGCGGTGCGCTGATCGGAAACGTTACTCAGTTTCATCACAAGACCTTGCTTAATTTGCCTTGCAAGCCTCGAATATTAGATTATAAGCTTACCAGGAGTCAAAAGCTGCCCACAAAAAGATTTCTCGTATATCTTGACATCACTGTCTCTTAATTTTCACAGCACAGTGTACTTTCTGTAACAACCTGCATATTCACACACTGTGTTGATCAAAAACACTTCTGTTCTACACTAAAGGCACTGACCCTGTTGTCTATCTCCTTGTACATACACATCCAAGCACACTCTGCCCAGCAGAGTGCCTTGACCAGCCCCAATTTCCTTGAAATGCACTCAAGCTCTAGTACTACAGCATGATAAGGTCACTTGACAGTTGCGTTTTAAAATACCAGTTTTGAAAAGTGTTCCACAGGTATCTTCCCAGAGAGCTGTCAAGTTGTAAACTGTGGCTGCTGCCTAGAAGCCAAACAATTGCAACACTCCCTCGAGCAAACTGATGTTACTTCACTAAGACCATGTTGCAGTCCAGCATCAATCACAATGTTCCGAAAGAACTTTCAAATGCATTTGGGTTTCGTTCACTTGCCACTTCGTCGTAGCTGGGTGGAGGCGTAGCGCCAACAAGCCTGTCGTCATCGTCCACATCACTGGCATCTGCCCCCACCGTCAGCAAAAAGTCTGTGTCATTCTCGGCTTGTGACGCGTTTGTGCTCGCAGCAGAGTCATCGTGAGCATTCTCGAGAGCTGTTTCAGAGTTTTCAGGGTCGATAACAATGAGCGGCAATTGGTCGCTGATGGCAACATCAGTCTCTGAGGCACTAAGGAGATCGTCTGGCAGCTCGACTGTTGTCCTCTCACAGACAGAGTTTGTTCGACTGGCTCGGTTGTTGTTGCAATTGGTCATTTCTGAACTGCACGTTACTGCAGGGGTGTCTGGCTCGTGGCACTCCGCTGTTGGCGTTGTCAGTGGAATCGCATCGAACACTTGGATGGCGGGCGCACTGGACACGCTCGTTGCCAGCGGTGATGTGGGCAGTGGAGACGTTGTGTCTTCTGCCGGTGGAGATTCGCAAAGGAGGTCTCTTTGCGTTGAAAAGTTTGTGATGGGCATTTCTGACACGGCATTCGCATCAACTGCAGTGTTGTGTTCATTCTGCTGCTCACTTTCCTGTTTCCTTGGCAGCTCAACCTGAAGGCAGGACAGGGCAGCTGAATAGCAGGGGTTCTGTGCCTCGGTACTGGTGCTGTAAGAGAAAAAAGAACAAAGTAGTTAAAACAAGGGCTTTGTGTAGTCATAGTAGCTTGGCTAATATGATGCTATATACAGTAGACTCTCAGTAAATGGAAATCTGTTTAACGGAACTGCTGTTTAAATGGAATAAACGCTTCTGATGAAATTGATTTGGTTCTTGCATTGTGAGCCCCTGTTCACCTCTCAGTAAACGGAGCTCCTGTTAAACGAAACACATATTACTGGTCCCTCCAGGTTCCGTTTAATCAGTCTCCTGTAAATAAAATAATTTAGTTACTCTGTGGTGGTAGACTGCACTCTCCTTATGTGAATAGATGCTTGTTATGGTAGAAATGGCTATGTTTAAACATTGTTTATATTACAAAAAGAAATTTCAGGGTTATACCTTCTGAAAAACCATAATGACGAGGGAACTCTGGCTTAACTATGCCAACACATTGGTTATTTCAAGAATTAAAGTCACGGCATTGAGCTTCGAAGCTTACTCGACAGCTGCTAGGCTGCTACCACAGTGGGGAAAACTTAAAAAGGACATTTTACTGGCGTAGCATGAGACTGCATTTTTTTTTACAAAGCCACCTGAATACATTAGTCTTATCCTAGGAAGGTGAATACAAGGCAGGCTTTATAGTGAAGCACTGGCTGCTAAACACGCACGATGCAATGTTGACTGACCTGGTGTTGGTCTGTGTCGTAGGTGAGACAATGGGCAGTAGAAGGTAGCTCTGCCCATTAATGTTCATAATGTGGTTAATGGGAACACCATTTGGTGGGCTGTTTGGTTGACTTGGCGGTAGTTCGTCACATCCAGGATACAATGGAGGTAGGATGTTCAGTGACAGTTGGCTGACAGAGTACGTGGCACTCAACGGAGGAGCTGATGGCAGTGTTTCGCTGTTGGCCTGTGAAGACAAAAATGAATGTTTTATATATTGCCAAGTAGCATGCGACAATCACCTAATGCCAGATTTCGAGGAATACGTCAGGTAGGTCTAAGAAGCCACAGCCAAGTTTCAACAAAGACTGGGAGACCCTACAGAGGCCATGACACGTGATTTTCTATCAATTTTTGTCATCACGGTTAATGTTTGTGTTTTTAGAAAAAAAGCAGGTGAAATTTCAGCACATTACGTTGAGCACTCGATTTATTATTGAATATCTTTATAAACACGCTAGCAGTGTGAGAGTAGGGCAACACTGACACACTCGCAAGCCATGACATAAGCAGCTGCTTGCTGTGCAATTGTCCGCATTTTGGCAAACGGTTGTGCTCTGTGGTCATCTGTGCATGCAGTCGAGTAGTTTCAGATTTATTCAGTTTGGCATTGAAATTTAATGTTTTGTAGCAGCTGAAACAGGACGATGATTCTGTTTCCTGCAGTACAAAAGCCATGGCAAAATGGCAGCCACCTGCGTTAAATGGGGTTTGTCACCGGCGACATTTAGGGCACATTTCGCGTTGAAATCTTCTTTTTACAGCTCATCTTCATGTTTTTGTACATTGATCAAACATGAAACGGGCAGTGTTGGCGAGAAGACACTATGCCTGACGAGGTGCTGTAGCCGGTCCCAGTCAATAGAGCGCACAAAGAGCAGAGATGTACACATGTTAAAAAATTTGAAACGAAGACGCAGCCACAGCTACACACAGTTCATAAGCAATGTTAAAAAACGTTCATACATCCAGACCTTCTGCAGGACTCGGCTTATAACAATAGGATATTGTAAAATTATTTTTTCAATGATACAAAGCATGAAATATGTGCAAATACTTAGCCTTGTTCAATAACAAACCACATTATTACTACTAACTAATGAAAATGTGACAAACATACATTCATGTAAATTTTAATGATAACTTGAGAGATGCCTTCTAAAGAAAAATAGTTATTTTTAAAGCATCAATACATTGTGTGTATTACTGAGCGGCTCTCTTGCACTAAGGTGATAATTGCGCGATGTGCATTCAATAGCTGTGCTAGCTTTTGGACACTATGGTACACAAAAGTTACCTCTAACTTTTGTGTACCGTAGTACACAAAAGTTAGAGGATAAACTGTGCCTGCAGATATATGTACACGCACAATGTACCCTTTATTCAATTTTTAGTCGGAAACAGCCAATTGCTGGGTGTTGTGGTGCCCTTTAAATGCACTACTGCTAATTGCAAGCATTCCATCAGTCTTTGCACGCCGCTTGAACTTCTCCATTCACAAATGCAATGCTGTTGCATCTTAAGAGGGTTATGGCTTCCATTTCAATAAATGTGACCCAACTAGCACTTTATAGAAAAATGTGGAATTTTATCAATTATTTGACATCAAATTATTTTTCCAGGCAGTCTTTGAGTGCACCGCCATTAACAAGGCGGTGCACTCAAACAATCAAGAGCTCCAATCACAGTGCTATACTCATACGACATAATGGCAAGCTTTTATATTGGAATAGTTTTCAATATAGTGTTGCCATTTCAAATTCATCAACGCACACACAAACGAGCAAATTATTATGACGTGTCCATATTTTAATTCTTCTTAATGTGCACAAAAGACAAGGACAAGAAAGAGACAGACGAGCGCTAACCCTCAACTACGTTAACCAGCATACAAAGTTGAAATATGCATACGTACCAGCTCGCCCAGCTATTAGTTTTACTGTAGATGTGTACATACATCAATGACACTTTAGACAACAGGTTGCCAAAGTTCCTATTGCAACACATTTCAGTCACAGCATCATATGAAAAACTTCTATATTTTATTTGATGTTTATGACTTAGCAGGATAATCTCTAGAAGAGTCATTATATTTATGTCAACTTTTACATTTTCGAACAGACTCAAAGTGGGTTCCGCAAGCCCCTCCTCAGGGTCACTCATATATATATATATATATTTTTTTTGGTTCCACACTTCCCCACTCAACTCACTTAGATGGCGATCTCAAGGTGTGCTCCATCTAGAGAATTTTCGTTATTTCACCCAAGCGTCAATAAGCACATCTCAGTGCGTCATAGAGATGTGCAAGTTATGAAATCCCGCCAGCAGTTTGTAGTCAACCATACTTCGAAAATGGGACGCGTAAAGGCTTAAATCTTGGGGCTTTATATTACTACCATGTGCTTTCCATCTATTTGAGGATAGGTGCCGCTAGCATACGCGAAAAGTCCGAAGATTCAAAAATTAAAAAAAAGAATTATTGCACATCATGTGAGCACGCATTCTCAACACTAGCCTATCTGAAAAATAAGCACGAGAATCGACTGAATCCAGCAGCCAACATGTGGTTGGCACTGAGTGTGACTGAGCCTCGGATCGATTTCTTGGCATTTAATATAGCTCAGCAGGGTTCCCTTGCACCAGCATGGACTAATATACAATGAACAATTCTACTTTGGAGTGGTCCCAGAGCAGAACCGAGGCTGCACCAGGTTCCCAAGAGAACCCCCTCGAGCTATCTTTGGAACCTCTGCATATGCTTAGCAAAGATTTTCTCAACCAAATTCCTCTTTATTTGGGGTGTTTTTCACCTCTGGCAAAAGGTATGGTGACCATTTTCACACTATTAATGTTGGCAATGTTGACTACACTGACAACACTTTTGTTAGGCCTTGAAAAACACAAAATAGGACAATGAGTGCAGCCTCACCATGTGCAAACTACCGTTTCCCCGCTTGCCATGAACCGGTCTGCCGCTCTCCCTACTGCAGAAGGGCACCGCAGCCGCAATGAGGACTAGTAGCGACCCAATGCCAGACACAAGAAGCCAGTTGTAGTCCCAGTTGTGGAAGGCCAAGAAGATGCCTCCGATCACCAGCACTGATGCTACTAAACCCAGCAAGAGACCTGTGCAGTTTGGGCTGCTGCACGAAAATGCACTGCTCCGGGACTGCTCTCGTGAAGGCATGGTGGATGCCTGCCAAATGAAACAAACAGCCTTCCTAAATTCCACGTACACATCTCAACACTCTTGCCAAGACTTACTCAAAAACTAACAAAGGACAGCTATGATTTATCAACAGCTAGTGTCATTTTTATGAAGCAATAGCATAGCTGTATAGTGAAAAGGAAATTATATACATATAATTCCAAGTTTCAGATGGCTGAAATCAAACAATGGCTTTATTAACATTTTACACCCAGCGATTTACTCATAAAACTAAAAGACATGGATAAAGCAAAGGGAAGCCATAACAGGAACTGATTTCACACCAAAGCTTATTCAAGTATTTATTTTGAGCCATTTATTACCCACCATAGAAGTCTACAAAAATGTAGCAACCGTAAAGCTTGCCTTCTTGCTTTCTCAGATTTACTTGAACGAATCTGAAAATAAGCATGATGCAGGCCCGTAGCCGAAGGGGGGGCCTCTCGAAATTTAGATGGTGGGGGGAGGTTTAGGGAGAATAAATAATGAAAATATCTGTCTTTCAAGACCTTCAGTCCGTGCCCCCCCCCCCCCCTTCCCCCCACCTGCCTTCAGAAAACAATTCCTGGCTATGGGCTCGGCATGGCATTGCATCTGCATGTGTAGGCTACACAGGTGACTGACTGCCGTATTTTAGATTTTGCAAGTGTTCTTCGCTTCATTGCTTACTTGCCCAATTAAAATTGGCGTGGGACATGGTTCAAATGCAGGTAAAGAACCCCTCATGCTGGGACCTGTCTATTGTGCATAGTGTTATCGTGAGAGTCATGTCTATGGCGAACTGTCCTTGTAAGTTAGAGCAGAAAAGGTGACCATGCTGTCATTACCTGAAGGATCGTGCTGCCTTATCAAACAATTATCTTTACAGAATCGCTAAGGGCTTATTACAATCCTCGAAACTTTCTATCACATATATATTTGCTTAAAATGTATTGCAATAGGATGGAAAGGTGGGGCTAGTTGGTAATTCATAATTGTTCAGCAAACTGGGAGCGCAGGGGAGTTGTTAGTGAGCGCTTGTGCTATGTGCCTCATCCTAGTTTCGTGTGTGTGTTCCTCCCGCGCTCCCAGTTCGCTGAACAATTATGCTTAAAATGTGTCATACCAACATGCTCAAGCTTATGCAATCAGAATTAGCATTTGTGAATGACTTTTGTACAAGAGATTATGCCAACCTTTTTAATGTACCTTACTGCTGTCATAGCTGGTATGTGACATATCTAAAAACTGAAAACTAAGCAACGAGTTAAAAACTTTTTGAGGCCATGCTAGGTTCAATAAAAGTTTGGTCTGTATGTTAACTATTGGTAGATAAGTAAAACTGTGGTATGGTAATAAAGATAATTAACGATTCACCTATGAACAAAATCTATGCATTCATACACCTGAACTTAGCACAAAAAAAGAAAACACTGATGGGCCAATACTTCAAGCGAGGTAGCTTTTATATAAATTTCTTGTAATTTGTTTTCCTAAAAATGCTCCTTATATAGTTGTTTTGCACCCATAAAGAGGATGAGCTCATAGGATGCTTATTTTTCAGCTGTGAACTTATTTGATGCATAATATTCCCTTTTTTGTGAATATTTACTATTTCAAATGCCAGTACAACTACGTAGCTTGTATTCAAAATGGTGACATATATTTATGGGGCAATGGAGTATACACTACTGAAGTGTGCCTATCCGGGCTCGTATACGGGCACAGAACAGTGAACTTGACTAATAGCCATGAAACGGCGTGCGTGCCACTACTACTTCAAACTATAAGTTAGCCATTGCAGTGCTGTTAAGTCCTTTTTTTCATAATGAAAAATGGATTTATTTTCATTTAGTCACAAAGAATCAGTGTACATGTTGAGTGATTGCTCAGCATGTTATGTAGTTAATTATTTAACTACACTATATAATAGTGAATTACAGATGCACACATCAGCTTAGGGCTGAGTACAGGCTACTTCATTTGTGCAAAGAACCAGCTGCTTTCCTCAGTGACCGTAAAGCTATTGTAATGTAGCCCTACATTCGTTATTAGATCTTAAATTAGTTACCATCAACAGTAACAAGAGATGTAGCAGTTTTTTTTTTTGGGGGGGGGGGGGGGGGCTCTTTTTTGAAAGGGTCATTTCTTGCTCCGTATGCCATGGGGAAAAAAAATTTTGGAAAGGTGGGAGCAGTGCACCACCCTCTGGCCATGCAACTGCATAGGGATTTAGCCTGGATTTAGTTTTCTTTGGGGAAAATGTGGGTTCCGGATCTCATATTTATATGTGCATGTATATTGACGTATATACACACATACAAACTGAATATTTCAATAGGAGGAATGTGTAATAATGCACAGACACGTGCCCTGTGCCCCTGTCTTGTTTAGAGGCTCTGTTCAATAATTGTGCATCTGTACCAACTTGCCTTAATTTTCATGTAAATTTCACAGGAGAAAGGCTGAAAGGTCACCGCTCACTCTTCCTGTAGTTCTTCCCTGGCACCAAGGAAAAAAAGAATTTGCAGAATTTCCTTGGTTTGTGCTGCAGCACAAAGGATTGCTTCAGGAGAATGTAAACGTCATACAACTGTGTTTATGTCAATGCACATCACATGAAAAGCACGAAGTCACTTTGAGGGCCTGCGTACTTAATACAGCCTAGCAACACCAGTTGCTTTATGACAACAATTTGACGTCTTCAGCCAATGAGCTCCCCACAGTTGGCTATTTCAAGAGCGATTCCTCGCCATATCTGCACACAATAGGTCTCGGCGTCATCGGTTTTGTGGCAGTCGTCGCGACGGCCATTCACCCGTTATTCGGCCCAATCAACCATGTATTCTTCCGAGAGCTTCGGAACCGAAAATAACTCGCTCTAGACCCCACCACGGGCCCCCTTTGCCCGTGCCAGCCGTGGCCTGCAGGCAGCGTGTGTGCTCCGAGAGACATATATCCCTTCTCTTCTCCAATTTATCACTTGTTTTTCGAGCGTTGTTAAGTCTTTGTTTCACGCCTGCAAGCAACCGAAACTACAGGTATTTTTTTTATCTCGAGAAACTTTGCACTCTGCTCTGTCTCTGGTGATGTATGGTGCCTTCCGATCGAAAATAGTTCTGCCGTCGGTCGAAGTCGGCGTGAAGAATGAACGCGATCAGCGAAAAAAAAAAAGTTAAATTTCAGGGTGACGATGCTGTTCCCGCGATGCCAAATACAGAGTGCTAGCGATCGACTACAACGATACGCTCCAGATGTGGAAAGCAGCTGACAAGTTTAGCGCGGCAACGATAATACCCAACAGCTTATCACACGAAAGCACAGCACTTGTATCTTGCCGGAAGTAAAGATGCAAGCCCGATAGCCAAGCTCGAAGAATGGTGCGTCCAACGAGGCGAGTAAGAAAAGGAGGGCACGCAAGTGACAAGACTCTGCCCGGCCAGTTGCGCTTCATTTGATGACCCCGTCTTGACCGTTGCGGGTCAAGTGCGCCCTCGACACTCGAGACACAAGCCCCAGTTTTAGCGATGGCTAACACATGTGAAAGTGTTATTCCATAAGTAACGCTTCCGCGACTTGAGTGCGCTTCCCGTGAGTCATCCGCTTGAGACTTTACGGAACGGGTCAGAAGAAGCGAGTCTACATGTCGTGATGGGCGACAAGTCATTTATGCCCTTCGCCATGAGTGAAACGACTGAAAATACACGATGACAACCTAACTTTCGAAATTACCTGCACAGAGAAACAGCGAGCGATGGAGGCAACAACCAAGTCCACAGGCGAAAGGCAGCGCACATGGGCCGATGAGTGAAGAACGCTTACCGGACGTCAACAAACGTGGCAAGAGAAGTTCGCCGGGGGGGCCACCGCTCCCGGAGCTTTGAACTCCGAGCTAGCACCGAGGGACGAACTTCGCTCTCCAGCGTGGTTCGTCGTCGAGGCCCTCAGCCGCTCGGCGAATCTGCACATCCCATGCTCTTGACACCCGAAGCTGTATCGGTAAGCTCGGATTGCGCAGACGTCGTCTCGGGTTCGCGCCGTCAGGTACGCCGTTGTTTGTCACAGGGGCTATACAGACAAACAGGTTTTGAGAGCGTTGTGCCCCTCCGGCCTTCGGCGACGGCAGCAGCGGCTGGATCGTGAGCGTTAAGTGCCACCAGCATCCTCTCCCGCCGCCAGGCCAGCCGGTCGTTTCAAGTTAAAGGGAGTGAAAAAGATAAAAATGATCACAAGTACGCGAAGGCTCGAGACGGCGCGCGTAGGAGCCGGCCGGGTGCTGCCATCTATTTGCGTACAGGCGAGGCGCATGACCAAGGGCGGCGAAGTGGGTTGGTTCTCCTCTCTCAACAGCTTGCCGTCTCTCTGCGGGCGCACCGTGGTCTGGCGTCGTGTGCGCGGAAACCGCAGTTGACACATCGCGGGAACACGCGGCCGGACCCGTAGCGTGGGAGTTTGTTGTTGAAGCTAGCGATCTGCAGCTAAGCGTGGTAGGCTCATACAAAACCATTGCAACACTTGCGAGGTACTCCTGTATCGCCCGATTGATAAAGTGTATGAGGCATCCTGTCGCCTCGCGTTAGATTTGCTCGCGGCGGGAATGCTTAATGCTTGCAGCCCTTGTTTTTAACAATGGGTAACTAAAACAGCACTTTAGATTTTGTAAGCATTTAAGAATTAACGGGGTTGTATGAACGCCTGACTTGCGGTGCAGTTCTACACACTGCGGTGCTATCTTGGCTATCTTGTAAGGGTGTGCGAATATTCGAAATTTTGGAATTACTAATCGAATAACGTTCTATTCAA
Organism: Rhipicephalus microplus; assembly: GCF_013339725.1. Classification (NCBI taxonomy): domain Eukaryota; kingdom Metazoa; phylum Arthropoda; class Arachnida; order Ixodida; family Ixodidae; genus Rhipicephalus; species Rhipicephalus microplus. The sequence continues at coordinate 283,430,846 of NC_051165.1, forward strand.
TTCAGTACTCGAATTAAATAAGGCATATTCGAAATGCCGGATAGTTTTTGAACAATCAGCAAGGGAAAAAAAACTGCTTGAGAGAACAAACTAAGAATAACGAGGAGTAACTTTTCTTGCTTTCATTATCTAATCACTCCAGATGCATGCGGCACTATCCACGCATCCCCGTGTTGGGACGCCTTTCCTGGCTACGGGCCTGCATCCTCGCCATATTGATCACAGTACGAAGGGGTTTTGCTTAAAGTTAGAAATGCAGTGTCACCGAAGCAACAGTGTCAGCAATAAACTATCTTCACCATGACATTCATGGCAATGTTAACTCATGAGAATTGCTTAATATTTAATTATATGTGTCAGTTTCATTTAAAAGCTGTTGAATAAGAATTAACTTGAATAATTTAGTCACCGCTATATTTCAGCTCGCTGTTAAAAAAATTGAAGTTTCTAGGTACTGCTGAATTTAAATAATCGTGGTATTTTTTTTTTTGTCGCTTAAAAAGTAATCGTAACGTTCCTTTGTTAAAGCCTGTGAACATTTCCTTCAAATAAAATATGGAACTCTTGGGCTGTTTTCAAAAATTGTCTCTTAACCAGTCTAGGATTTCTTTGAAAATTGCTGATGAAATACTGTTCAAATACCATTCGAATAGTATTTAATTTTGCCCCGCCATGGTAGTCTATTGGTTATATATGGCGCTCGACTGCTTACCAGAAGGTCGCGAGATGGAAACCCGGCTTGACTTTCGATGTAGATGAAATTGTTTACTTAGATTTAGGTGCTCGTTTAATAACACCAGCTGGTCGAAATTTCCGGAGCCCTCAACTATGGCGCCTCACAGTCATATTGCCACACGGCCTGCTTAGGTGAGATCCACGAGTGAAATAGGACAAAGATGATCTATCTAAGCTGCTGCTTGGCTAGCCGACTCAACGAGCCCATTAAATCAAGTTTGTAGTCGGAAACGTGACAATATCGTGGTTTCGGAATGTTGAACACCAGATATTATAATTATTGATATTTCATTCTTATTCGTAATCGATTCGGCGTCGTCGCTATACGATTGGGTTCTAAAATTCACTATTCGCACACTCCTACTGATTTTCGACTTCGAATGTAACGACGACAGCAGTGATGCCATGGAGTGAATGCGCATACTTTCTATGTACATATTCAGATATTCTGCTAGAAATGATTGAAAGTAAATTGGTCATGTTGGACTTTCCCTATTAGTCATTCAAACGCAGTGCATTCCGTCCGAGTCTTTCTAGTGCAGAGTGTGTGCACACCATCAAGGCTGCCTGTCATCGTGTTAGATATTTAACACAGCGAAATGCTACGCTTCCTCTTTGTCTCCAGAAGCACAGTTGAAGCTGTGAATCGTGCAACGAGGATGGCGTACTTTGACGTCATTGGTATCTTTATGAGAAGCGCGAAAGTGGCTCCACCACTTACTTGCTGTAGTGGGTTCAAGAAAAAAAATGTCGGGTGTGGGGACGGTGATGATCTTCAGTTACAAACAACATGACTGTTTCTCCCTTGAAGGTTTTCCTGGAAAACCGTAAATAAATCGCGAGCTGTTATAAAGACCACGTTATCTTTCGTTTGACAGCCATTGAGAAGTTTCCTTTCTTTCAGTCACCCTCTGCACGAATGTTATCAATTGCTTATAGTACGCGTTTTCATAGTGAATAATTCGTTGCATCCCAGGTGGCTGACCTCACACCCGTCTACCTCTTTTTTTCACGGCAGAGTCGTTCAATTCATAACTCTGAGCTGAACAAAGGCAGTATCGACTTCTTGAACAACACTGTATCATTTTAAACACAATTGTGCCTGTGTGTAGGCATACGCAGTGATATTACACCATCAGGATTCGACGTCGTAGGCCGCGCTTAGTACATCATACACGTTCAAGTGCATGCACGGGGCGCTTTGGGCAAACCATGTTAGCTGGCTGAAGCAGCGACAGTAGTATGTGCTGATATACCGAGTGGTCAAAGTTAAGCTTTATTGTATTTTTTTTTTCAAATTATGAGCTTGAAGGCACGTGAGAACCACTTGTGCAATTAAGTGGCCAGGGGGACACGAAGTTGGTTGATAACTACTTCTGTCAGCAGCCCTAATAACTAAAAATTATTAACTTTTTACCGGCTGTGGTAGTTTGGCACGTTTACATTTAAAAATTGGCCCAAATCTACATGTAAATGTCGTCACTGTAAACGTCGTCAAAAGACGATAGTCTAGCGTCTGGAGAGAGTGAAAAAAAAAAACTTTTATTTGATGTTCTGCACAAGAAAATCTGAATGGTATTCTGAAGGCGCTGCGTCAAAGTGTCTCGAGCGTGTAGCGGAGGCAAACAAGCGCATCTAGACACGTCAGACACAAGCGCCATCTGGCAGTTATCTTCGAAAACGAAGGCGCGCGCGACCGTGGAGAAAGATGCATGCCAGTCTCGGAGGTGATAAGGTGTAGAATGCAAAGCGACGGGCAGGTGCCACCACCGTGTCATCGTAGCAAAGCGTTGGAAACACCTTCTTGAGCATCGCGTTGCACAGTCAGCGCAGCGCGATAAACGCTACCGTCCTTAGAGTTGCTTGTGTGTGCGTCTTCTATTATAAAGGCAGACATACAAAACCTAGACGTGTTGTTATGGCGCCGTAGATATGCGCAATATTTGCTTTTTTAATTGACAAGCGCACAACTATGAACGCTAAACCTTGAGCAATATTGGCGGGCACTGTGGATGGGGTTGGCCGTTTGGTGCAGTTTGAGGTATCGTTAGGGCGGACAAACAGACAAATGTACAGACAACTGGACACACAGACAGACAGACCAAATTTTTATCGTCTTTAAAAATGTAGGCAATGATGTTTGTACACAGTGTCAGTTGGAATATTTTTCTAGCACACCTGTGCTCCGAGATATCCGTCTCCAAAGCTTATTTGTCTTTCGCACGGTTACGCATTAAAGAGGACGAGGGTCTGCACAAAGTTTCTCCCTAAAGTGACGCATCTGTTGCGTGGGGTGTTTAGCGTGTGAAGAGGGTGGAAGCGTAGGCATACGTGATGACAATTACCCTTTTTCAATATAAACATGCCAATTCACCGCTGCCAGTAAAAAGTAAACTAATAATTTTTAGTCAATTGGGTTGCTGACAGCGATAATTATCCCCTACCCTTCCGTACCCCTGGCCGCTTAACTTATTTACACAAGTGGTTTTCACGTGCCTTCGAGCGCCTAATTAAAAAAAACAGAAAGATTAACCTGGAACCCCCGGATATACGCGTGCGCACGGGGAACGGGGATGAAGTCTGTCACATACATGGACTTAACAGGAAGGGACGCTGCAGTCATTGAGCCTTCCGTCTCCCCTGCGCACGCTCATGCGTGTGAGCTTTCTATGCACCATGGTATTCGGTTTGTGCGGCGCTCACAACCACGTCAACATTTTTTTTATTCTGTAAAACGATTTGTTCATGTCATGTCATTTGGGCGCGCTCAGCTGCTGTCATCTGTATGATGAGACAGTACGCTGTAACTTTCTTGACCGGCGAGATAACGAAGGGTCGCTCCCGCGATGTCGTAGCATAGCGGCCAGAGTTTGTCGACTTAGTGTGCGCTTCAGGCCATTCGTGCCCGTCTCGGGAAGCACTGCATGGAAAGAGAGGATTTGGTCATGTTTGGCGCATTGTTGTTCCTCACGTGCAAATGCTACCAAAACCAAGTCACATCCGAATCTCTTGAACAGTTGCATACATATTTACCGAGCCATGTGAATCACACTCGACCTGTTTGTCATGACAGGACAGTTTACGCATCCCCCTTACCACCTCGTATTTATCTTTGCTTTCGTTTCAACGGCAGAATTTCGGATAACCATCACAGTCTTCCCGGCTGTGCCCTGCTCTCAAACTGCGTTTCCTTGAAGACATCCAGTTGCCTTGTTCGCCATGAAAAGCAGGAAACGGTAAGTTTACCTCCATATTTTACTTCCTTTTAAATTCCGAGCACTTAATCGAGCACGCATTACGGCCAGAACAGCTGCTGTGACGTGAAAGTTACAGTAGTCCAATAACATCCGCGTATTATCCATAAAATGGCCCAATCCACAATCAGTGACACCTTTCCGCCGCTACTAAGAGATTTGGCCCTGCTCATACCGCGCTCCTGCTCGAGTCAAGTGCGTGACGTAAGACGACGGAGTGACCGACGTTAATTTAGTAACGTTGGTGGGGACCGTAGCGGATGAAAACTTACGCTCGGTGTTATCTCCGCGATTCATGTTGTTGAGGTTGCGAGTGAGGACGAATTCCAGGTCCAGCGTCCTCGGACTTCGCCACGTCTCCTCGCCGGGAGCGCCGCCGTTGGCCAGAGGCAGGTCTTCGATTGTTTCGGGCGTCTGTAGCTCTTTGAAGGCGGTCAGGTGACTCACGTAGCTCTCCCTGGGCTCGTTCGAGTCCAGGATGGAGACGGACGCCAGCACGTGCGAAAAAGTGTGAAAACGATGTATCACCATGCCACACACTTGCAAGAACAAGATGAAGGCGAAGAATGCGATGAACCCCATGCCCAGAGGTTCGAGGTGCTGGTAGTTGGATTTCACGACGACGAACTCGGCGGAGGGCACGTAGCCAATGGTCACGTTGGCTGTCAGAGGCCACTCGATGTACAACGTGCTCTTGTGGTGCTGGAGCAGCACGATGACCAGGACGTACATTGCGTTGCAGAAGAGCAGTGCTGATGCGACGCTGTTCCGGAGAGCGTCGAGTTTGCCCTGCATCTCGTGCACCGTGGACGCATCTTTCGCTTTCTCGGGCTCCAAGAATTCCGTGATGAGGGAAGTCCAGAAGCTGTCTTCCTCCGGTTCCAAGGTGGCGTGGACGCAGTGCCTCAGCGTGGCGTGACTGCGCCAGACCGAGTGGTCACACTCTGCTGCTGCGCCCTGAGATGCCGAGGAAATACCTGCACATGAAAAAGTATTTATTCATTTGCTCAGCACTCTACACTGTTGTGAAGTCTTTCAACGCAAATGTGAGCTCATCGCACTGAACCAGTGACAATCGAGTACCGCTGTTAAGTTTGAAGTCGTGGCTATAATCCCGGATGCGGCGCCAGCTTTTCGATGTGAGCAAAGTGAAAGAAAAGATGAATAAAAAAAGACGCTCGCGTTCTTAAATTTACATGCGTGGTAAAGAGCCCCGTATCGTCACATTTTATCCGGATTCCCCGCTATATGAGAGGCGTCATGGTTTCAGCAACATAAAACAAGCGAATTTTCCTATTGTGTATCGATCGTTTAGTTTTGATGAGAAAGCCTTGTATGTCTCATGAGTCCGAGAACCGGGCGTTAAGAAGGTATCAAATAAGCGACCCCACATGACGTTATCAGTGATGTTAATGGCGTTGTCTGATGACGTAATCACAGAAATCGTAGTATCTGGAATCTAACCCTCCCAAACATGATATGATTATGAGAGAAGCCATAGTGGAGGAATCCGGAAATGCCGACCATCTGAGTTTCCTTAACGTACATTGACATCGCACAGTAGACGGGCCTCTACCGCTTCGCCTTCATCGAAATGCGACCTCCGCGACCGGGAGCAATCACAGACGTAACATATATGCTGACTTTCTCCTGAGTGCATATACTATAAGCTTTCGTCGTTGCTCTCCTTGCATATATCGCCTTATATATGCTTATATATTGGGAATATATGACGGATAATGGCCACTTCCGCTTATCAAGATTTCAGCTCATTGTCTTCTTGACGGTCATAACAGGATTGAGAACTGCCTTCTTTCGCCTATAAGGGGATCCACCGTATTGTGTTTGAAAGAGTAACTTTCACCATCTCCTTGAATTAGTCAACACATTAAAGGTTTTATGCGTTCGATTGGCTCCAAAATAGGGTCGTTGGGGTCAGGAATTCAACTCGTGACATCGTGCTGTGCTTTTGACGGAATGCCCGAGCCGGAGAAAGCGTGACCGTTCGTGCGGAAACCACGTCGAATGCACGGGCGAGCGCGGCGCCGATCTGTCGCAAGTGAATGCGATGTACTGCGACACTTAGTGCACCATTCCTTCCACCATTATTCCCAGGGACTTTCATTGTTCAGCAACATACGTCTACGGTGTATCCGTAGGGAAGCTCACTTGCTGTTTCTTTCCGCGGGTCCGTTTATTTTGTCTCTCATGCAAAAGAAAGGGGGACACTGCGCGTGCCGTGGAAGCCGTTGCCCAAGCCCCGCAGAAGGCGTATCTTCCGGCCTTCTTCGCAAGTGGGTCGTTTGTCGGCTTTCTTTGTTCGCCTCGCACGCGGACTGCAGCTGCTCGCGGTCACGTTCGGCGCGCCCCCGTTGGGTGGCGAGAAAAATGTATGCGAGTGCGCCCCCCCCCCCCCCTTCACCTGCCAGACTTATCGCCGCGATTGACCCACGCTATAACGCCGGCTTTCTCCGTCTTCGAGATCGATGCAAACGTCCGAAGCGCCCAAGCGAAAGGTTGAACTTTCACTGTAGCACATGATCGTTGAACGATCACTCAGCTCTAGCCACCTTATGCAATGCAGCAGCACACCTGCAGTCCTCCGCCTCTCGGGTGTCCCCGTTCGAGTCGCCAGGTGTTTTAGCATATCGTTACCGCCGTTACTGTACGCTCGCAGACTAGACGCACGGCAACGTTTCGACCGCTTACGACAGTGCACCACCGATGCCGGCTGCGCGGCTGGGGACAAACGGGGACAGCAACATACCGTAGTTCAAACGGCGCACAACAAGCCTCCCACACGCGTTGCGAATTGTAGTAAGCCTGCGTTATGCGCCCAGCTTCACATTTTTATTATTCGACGCTAGACATCAAATTAGCTGCTGCAAACACTGCAGGCACCGTCATTTTCTTTTCTGGAAAGTTGTGAAGTCGCACTCCATATGCCAATCACGTAAGAAGCATTGAGGGAATCGTCCGTCGCGACAGCACGCCGTCCCTAGCCACCGTTTCTCATCGATGGATACTATGAAGGAACGTACGTCATGGTCTTTCGCACCAGAGATCTGTATACTAGAGAGCAAACCTGTTCACTGTTCAAAAATTGAAAGCAAGTGAAGTTAAAGTTACTTCGCTTTTGTCTCGTGAAAAAAAGAAATTTCTGAAGGCAGCTTATTCTGTGGCACGTTATCTGTTTAACGTGTGCTGAATACTTTAGCAGGATGACACGCGAATATTTCTTGCCAAAGCGATTCGTACAGCTTGTGGAGGACTTGTGTATTGGGGGTGGCTTCTTATTGCGTTGGGCTCTAATACTCCAAGAATGGAACTAACTACAACCTCTCCACCAGTGTTGACAGCTGCTATGCCAGCAAAGAAGCAAATACCCATCACAAAATAAGAGTAAACGTAATGAATTTTCTCATTTTTTAAAATATTTTAATTGTGATTAAAAGTATGCCACTAAAATATGAAGTTGAGTTCAAGAAATCAGCTAGTGAACTTGTAGAGCGAAAATATGCGCAACCATAGATGAAAGCACGGAGTTACTTTTTAACATCGCCTGCAGGGTAGTCTCCGTTCAGTTCAAAGCACGCTATCCGTGCATGACTAAAGCCTAGTTCACACTGAAACATCCGCTTTCTACAGTGACCGAAATTCCCCTGCCACCGAAACACAGCGTTGTTCGCACTGGACGCGCCCCGCGCTGCCGAATATGCCATCTACTACGGGGCGAACGCGGGATGGATGCGCTGTCACCCGGTTGTTGTCACGGCTCGCAAACGCCACTACGCTATCCGGTGGTGTATACTTCGACGATTCTTGTACGCAAGAAGCAAGAAAAGACAGTACTGCTTACTTTTCTGGCAAGTGGCTGTCTTGTAATGCACGAAGAGCAAAAAAACCACCAACGCCAGCGGCGTTGGTGGGTTCGTTTTGTTCTGCGAGACCGCAACAAGCTCGGTCACGCCAACAGCAAGCTCGGTCACCTCTTCCACGAAATACGGACGCGAAGTAGGCACAGAGTAGGTTAAACTCCCGTTGGTTTCAACATTCAGTTACGTGCACTGCGGCATAACAAGTGAGTAGGGCTTGGCCGCCATTTTTCAAAATTCCTTGACTAGCGCTCCTATTGGTCCGCGGTGACCGATTCGGTGGCAGACGCCGCAAAAATCGGTCCAAGAGCGATCAGCGCGGAGAAGGCCCTTTCGGCGGATCTCGCCGCCGCCGAACCGGATTCGGAGCACTTTCGGCGGCCGGAATGCTCAGTGTGAACGCGGCCTAAGGCTACTTGTTCATTCCGACGCCACATGTTTGACTTCAACACTGAACTTCTCGAAGTCATCGACAAAAACTATTAGGGAACGACAAACGCGTATTGGTGCACGAAATGATCTCTAACTTACAGTGCACAGAACGATCACTCTGTATTTACAGGAAAAATGCAAAAAAGCCACCCCCCCCCCTTCCAAAAAACAACAACAACACGACAAGCGACTGGACAATTATGCAAGCGCTCGGCGAAAGAAGAAGCCGAAATTCTGTAATTATAAACGGAACTGGCAATTCTGCGAGTCTCCACTATGCGACAGCAACTACTGGACTATTCCCCTTGTATCGAGACATAGCGCGACAAGTTCAACACGCTCATCGGAGGAGACCTTGCCATTGGACTTGAGTTCTTTATGTGGCCCGTGTTCGTCCGCCCTTTCCTTTTCTTCGCTCAAGACGGGCATCCTGGTTCCTCCGCTCTCTTGCAACAAGGGCTCGTGGATCTCCGATCTTGAGTTGTCCCTCCCGCTGATGTTCAGGGAGAAGTCTCCCCAAGAGCTCCTTGGGTGGGAGGACTGTGTGCACCAGAGGCAAGTCAGCATGTCGCCTAGGCGGCACGTCATCAGTGCCTGCATCGTAGGGCCGTACCGGCGGGTGCCGGATCCTGCGTTGCCCGCTCCTCCTTGCGCTGTGTGGGCTGTGGTGGTCTCCCTGCAGTGTGGCAAAGAACGGCATCACAAATGGGCGCCCACCTTCAGGAGGCATTGAGCAGCGTTGTCGAAGTAAACAATTTATTCCGGTTCTGACGCAAGGGAGTGAGCATTAACAAAGGCAAATATAATTGTCCGATGGGCCTGTTTTGAATTCGTTCATAGTGCGCAAATATTTCGTGCACAAGCGTTTTACACTGCTCCCGTTAGGTGAAATTATATAGCGAAATTTAATTTCAGGGCAGACTTTACCGAGTGCGTGGGGGCTGTGGCACGATCGACGCGTGCCTGTGAAGGAAGGATATCTTAAGTGTTCGGATCGAGCCATGAACGCCCGCAATCTAATTATTGGAACGACTAGAGAACTGTTTCGTGTGTGTTCGCACATTGCGCCGTCTCGTTTTTGCCCTCAATACACGTTACGCATCTGCTAGCCTCACACCTGAAGGTTATGCAGGGGAGAAATTGTCCATTGTTCCTTAAACAGAGACACTGTTGCAAAAGCAATCCAATGATACCAAGTTGCCAAAACACGCCTACGCGACGCAAGAAAGGCAAATGAGGGCAAAAAGAATAAAATGTGCGCATTAACATAAATTATGGCCCCGTATCAGCATGTTACACTGCAAATGTCGTCGAAAGACGATATTCTTACGTCTGGAGAGAGTGAACAAACAGTTTATTTGATGTACTGCACAAGAAAATCGGTGAATAGTACTCTGGAGGTGCTCCGTTAGAGTGCCTCGAGCGTGCAGCGGAGGCGAACGAGCACATCAAATCACGTCACACGTGAGACATGAGCGCCATCTGGCAGCTATCTTGGAAAACGAAGCGCGCGCGCGGCGTGTGCGCCCGTCTCGGAGGTGATGAGGTGTAGAACGCTAGGCGACGGGTAGGTGCCAGTACCGTGTCGTCTTAACAAAGCGTTGGAAACACTTGCCTTTCGTGCAGGCGTTGCATGGTCAACGCAGCGTGATAAATACTACGGTCCTAAGAATTGATTTTGTATTATTGATTGATGTAGGGTTTAATGTCCCAAAACCACCATATGATTATGACAGACGCCGTACGGCGAGGGGGGAGGGGAGCTTCGCAAATTTTGACCACCTGGAGTTCTTTAACATGCACCCAAATCTGAGCACACAGGCCTAAACATCTGGGGTTCTTTAACGTGCACCCAAATCTGAGCACATGGGCCTACATTTCCGCCTCCATCGCAAATGCAGCCGTCGCAGCCGGGATTCGATCCCGCGACCTGCGTTTCAGCAGCCGAGTACCTTAACCACTAGACCACCGTGGCGGGGCTGCTTATGTATGCCTTGTCTAGTAAAAAGATATACATACAAAATATTGACGTGTTGTTATGGTGCCCCAGATATGCGCAATAATTGCTCTTAAAGACGATAGTCTTTCTTGGGAACCTTCGACGCAATTTTTCGTCTGTCTGTCTGTCTGTCTGTCTGTCTGTTTGTCCACTCTTGAGAACGGCACCAGCTGATACCCTTAATGGCCGACCCCATCTGCAGCGCCCACCAATGTTGCTCAAGGTTCAGCGTTCATACTTGTGTGATTGTCAATTAAAAAGCAATCATTGCGCATATCTGAGGCACCATAACAATACGTATATATTCTGTATGTGCCTCTTTTACTAGAAAAGGCATACATAAGTAATATCAAGGACCGTAGCGTTTACCACGCTGCGCTGACCATGCACGAAGAGGCCAGTGTTTCCAATGCTTCGTAAGACGACACGATGGCGGCCCTACACGTCGCCTTAAGTGTTACTCCTTATCACCTCTGAGACGGGCGCCCGTCTCAGAGCCGCGTGCTTGTTTTCCAAGAAAACTGCCAGATAGCCCTCATGTCTCGCGTGTGACGTGACTTGATGCGCTCGCTCGCCTCCGATGCACGCTCTAGTCATTCTAATGCAGCGCCTCCAGAATACCATTCACCGATTTTCTTGCGCAGAACATCAAATAAATGTTTTGTCCACTCTTTCCACGCGCAAGACTATCGTCTTTCGACGACATTTGCAGATTAACATGCAGATACGAGGCCAATTTTTTTTTTAATTGACAATCGCACAAGTATGAACGCTGAACCTTGAGCAATGTTGGTGGGCGCGGCGGATGGGGTCGGCCGTTTGGGGTATCACCTGGTCACTCCGCCCCGCCGCGGTGATCTAGTGGCTAAGATACTCGGTTGCTGAGCCGCAGGTCGCGGGTTCAAATCCCGGCTGCGGCGGCTGCATTTCCGATGGAGGTGGAAATGTCGTAGGCCCGTGTGCTCAGATTTGGGTGCACGTTAAAGAACCCCAGGTGGTCAAAATTTCGGAGCCCTTCACTACGGCGTTTCTCAATCATATGGTGATTTTGGGACGTTAAACCCCACAAATCAATCAAAGCTGGTCACTCCGGTGTCTTTTAGGGTGCCGTTAAGGGTGATCAAACACTTTTTTTTTGCCCCGCCGCGGTGGTCTACTGGCTAAGGTACTCGGCTGCTGACCCGCAGGTAGCGGGTTCGGATCCCGGCTGTTGCGGCTGCATTTCCAATCGAGGCGGAAATGTTGTAGGCCCGTGTGCTCAGATTTGGGTGCACGTTAAAGAACCTCAAGTGGTCGAATTTTCCTGAGCCCTCCACTACGGCGTCTCTCATAATCATAATGCCACGTTCCATTTCCCAAGTTTTTGTTATCGTCCCAAAACACCACACGATTCTCAGCGCAAACCGCGCCTGCAGTTTTCGAGAAGGTTCCGGACTGTAGTAGATCATTTCGATAAAATCACGCCCACTGTGCGAATGGTACAGATTGTTCTGGAACGTACGCCGCCACCAGCGGTAGCGCTAGAACATTCGACGGCAAGAGTATGAAGAGCGGCCTTTCAGAGCCTTTTCGAAACACTCACTGGATAACTACTGCAAGCACACTTGCTTGGTGCCCGCTACGGCACTAATAATAGAATTTTAGGGTAGTAGGCCGGCATTCGCTATGCTATTTTTTGTCATTCTTCTGAGAAGCGAGGTATCCGCTAAACACTTGCAAGGAATTTTGTGCCAATTGTTCATGCAGTGGCTGACGACGATAAGGCATTATGCCTGAAGTGGGTATGTGCCACAGTTAATAGCTGAACAAAAAAATTACAGCATATTCATGGAGTGAATGATGATTGGTGGGGCGAAGCGCTCGTCAGTCCGTCCGTGCTTTCGTCCGCCCACTTGTTCTTGCTTTTGTCCGTCCGCGTCCGTCCGTCCGTCCGTGCGTCCGTCCATTCGTGTGACCATCGGTACATACGTCCGTTCGTACGTTCGTTCTTGCGTCTGTCCATCCGTGCGTCCACACCTCTGTCTGTCTGTGCGTCCATTAGTCCGTCCGTCTATCTGTATGTCCATCCGTCCGTCCATCTATCTAGTGTACACTCCAAGTACAGCCATCTCATATCTTTTCATCATGTATTCATCTTATACAAGCGCCACCATCTAGCGGACATTCTATATAAGGACCGCTCTTTTGGGTATGTACCACCGGTGTCTACATACACCATCGGAGGATGGACAGACCCACACCCTAAGAAGCTTCGCCCCTAAAGCAAGGCTTTTGTAATGAATTGCAGCATTGGGCGGCCCACTCGTTACGCTATTCGCATTGTGTGACGACAGCTTGCTCTTTCACTGCTTTAGAACGCTTGATAAGTAGTAATAACGCGATTGCTTTCCCCGCATCAAGCCTGACCTAAGGTAAGTTTTTGCCAACAAGTCCCAAGCACCGGTGTAGCTCAGTGGTATAAAACTGCGCTGGCGCCCAGAGCACCCCGGTTGGAGCACCACTGTGTCATTGGTACAAGCTTTTTTTTTCCCTAATTTCGCGCGATGTGGTTACGGACACCGGCGGTGGCAACCCGCGTGCGTACATGTCAGCGTGTGCGCATTGTTGTGTGTGTTTGATAGCTGAATTTATATGAAGAAAGACGTCAGCGCATACCGTGTGCCCCAGGAGACGACGTTGAGGTTGATGACCGAGTAGAGAGCAAGGATGAGGTACATGGAAGGCACGAGCACGATGTAGAGCAGGCCGTGCACCACACACTGGAACTCTTGCGGGTGCACCATGGCGGCGAATACGAACACGGCCGCGGTGATGACGAAGAACAAGGACGAGGGTGAGGCGATGCCGTCCTCTTGAATCTGCAGCGCCGTACCCACCATCACGGCGGCCATGAGCAGCGCGTAGGCCGCCGACAACACCTCCGCCACCAGGATCTGCAAATATGACAAGCGTGAAGGGTCACTTTGCTGGGGGAGGCACGTATGTGCGGTTTGGGTACTCTCGAGAAGCCAAAGAGACACAGACAAATACGAAGTACATTGCGTTTTCGTCGTCTGAAATTCGATGCAATAGGGCTGTATAAATGCATGGACATGGAAGAATACGTCGCCAGAACGATACGCTGCATTGTTCAGCGCAACGTGTACATCTCGTACTACTAGCGTTGTTAGTTCATTGAAGGTGTTTGACCAACTAGCCGTGGCATCCACTGAGACTGCTCTGGTAAACACGTTTTACGAAGCAGTCTCTGACATGAAAACTTCGATGATCGAGGGCACTGAAAGCTTATTGCTCCACGAAACCTGTTCAACGAATGCGATTTATACACACCGTCCAAAATATACCTTCCTTGCCTGTAATCTTGACTAGACATTTATTTTGAATGAACTGGACAAGCACTGCATGGCCTGCAGCATACGCAGCGATGCCAGCTTTAGCGAATTCGCAGTGCGAACGATTGAATTACTGATTTATTTATGTGTGGGGTTTAACGTCCCAAAGCCACCATATGATTATGAGGGACGCCGTAGTGGAAGGCTCAGGAAATTTTGACCACCTGGGGCTCTAACGTGCACCCAAATCGGAACACACATGCCTACAGCATTTCCGCCTCCATCGAAAATATAGCCGCCGCAGCCAAGATTCGATCCTGCGACCTGCGGGTCAGCCTTACTCACTAGAGCACCGTGGAGGGAGGGGGGGGGGGAGTATTCGGTGTGATTCATTGCTTGGCGGTTCAATCAGTACAAAACGCTTCCGGATGAGTATAGGTGCCCGTGCCTGAATCTTTTGGGGGCACAGGAAACAGACGGCGACGAAGCACAGGACCGGCACGGCGTTGAAGGTGGATGCTGTGAGCAAGGACACCCTGAAGCAATTGACGAACGCGCCGACCAGCATGAGGAAGATGGTGCCCGGCCCTAGTATGGTGCCCACAAGCAGCATGCCCTGATAGGCCATGTAGAAGTGCGAGATGCCGCTGTTGTTTCGAGCCATCCTCCGGGCGTCCATCAGGATGTCGATGATGTTCGCCATGGTGGAGGGAGTCCAGCGGCGTCGCTGGGTGAAGAACTCTTCGAACGTTTCGGGACAGCGGGTGTAAGCGTCCGAGGCCGCGCTGTACTCCACCTGGTATCCCTGCTTGAGCAGCAGAGTGCAGAGCCAGCGATCTTCGCCTGCGACAGAAGTGACGTAAGCAGAGGCACTTCAGCAGATACAACGCTTCAGCGGGTACAGCACAGGGTTGCCTTTATGTGCTCCGATCAAAAGAAAATAATTACCCTTTTACTCTATTACTCTATGTACGAGACATACATACCTCTCTTTATAAATACACGCTAACTTTCTTGAGGGGTGTCGCGCATTGAATAACGTCTTCAAAAGCGAGTTGAAGCTGCGAATCAGGACTCACCTCTAAAAAAAGTAACAGGTAGCTGTTTTTTTTCTTTTGGAGGGGGTGTACGAAGAATTGAACAGATGTGACCTAAACTCATGCTCTGTATCGTCGTATCATACTTTTTGGCGACACGTGCTTCGTATTGGCGAGAGAAGTGCCCTATGGCTATATCAAATTCCGCCGATTAACTCGGAGGCGCTGCTTGAGGTCAGGAAACATAGAGGGACATGTGGAAGATGGGAATGCTTGAGAAATTATCACTGAAGACCTACCGAACTTTTAAGCAGGAAGTTGCAAGGAAAAAAAATCTACAATAATTTTCGGGGTAGTTCTCTGGTCTTCAAGGCTAGAACAGGAGTATTGCGGACCAAGACGTACCGAGCAAAATACGAAGGCACAGACACGGTATGTAGTACTTGGGGAGAGGAGGAAACGGCTGAACATTTGATAATGTTCTGTAGATGATTCCGCCCTACTGTCGAAGATAATGGCGCCGAATTTTTCAGAGCATTGGGGTTTGGGGACAGTGAAGGCAAAATAGACTATAAACGGGTAGAAATAACTAATAGGAGGCTAACTGATTGGTGGCTACAATCGAGGCGCGAGTGAAAGTCAATCCTTAAACACACAGTGATAGCACTTAACTATATGGCTAGTAGGCGTGAGCCACCGCTCTATCTAAAGGGCACAGCCGAATACATCCATCCATCCAACCTTAAATGCTGACTGCGCTGAAACCGAAGCAGTGCGATGTGAAATCTGCTTCATCTTTTGCGAGTTCCTCCATCTTATCAACTCTTTCGTTACCGCGCGAAAATGGCTATTTTTTTCTTATGTCTCGGAAAGATAACTTTTGCCAGTTTTAAATGTACTCCAGCTCGCATTACAGCATACCAAGTTTTGCACAATGAAATGCTCTTTAAAAAACATGTTGTAGTGCAACAAAAATATTTTGAAATGCATAAAAATGTGAAAAGTGTGTAATTTCTGGTAGGCAGCTTGTAAACAGTGCAATAAAAACACTATATAAACAAAAATATTCATAACAAAGAAAATTCAGAATATACATTTTGAAAATAAATGACCTAGAAACAGTATAAAGATAATAAATGTTGCACAAAACGTTTCTATTCACACAGAGAAAGAAAATCGGAACCGAGGTGCTGCTTCATTACTCGTGCCATGCGGCGAAGCATTGCTTGACTTTTCGTGAGACACAAGTGAACTCGTACATTTTTCTCAGTAACATCTTTGTTTTTTTCGATAAGACTCTGCAGGTTTTTTAATATAGGATGGATGCCCGTGATGTGAATAATCCCTGTATAAATCAGATGGTCTATTATTTTTGCTATTTCGTCAACGTCACCTATTTGCATGAGCCACCTCAGTCCACATAGGTTGGCGTTTCAATATAGGAATTCATGCATGTTTCTTTGCATTTCAGCACATAGTATTAAGAAAAAGAAAAGAATAATGTACGCAATTTTAAAACGCTTCGCCCTGCTCCGTAGTCAGGGCCAAGATCCGCTCTGGTGACCTTCTTGTCGTGAGGAGAATCTCTGCAGCCGGCGTTAGCACATCGCGCCCCAGCAACGTGTGGACCTCGCACGTAAATATAGTTGCTGTAAGTTTGTGCACAAAGGTCAACAGCTACACACTTGCGACAGAGAAGACAACGTGAGGCTGTAAACAAAACAAACCCATCAGCGGCTGGGGATGTCTCGGGCTGACGCAAAACTTCGTCGCCGTAAAACTTGAAGTGCTGTCATCCTCGGACTCTAAGCTCGTCCTCACTCAATCTAGGCGCGGTTGGAAGACAGTTTTGTGGGGCGCGTGGTTTTTGCAGCGCAGGTGCGCACCCATTCGCGCGTGACGACGACGGCATAGGAACTACTAGTAGGCGGCTGTGTCTGATATAACAATACAAGCGAAACCAAGGCTGCTGGAAACTGGCTTAGAAGGCCACCTCCACACTTCATACATACAGCGTACCTTCGGAAATATTTTTTAGAAGAAACTTTCCCTGACTCTTAGCAACAGCTCTCTATCGAATAGCTGGCATAAATTTTTGGCGCAATCATTACAATTCAACACTGTCGGATTGTGAAGTACCTTAATTTAATATTTGACTTGCAAAGGTTCTTTTGATTACAGAACTTTGATGTTACTGTAGCATAGCCAGGGCACGGACTTCTAGCAAGTTCACCAGCCAAGTACATTTTGCCCACAACACACGCATATTGGTTTGCGCTAAAGTCTGTCAATAAGTACTGTGTTGCCAATACTAGCGAATTGAAATTGATTCTGAAAGATGAGTGGCTGGATTTACTACTGGAAAGTGCTGGGTACACGAGAAACAAATTCAACATGTCAAATTGACAATTCAAAGCGCTGATCACCGGTGATCGATTTAAATAGGCGTGGTAACGAGTCATCTTTTGCGAGTCCCTCACATACTATCGAGGGTGAACGTATGTGAAATGTCGCTATGGGAAAAGCAGTTATCGATTGCAGCCCGGCATCGCAAAGCGCCGAAATATTCAGATAGATTTTCTTAACCACCAGTAAATAGAAAGAAGCGTTAGCGTAAAAGAAAAGGTATCAAATCCGCAAGATGGTGACACATCGTTTCTTTTGTTGCTTATACGCACCTTGGTCGTACTGAACAAAGTGCAGTGCTTCCGTGGCCTTGGTGGTGTAGGTACGGAGCACGTTGTTGGCCATCAGAGCCTCGCTGCGGAACAGCGAAAAGCAACCCGGGCTGCACAGAACACATCCCAACACGTGTTCGGTGGCCTTCTGCAGCCAGTGGCCAATGGCGTACTCGAACTTCTGGTACCACACCATGGGACCTGCACGCGCAAGAGTTCCATGGCATCAGCTTCACGTTCGTCTTATTGTACGTTGGAAAGAAAAATTGTATACGCTATGCGTGTCAGTGTTCGCCTCTTCTCTTATGCGCACCTTTTATGCACAGTGGGCCTCAATATGAGTTTGCAACGTGGTGGATGTGGTTGAAGCGTGCATATACTGTGACACTGGCAAGTGTGAAATTGGTTCTTGAAAAATACGATCTAGTCAAAACAGTGCATACGTCACGGGTTGTTTTCTGCACATTTGCAATACAATGCACATTTGCAATACAATGACCCACGCACAATGACCACGCACATTTGCAATACAACGACCCGAGACGTCCGGGTTACTGAAAGTGGGCTTCTTGTCGTGCATACTACTATTGTGGAAAATCCAACCTTGGCATATGTTGTGGTCAGTGGTGGCGATGGTTCATAAAAGAGGGAGCTACGCTTGCGTTCGGTCTGGTAACTTTTCAGATGTTTGAGGCGTGTAATAAATAAGACATCAAAAGTTGTCATTTGTACGTGTTTGTGCATAGCATTCTCTGGCTATTTTCTCAAGGAACCGAACCTAAGCCGCAGAAAAGCTCTTATAGACTGTCGCTGTTTGAGAAAGTAAAAAGAAAGAAGAACGCACCAGCTCCGACGGGGTGTATCCTCCCGCAAGCGGCACCGAGTCCCGGGTTGTTCTTCATGTGGTCGAGGAGGTAGAGCACGGCCTCCGGTCGGAAGCTGATGTCTCCGTCGAGGGCGAGGATGTAGGTGTTCTGCTTGCGCACCTCCTTGCTGTGTGGCTCAAGGTTGGACTGGGCGAGCTGGTGGCCCAGCAGGTAGTACATGTACATCACCTGCGACCAGCGCTTCTTGTTGCGGATGCGGCTGCGGTCCTTGAGGTGCACCACGAGCCTGTTGCGGCCCGGCATGGTCCAGACGAGCCGGCCACCGTACGGCGTGTCCAGCACGCGGGGAGGTTGCAGGCAGACGTCGTTGAGCCCGTACACGCTGCTGTTCTTGCGACCAGAGAGAGAGAGAGAGCGGGAATGCAGAGAGACGCTCGCGCTAGTTCGTCGTCGAGGGGCCAAACTCGCGAACTGTTTGTTTGCAAGGTCTATTTGCCAATGGCGTGACGCCTTCGCTAATGACACGCTCGGTAGGAGTATTGCTTCCTCTTACGAACAATTCTAATGTAAGTGCAATTAGTGAATGAGGGGCGAATATCGGAGAGAGGAAGATGCAATTGAATGAATGCAATGAGTGGTTGCTTGCTGGGCTAGTTGGTTCATTGCGACTCGTCTAATAGCGCAAAAAAAAGGACCATGACCGAGACAGATGGTTAAGTATGCTGTTTACACTCGGTGTAACAGAGTGTAAACAACTCTGTGTGTTATCGACATTTCCTTTTTTTTAATGTTATATCAGTGTAAGCTGGCCAAACAAGGGAGGTATTGTGTAAAAGCTGGCTAAGTAGACTTTTCACAGAATACACTTTAACCTTACAATACCAAACTGGACAATCCACTCGCAGAACCTTTACAGAATACGTCTTCATATGCGAGCATACGGTTTACTACCACGTACTTGAAGGAGGGAAAGTCATGCGGTACAGTAAACAGGGATAGAATGTAGCACATAGGCTAGTCAAATACGCCGGGCAAAACTGTCCGCTGGCCAAAGATGTGCTCGTTCTTGGTAATCTGAAGTTGTTTTTTTTCTCAAAGTTTAAGAAATTTATCGTTGTCTGCTAAATAAACATCAATAAGAACCAGTTACGACACTTGTTTTTTAATGACATTGCTTTTGTTGTTTTCTGTAGGAAATAAAATCTCTGAAACATGCTAAAACGCTTGATACTGAAATGCTTGTTTACCTGACCGCACTGGATCAAAGCATCGTTTGATCTTGTGCGGCCGTGGTCATACTTAGAATTTGTAAAGTAATGCATAAATATTAACGTTTAAAAAGAATGTGTATGTTACTATTATTTTACCTAGAATCTCGTTGGACCAAAGAATTTTCGGAGTTGATTTTGCAATGAAGGTCTGAAACTTGCTCCTCGAACGTATTTCTATATAGGCTGCAGCCCCGTTGTAGGAAGTTTCGCAGCACTACGCGCCATCAGTGACACAAGAGGCACGACTTGTCCTCGAGTGCTTCACGCAAGAGCAACTATCCGTGGCGGTTAAGTTCCCTTTCTTTTCTCGAGGCTGCAGTGAGGGTAAGAGACGAAGCAATAAATACATCTCGAAAGAAGCTTTCTTTATGAGAGCTATCAGCTCTGGCATGCGTGGGCACACTCGCCTTCAATTAGTGTCAAATTGCCGTAGCGTTGGACATACAGCAAGCAGACCCAGATCAGCGGTGGTCTGGCGACCTGCAGCGCCATCTTGTCGTACTCACTTTGAAGGCACCTCATAGAAGCTTATGTTTATAACACAATTCGGAAAGTTAGTATCATTTCCTGAATTGTGTAGTAAAGGCTCCTAATGAAGGCTCGAATAAAAAATTTTTAAGTTACCCTGATGGCTCCATTGTGCCAATTGATGAGCGATCAAATGTAATCAACTCTTAATTTTCATATTTCACAAATGAACCTGCGCTAAACGGCTCTGATCCGCCCCATTATTCCCTTCCCCAAATGCCTCCTATCACTTCTGAAGTAATATAGTCATTCAAAAAATTAAGATCTCCGGGGCCCCCAGACATGATGGTATTACAGCCAAAATACTAAAAGGCACAAAGGTACTCTATTTATATATTACAAATGATTTTCATGCAGTCCCTCACGGAGAGTTTCCTACCGAATGATTGGAAAGTTAATGAGATAGTACCGGTATACAAGTCTGGCAGCCGCTCGCATCCTTCCAACTATTAATTCATTTCGCTTACAAGCATTACTTGCAAACTCTTGAGCATTTAATATACTCACAAACAGCATGCCACCTAAATAATAATTTCGTATTTTTTCACAATCAACATGGTTTTCAGCCTGGCTTATTGTGTAATACTGCGCTCTTTGAACCTGTTACTGAACTTCACTTAAACCTCGACTCCTCTTTTCAAATTGATGTCATTTATCTAGATTTTGCCAAAGCTCTTGATTGTGTTCCTCACCAGCGACTTTGGCAAAGCTTTCATGCCTACGACTGGATTCCACGTGTTATCATGTGTTTGCTGCGTTCTGACAAATCGCCTCCAGTACACCGTTGTCGGAAATCGTTGTTCAACCAACCGACGTGATTTCTGGAGTATACCACAAGGATTCGTCTTGGTCATCTGCTCTTTGTCATCTTCATGAACGACCTTCCAAATGGAATTTCATCTTCCATTCGACTTTTAGCAGATGACTGTATTCTTTATCGTCACATCACACACCACAGTGACCATGATATCCTCCAAAGCGATTTGCATCTAATCGAAACGCGGTGTTGTAATTCATTAATGAAACTCAATATCTCGAAATGCAAAGTGATGCAAATATTCCACAAGTACTCTAACAGCGATTACACCTACTCCCTAAACTCGATAGCTTTGCCCTCCGTCGAATCATATTGTTATCTCGGTCTCACACTGAATACAAAGTTGACATGGTCTGATCACATCGCAAAACTAGCTGCCGATACTACTACATTTCGGCAACGCGAGAGCTGGCGTATGAAACATTTACACGGAGTAAGCTTGAATATGCCTCAGCTATTTGGAATCCTCACCACGCATACCTCATTAACGTTTTACAATCCACACAGAACCGTGCGGCCAGGTTTATCTCTTCCAGGTACAGCTGTTACGAAAGAATCAGTGTAATAAAGTCATCCCTGGGACTCGAGTCACTCTAATTCCGTCGCAAGATTACGAGGCTGCGCTTGTTTCATGTAGGCTTTATTACAACTTCCCGCTACTTCGTGGTTAACTCCTCGATCCCCCACACCGTACATCTCACCGTATTTTTAACTCTTGCAGAATACAGCGGTTGCATGCCTCAACGTCTTCTTTCAATCAATATTTTTTGCCGATCGTTATTGCAGAGTTGAATATATTGCCAGATGGTGTTGTCAGCGAGCGCAACCCCATTGTGTTTAAGCAGTTGCTCACTGATTGCCTCACGTTGTAGTATCGATTGTGATTTTAGATTGTTCTCCCTGTTTTTGCATTTGAGCAAGTATTCCAGTTCTCCGAGATGTGTGTTCCGAATTGGTCACCGGAAAAGTTACATGTATAAATTTCTGTTACCCGTATGTAATACCCCAACAGGGGCCTCTAAAGGAAATAATTGATGACGATGTTTATCGACACCATGATTAGTCATAACGGATATATTACCCCGTTAAGTGCAATAAATGTTCTAGTCTTGCTTACTCGAATACTGGTGATATGCTCGCCTTAAATGTGGTCGACCCTGCACATTAACGACATATTGAAATGGCGGCTGTAATGAAAATCTTTGATAAATGGTTTCGACTTTGTTAATGCGAAAAGTGTCTAATTAGTGTTGGTTGCGTAATAGTGCCGCACTTTTTTTTTATGGATATGCAAACCTATGCTACAGGAGGAAGCCATGTGCATTATTAACAGGTGTTTTCTTGGTCAAGTGACGAGGTATACTTGTTATGCTCACCAAGCAGCCTCGTTCACGGTGCCGATGAGAGTTTGAACGTATTCGTTGATGACCTGACATTTCCGCCCTGATGCGTCCAGGCAATCTCTGAAGGCGTCATCGAAAATGATGTGGGCTGAAACAAAAAGAACATGTTTTATCCCTCCGTTATATAAATCTGTAAAACACGAAGGTAAAAAAAAGCGTGTCCTTACAGAAATAGTTTATTGTTTACAGTTTATTGATATACGAGAGCTTGCACGATGTCTATTGATGTTTGACAGCTATAACACCGCTTAACGTGGATGCATCCACGTTAACCGTTAATCATATATCTCCAGCTTGACGACTAACATGTATCAATAATGATTAAACAAACCCTTGTGTTCGTAGATGAGTGCGGAGCCAGAGGAAGAGACGTGAAAGCCAGAATAACGCGACTGATTGGACGCCGAACTTGGGCTAGAATGTACGCTCTACTTGGGCTAAGGTCGCCTACTCGCGGCCCCTTGGAGTTATTGGACGCCACGGCCCGACCAGAGGGAAACGTAGTGCGCGTTGTGTCTTGTCTGTTGGCCAGCCTTGGGGCGAAGCTCTTTATAGCGGCACCCGTTCGTCCCTCGTAGCCATTGTAGTATGTAACGAGTATAACATTTTGACCTCCAAGGTGGTGCCGGTGAGAGATTCCGTTTGTGCGTTCTTGAACAATAGAAGTAGTGCTCAATGTACATGCCAATGACTGCTAATAAGGAATAAGAGACAGGAGCATTCGGCTTTTAGCTAACGCGCACGCTGCAATCCCCATTAGCAGCCATTGGCATGTACACTGAGCACTATCTGACGAGAAAGGGTTGCTGCGTTATACTCGCTGGGCGTAACCTCCCTGGTTTTAGAAAGGTTTAGCGAGCGTTGGGCCGCAGTGCCATGAATACAGTGAACTAGTATATACCATGAACTCGAGGTGGTTAAAGGTGGGAAGTAGACCCGAAGCGCAAGCCGTAAGAAAGTGTGCGTGTGCCACCTCTCGTTTAGCCCTTGGAATGTCCGCTGGATGGCGGTGCTTCTATATGGGGAATATATGATGAAAAGATGCGAGATGGGGGTACTTGGAGTGTTGAATAGGTGGACGAACGGACACACAGACAGATGCATGGACGAACGCATGGATGGCTGCACGGATGGATGAACGCATGGACGGACGCAGGAGCGGATGCATGGACGAATGCAGGGACGGACGCACAGATGGACGTGCGGACGCACGAACAGACGCACGCACAGACGGGCGGATGCACGCACGGGCGGCCACACAGACGCACGCATGAATGGACGGAAGCAAGAACGAATGGACGGACGGATGCTTCGTCCCACTCTCCACCATTCACTCCGTGGATATGCTGTCATTTTTTTTCTTCTGAAAATTCAAGTCGCGCCGTTGCCGCCTTCACCTGAAGGTTACCATGGCTACTGTTTAGTTTTAACTGGCCGGTAAATGTATAGTTTCAACTATAGTTCGCCATGCGTCCCAAAGCAACAGTATACGCCACCTGTGCCACGATGGTTCGCAGCGTCTGAGGCGCCCTGGCACGACAAGAAGGGGGATTCCCCTTGCTATGCGTTGTACGATACACGCCGGTCTCCGTACGAAGGAAAGAGTGCGGGAAACGTGAATTTAGGGTGGGCAGGTCTTGTCGACGAACCCTATAATTTTTCCTTCCTGAAAGTCCGCGTCTTCAGACAGCTTCATTTTGTCTTTGAGCCGCATATAGTTCGTTGGCCTTCGACTTCCGAGAAATTTCTCGTCTTCAGTGTTTGCTAGTTGGGGAGGATTGCATATAGCTGGCTTCTTGCCCGTCGCACGCATTTCAATTCTATGCCCGCGTAGCCGGCATGTTACACTCTGCTTTAGAAATAATGGGAAGTCCTCGTTACGGATTTCCAATCAAATCGCGGGTTTGGCGCGTAGAACTTCATTTTGTCCTTCTTTAGCTTCACGGGCCTGTTCAAGGGGGCGTACAGCCAGTTCTCTCCAGGTAGGGGTGGGGAGTGGGTTCAATAACTCTGTCTGTACGTTCCTGAATGCGTTTTTAAGTCTGCGTACACGCCATAATCATCATTAGCCTAACTGAATTCAGTGCAAAACAAAGGCCTCTCCCACGTTTTACCAATTAACCCGGTCCTGTGCTTTCTGCTGCCACGCTATGCCTGTAAACTTCGTAATCACGTATGCCCACCTAATTTCCTGTCACCCACTCAGGCGTGTACGTATACACATATTTAGCAGAAAAACAATTTGAGGGGCCCCTGCTACGTCAGTGGTTTGTGTTTATTCAACCACGCGGCAGCTGAATACAGTATACACGCATGTGGTTTGGCGCTGAGGGAAACAAGCAGCATTGCGCAGCTTGACGCGTCCCTTCACGGAAATCAAAACAAAGTCATGAAATCACGGAATTAGAGGCCGCGGGAAGCGACAATCCTAAAGGAAAACGGTCATGTGGTTCATGACAGCAAATAATAAAATGAAAAACTCTGAAATATATAATAAAAGTATTCCTAAAGCAATCGACAAACGAAGATACTAAATAACCATCACAAAAAATCACGGAACATTCATAAATACTGCAGTCAGCAGATCCGATGTAACATATCAGCTTTAGACAATAACCTACACCTTCAATTGTTACTTTTTACTTGCTAATTTTACTTGGTAAACGGGAATCTAATGCTTTAGGTTCACAACGAATAGGAGGACGTGATAGATTTCAAGTTTCTGTGTACCATCTCTGGTACATATTAACCACAATGATGGTGGTTTTTGTCGCGAAGTGAACCTTTGCCAATCAAAGTAGCACAATATTTTGACCTTTTACAATTATCTCGAAAGACGTCCAGCTGAAGTCTTCCTGTAGTGCTTCTACGCTGTGGCTTTTTGGTCGTGGCTAAGTTTTTTCCCGGTTTTTCTCCGGGCCACTATCACTTCCACAAAAACATGCATGCAGCGGAGAATACGTGTTTTTATTTTTGTCAAGAGTGGAGCGGCAAAACAAGTTTCTAGAGCGTTTAGTAGACGCATCGACAGAGTTGGAAAATTCGCTCGTGGCAGAGCGTCTGACGGTCCAAAGGGCCCGAAGGGAGATCAGTGACGTACGAAACACGTGACTGTAGGGGCGGAATCGAAGAGCGGGCGCGTGCACCGAGAACTCGCTCCGACTGAGCAGTACAGTAAACATTGCCATCAGAGCGGCAGGCATCGCGCAAAAGCGGCGCACGTAAAATAAACTCGATTTCACGCGTCCTGCTGCCGCTCATCGCCACCACTCAGTCGCCCGCATATGAAACAGGCTTTTTGTCAGCCTTATCAGCCGCATGTTTGCCTGTAATTTAGAAGCCATGCCATTTTCATTAGTTTTATTTAGTCTATTGATATGTGGAGCGTAACGTCCCAAAACCACCATATGATTATGCGAGACGCCGTATTGGAGAGCTCCGGAAATTTCGACCACCTGGGGATCTTTAACGTGCCCCCAAACTTGAGCGCACGGGCCTACAGCACTTTTGCCTCTATCGGAAGTGCAGCCACCGCAGCTGGGGTTTCATCCCGTGACCATCAGGTCAGCAGCGGAGTACCTTAGCCACTAGACCACCGCGGCGGGGCTTATTTAGTCTATTGACTACCACCAAACACTTTTTTAAATAGGTGATGACTAATAGATGTTGTAAAAAGAAAAAAAAGTATAAATATTCAACACTCCTCCCCTTTTCTCGGTCTCCCTGTGCAATTTCGAGTTTTTTTTTTTTTATTGCTGCACTTACCAGCTTGTTAATCGCACTTCTTGATTTTGGCTGAGTTTTGAGCTAGCGAACCCCACGTTTGATTAAAAAAAACAGATCTGCTAATATCTTACATACGGAAACTACGATATGCCGGGTGCTTCAAGAAATGTGTTCTTAATTCTCAAAAATTAAAGAAGTACGACATTTGCTCGACGTTTTCAGAATTACTTCGTCTGTATATATAGTCGCAGGCGTCTTAAGATGGCTAAATACATCATTTGGGACTATAATGAAACAGTTACAATAAAATTAATTTTTTTAAATTAGTGGAGTGAAACAGTTATTTATTTATTTATTTAGTTATTTATTTATTTATTTATTTATCTATCCCTCAGGGTTCATGGTACTTTTCAGAGGGTGGAGGACAATACACAACAATAGAAAACAAAGCACACAAACCACATAAATATACAGCAACTGATTGAGGCTCAAAATTTAATACTACTAACAACTTCACAAAAAATCATACAAAACCGGTGATAAACAACATTTTTATTTTTATTGGACGGTGAATGCAATAGGAAAAAGGTTATTTGTTGAATAAAACATAAAAGGGGGTAATTTGGTAATGATTGTTTCAAGGACATTCTGAAAATGAATCGAGTCAGTGATGCTTGTTAACGATGCAGGCAGGGAATACCAATCATTACAAGACCTTGAGAGATATGATTAGGCATGTGCTTTTGTATATTGATGGTGACTAGGGCCTTTTGTTGGTGTCGAATGGTCACATTGTCAAATGATGTCTAATGGGAGAATTAAATTTCTTCGCGAGAAGAACAAATCCCAGCTTTGGGATTTCGAAAAAGCGAGCTTTAGTAGTGATTTCGCGAGGTACTGAAATTCAACCAAATTTAGTGGCGGAGCCAAGACCAAAACGCGGAAGAGCTCAATTGCAATATTCTTTTGAGCGAATGCTGTTATATGTACCAATAAACGATTTTGCTACGTGGGCTACGCTTGCTATTATAGCACGCATCGTGCACGTGCATTAACGAACGTGGAAGAACTACACCCATATAATCGCTTTCTTTAACAGTGACGTCACTCTAGTCGTCTCTTCTTGCGCTTATCGGTGCCTCAGTTTCTATTTCGCCGTTAATATTGTTCTTATTTCTTAACGCCACAAGAACTGAGCCCACTTTTGCATCTCAAGGCATCGGTGGGTGGTTCGCATGAACAAGTTCAGTTCCCCTATTTATCATAACTGTCCAACTACACTAATTAAAAGGTAATTAGTTTACCTTTCTTAGTTGTTTTCCCCATTGATGTTCTATCCAGCCTAGGACGCCTGCGGCTGCAGAAGAAGCGATTCTGAAGGCATCGAGCAAATATCGCGTTAACCTCATTATTTTGAGAATTTCAGACACAGTAAAAAAAAATTCAACCTAGTTATATATATAATGACATTTAAGGTGAAAACTTCAACGCGAACCAAAACGAACCACAAAAACTAGAAGAGGCAAGAGACAATTCTATAACATTAGGCGTGCTCCACACTGAGGTAAACAGTACCGGCCATCTTTGGTTCTCGCACGTTCTGCATCTTATAAATTGCTATTCATTGAAACGACATACGCCGCTGTGCGAAATCATTCACCTATGCCCATGACACATAACTGAACGGTTGCGGCTGTCCGCATGTGCGAGTTATGTGATCATACATTCGCGTTCAGCATGATTTGCAACATGGCAGCGCGATGCCTCAAAGATCACCCATGGCTTCCACAAGCCTTTATTTTCACAATTGTGCTCTGTTCTTCACTTAGGGACAATTCCAAACAAGCAAACCTCTTCCATTTGTGGAAATCAGGGCAACACAAAAGGCGTAACAGAGGGGAAAAAAACGATTTTTCTGTTATTAGTGGAGCACTTTCACAATTCCGAAATCACCGCGAATGCTGCCTTGAAAAACGCTCGGTGAGTGAAAAAACGTGCAAAAAGAAAATGGCGGTGGTGACGCCACCTTAGAATTCCTACACCAAACGACACGATCGCATGTATTTTGATGGCACTACAGGGCCTATACTAAACGGTAAGAACGAAGTACACTGATGGGGCCGCAGACTTGATATGACAAGTTTCACTAATTCATTGAGCAAATGTTGCCAAAATACGACAAATACAGTTTGGAATTCGTGACATGGCGCTCGAAGATTACAGCGCAAAACTTTAAACCAGGCTTTGTTCGCGATTTTCTCCTCTATTAATTAACTATGTTAATAACACTAAGGTTGTTAAGAGTATTATTTATCAATATAAGCAGATTAATCGTTTCGCCCTATAGTGTCCCTTCAAAGGTATTTCAGCTCGCGAGGCCACGTGCTCTCGTGCTAGTACTGTTGTTATGAAGCACCACTGTATAACATGCATAGTGGGGAAAAAATGCGGCGCGTGCAGGTTCCGCCCGCCGGTTGTTGGGACTTACTTTCGAAGACGTAGTACAGCTTGTCCTTTATGCCGGAGTGTAGCCTCGACAGTCTGCGCGCGCTCTGGTCGTAGTCCATCCTGCGATACGACGACGGGTGAAAAGGAGAGAGAAGAAATTGGCCCCGTGTATGCATTTAATCTACAAATGTCGTCGAAAGACGGTAGTCTTGCGTGTGGAGAGAGTGAACAAAACATTTATTTGATGTTCTGCTCAGGAAAGTCGGTGAATGGTATTCAAGTCACGTCACACGTGAGACATGACCGCCATCTGGCAGTTTTGTTTTTTTTTTCGAAAACAAAGCGCGTGGCTCTGCGATGGGTGCGCGCTCCCGCCTCAGAGGTGATAAGGTGCAGAAGGCAAGGCGACGGGTAGGTGCCACCACAGTCTCGTTTTAGCAAAGCGTTGGAAACACTCGCCCTTTCCGTGCAAGCGTTGGATGGTCAGCGCTGCGTGATAAGCGCTATGGTCCTTAAAATTACTTATGTATGCCTTTTATAGTAAAAGGCGCACATGCAGAATATATACGTGTTGTTATGGTGCCCCATACACGCGCAGTAATTGCTTTTTAATCAACAATTGCACAAGTATGAACGCTGAATCTTGAGCAACATAGGTGGGCGCTGCGGATGGGGTCGGCCGTTTCAAATACCCGCTGCTGTTAAGAGTGAACAAACAGACAAATGTATAGACAGACAGACAGACCAAAACTTTAGCGTTGAAGGTCCCCAAGAAAGACTATCGTCATTAAAAAACTGTTACTGAGCCCAGGACATGGGGCACGCCAAGGGTTCCCTGAATCACCCGAGCACCGTGGTCAGGTATAGCCACGGCAAAAAGGCCGTTCGGTTTATGCCTATTCGCGTTATGCCTATTCACCTGTTCCACGTTGGTTAACAGCCGTAGGCACCGTCGACATACTGAGGCGCTTCTTGCAGCGATATCACGGCGCGCGCGTTCCGCCCAGCTCAAAGCTCGCCGTCACCCTCTATGATCACGTGACAACTGGCAAAGCAGCTGCAAAGCCGGTATACGCCGTGCTCGGAGGCAGCTGTTCAGCTGCAGGGCCAGTGCTCGCGGTGGCGCTGCGACGCCCCTTGAAGCACCTCAGTATATATATATATATATATATATATATATATATATATATATATATATATATATATATATATATATATATATATATATATATATATATATATATATATATATATTTTCCCAAGTACGTTTGGCTATTGGTTCTTCACAATATATGTATATATATAACCTGTACAATATCAGTGCTAGGCGAAGCAACGTAACAAAGAACATCGTAAACACGCACCCACACTAGAACCTGATCGTCGTAGGGAATATTAAAATGAAACATACTAGTGAATCCACAGGGGTAGCATAAGTATCAGTACAATATGATTAGCCTGCAAACGTTTTCATCGGCAACAGAACAATGTGGATGCAGTTAAGCATATTTATTTATTTATTTATTTAATTGTATTTCGACATTTTTATGAAAGGTGATTCTTTTGTTGCGACTAACATCTTTGTTTTCATTTAAGAGCTTAGAAACTTCGTTAATGATGTATTTCATCCATTGCACCCCTAATTTGTTCTGGTCTTAGGTAATTCATAGTTATTGACATGGAAGTTGCGGTTTGTGGCTGCCAATTCGTCCAGTTTTCCAATTCGCATGAACATATAAAGTGAAAAGCGAGAGCTTCTCTGTATACAAAAGACTTGGTGGGAACTAATTTGCGCTAAGTTTTCTAATGACACGCATTATTGAAACGGACACGTCCAAGAGCACGAACAGCTCTTTCTTACAAAATGTCTAGTTTATTTAAATATGACTAGCCTTACCTGAGCACGGATTTCAAGAGCTGAAGCATCTCATCCTTGGTTTCGTGCCACATGGTCGCACACGCGTAGATCCTCGTGACGTCATCCCCCTCCTCCACATCTTCCCTGGACGATGACTTGGCGGTACGGAAGCTGGCCTCGATGGCCTCTCGGAAACTCTCCGTGTTCACGTGATCATTCCTGCTTGTCTGATCCTGTCGGACGGGCTTGTGTTGTCGTCACAAAGCGTGGCTACGTGTCTACAAGCCACTATGTGCACATAGCAATACAGATTGTTCTGACTGTAAATGCACACTGTGAGCAAAAGTGACAATTAATTGCAGGCTTGCAACGAACCCCGTCGTATTCCGTGAAGGTTTATCAAATATAGATCGTAAATACAATGAGTGACATTTTTCTTATCTTGTTTGCATTTCTTTCTTCTCGGTCTTTAGCGACTAATTATAAATCGCAGTTTTATCACCGCAATTTTTATCAATCGCAAGCTCACGACTGGTATATCAGTAGCCTGTAAACTAAGCACACTTCTACGTGAAGCTTGGTTTCAAGACGGATTGATAGGACTGTAAAAGCCTCGGTAATATAGTTGGCAAGCAAGTGACATTTCAAGTTAGACACTATTTCGTCAGGCAGACTTGCCCCGACGAAAACGATCCGTTTATCTAGAATTTGTCTCTCTCTCTATCTCTCTCGCGAACTTTTATGGTTCCCATCTAGAGAGAATTAAGAATTGCAGTCAAAATTACCCAAAGTTGCTTCAGTGTTTCGTCTCCTTCCTTAACTTTTATTTTTCATTTGTATGTATATCCGTGTATCTCGGCTAAGTGTAAGGCTAGTTTAATATAAAAGTTAATTTATTTGTTGAGCCATCATCACATAGGCATCGTGCTTTTCGTGTTATTCAATTACCATAATTATGTTGTTTGCAGTCACGTCTTAGCTGATAAGTAAATTTTTGTTTGTTGTTAAGTGAAACGGGGATTATTGCACACTTTCGAAGGTACACTAAAGAAAGTAACGAACTGGGGAGCACAGCATCTCAATTTATATCTCCTGTTGTGTTTTTTTTTTGCTTCATAAAACTTCTCGCTAAAGACAAGCTTATAGTGCAGAAACGTCACCATTTCATGTCGACGGAGCCTCCGGACGTTGAGGGCTACGGACTGTTCCAATAAGACACTTGCATACGTGGGCCGTGCAAAGAGACTGCAGTGTTAAAATAAATGGATCATAATTAGTTTGCGTTGCATATATCTACCAATTAAAAATTAAGTGAGTATCAACGGCAGAAATCTTCAGGCCGTAAAGTGAGTGACTGTAACTATATACCCTTTTGTAGCTTTGTTGTTTTCGGACAGTCTTCACGATAAATTTTATACATGAGAAAAACCGTCCTCAAGTGGCACGCACACACAAAAAACATAAAAATGCATTTAAAATACATTTGTACTCTACCACGTAAACTACGAAAAATTGCAAAAAGAAGTGACTGCATAGTGATGACGCCATCGTGAAGTATTCACACGAGCTCGTTATTACGTCATAGACAGTCAGAGCATTTGATAGAGCCCATAGACGAGATTATTCTATTCTCGCATCCGCGCTTATAGCAAGCTGGTATAATCTTGACCAACTATCAGCGTGGACAGCTTAGGGACTGCGTGTTTCATTTTTTACAGCTGATTTACGAGTTGACTCTGGTGGCAAACACGCCAAGAGAATAGGCCGGATGCTATTGTACGTAGCCTATCGTCCCATTTACACCCCAGTCCCACACAGGCGATGAAAAATTCTTATCTGTACATTTATTTATTGGTAAAAATAAATTACACTCCCTTTATTACGTTACGTTCAAAGGGAGCCACAGGTATAACAATGCAAGATTCGAAAACATTTATTAGGCTAACGTGGCTAAAATTTGTGAAAAAGATGCTTTGAAAACTGCAACTATCTGTCACTAACGGCACAGAAAAAGTGAAGCTCACTGTAATAATGATCTTATTCAACGATATGAGCAAGGAAATTAACATATACAAACAAATATGTAGAGAAAAAAGTCGATAGATCCCTCGTACCTTGGGAATTGTTATGCGAAGCACGCGGATGGAAGGTGACCGTTCTATATTTTTTATTGGGTGATACATTATAAAGTAGAGTGTAGAGTAAAGAAAAGAATGTCTACGTGGTTTTTGTTTTGTTTGTCAGTTACGTCTTAAACATTGCATTTTCGATGGAAGTGAAAATGCTGTAGGCTCGTGTGCTCAGATTTGGGTGCATGTTAAAGAACCCCAGGTGGTCATAATTTCCGGAGCCCTCCTACTAAGGCATCTCTCATAATCATACGGTGGTCTGCGCACGTTAAACTCGACATATCAATCAATTACTTCTTAAACGGCGCTTCACTAGGTCAAATTAGAAATTTTGCTTAGACACTGGAAGTTGTTGCGTGCCCAATGGAAAGCTTTGCACCACTAATTTTTTTTAATTGGTTCACTACGAGCCTTGAAAGAATGATGCGAGGATGGAGGCTTGAAATCTTTTCCAGTCGTCCAGTGTAGACTTCGCAAGACAAATTATTTCCGAGCCCTCTTTGGTATCGGAGCAAACTGAAGGTGAAAGATCGCACGACGCAGTCGCATCAACACGTCAGGCGCACGCAAGCTTACATTCGCATGACATGCCCGTGCCAAGTCGTGCAGCGGGATGACGTTGTGCCGTGTCGACGTTCTCTGTGTTGTATACTGCCCGTTTCTGTGGGATGGATCTCTCTATGCGCGCACGTTTGGAAAAGTTGGCAAGGATCATGCTTCCTTACCACGGTACACAGCCTCGCACCGCTGGAACTGCTCTAAGGGATGATGCACCAAAAACACGTCAAGCGTTGTGAATGCTGGCACCGGCACAGTGCGTGAACGGCGAGATGCAAACGAAATCGAGGCAGCTTAGTCTCGCATATTGCTCGACGCGAAGTTAAAATGAATAACGCGCACGGATTCCGTTTGTATGTTTGAGGATTTCTGTCTACGTTGTATACGTCACATCCACCATGTTGGGGGATTTCTGTCTACGTTGTATACGTCACATCCACCATGTTGAGGCGCGCGCCCGAGATATGAAGGTCAAGTGGCGTTCAGTCTGACATTTCACCTCTTTCGGGGCGCGTAGCATTGCACATATTGGCATATGAGATTGTGTACGTCCAGTGCATGCAGACCAAGTTAATACGAGGCAAGAAGACCCTTCTAACCTATTAGCGCTATCGTTATTCGCTCCTGCGTTGCCGTTCTCAACCATGCCGAAAAGACAGAGACGCAGGCAGGCGTGTGTTTATTTGTCGGTGGAAACTTAACTCACCATGTCGAACTAGAAAAGGAGAGACTATTCTGCAAACCCAGATGGAGAAAAATTACATGGCTATGCTACGACCATCATAAGCTAAAGCATTTTTGTTTGTTGTCCGGTCGTAGACACAGATTTCACACTTATGTCATCGAAAATTGGAATTTGTAAAAGTTCATTGTGTCTATATTTATGATATTTGTGGCCTAAAACAGTGTTTTGCATGCCTGATTATTTTTGGCGCATAATTCCTGGTTCTTTTAGTGCCCATAAATCGGCCTCCAGTTATAAGCGTTCGTCTATTCGTTGAAAAGTGGGCTTTATTAAAATAGAACACACTTCGTACATTGCACCTGCAAACGTATTTTGAGAAGTCACTCATCTGTTCAAAACGGTCAAAACAAAGCGAAATGAAGCTGCAGGTAAGAAAGTGGTTGATAAGCCGAATGAAGTGCTTCATAATGATGGATGTCACTTTTGAGTCATGGTTGAAATAGACGAGCGTTACTGTCCGATATAGGCACTACGTTTTCGCTCGACCGAAGATCTGGCCACAGCAACAAACTCTGGGGCAAGAGTATTGATAGCAGTAAAATAGCTACGCTTTGCACAAAGAAAAGTTCGATGGTCGGCAAGGAGCTCTCCCGAATGACTAATAAATTTAAATGAGAGACAGTCAAGAAACACTGATTGAGCTTTTCTTATCGTCCGGCGTTTTGCACGCCTTGAAATGTATGTACAGGCGTGCGTGGACATCGTGATTGCTGCTGCAAATAGAACGACAGCGACTGTGAAGTTCGGCAGAAACACTTCACTGAAGGGCTCGACAGACACTCGAGGGGTCAAACATCGCTTTACAATTTTTACAGTCGCTAAAATAGTAGTGTTGTCCCCCTGTAGGTCGTAGCTCCTGAATCAGACAGCGATATAGAGCTGCTCTTTTTTTGTGGGTGTGAACTGTTGCGCAAGTGCGAAATACAATGACATACGCGTTGTGGCAGCATCGTTGCTGCTCTTTGAACGATAACGACAATCGCTGACCGATAGTGAAAAAGTTGTTTACTGTACCTCAGACAGTTTTTTCTTTCTTTTTTAAGTGTAAGTCCTGGATCAAAGGTTACGTTGATAATCTTATCACGTGCGTTACCAAGGAGTTACTCGCGCGACTAAGATGTTTTGATTAGAAGCTACGTGTGCACCATGGCGGTACGGTATTTATGTGCTTACCGTACCGCATAAACGGGTACTTATTAAAACACGGCCGCGTCAACCAGCGCTCACAGCGCCTTCAACTCCTCGACAACCGCAGGCGGGCTTCCGCGTTTTGCGCGCTGACCTTGGAACGCAGGTCCGCGTGCCAACTGGCAGGGCTTCATCTCTCACGCTATCCGCCGTCGGACTGAGCCTGACCGTATGCAGATTGCTTCTGCCCAGCGATACGACTACTGTCTCGACGCTTTCCAGCGCTTGATCTCTGTGCTGTACACTCTTATCGCAAGGGGAAAAAAATCTGCTTGATGTAAAAGCGCAAAAAGCGTGTGTAACTCTTATTACCTGCGAAGGTGCACAAAGTACCCACACTAAACATGTGAATCCACTTTGCTAAGGCACGTTGTCGGGCTAGTTGGTTGAGATTCATCATTTTCACTGGTATAGCACACCACGACAAGGACACACACAAAGGAGAGATGCACACACACACGCTGTGTGTGTGTGCACATAGCGCTGTGTGTGTGTGCATCTCTCCTTTGTGTGTGTCCTTGTCGTGGTGCGCTATACCAGTGAAAATAATGAATGTGAATCCAACGGGAAGTTAATCCACGTAAATCACAGGGGTAATTATCTGCTTCTTCAATTGTAGTGTGACAGTAATGACTATATGAAAAACAAACTGAAGTGCAAGAAAAAAAAACACTCTTTCCGTCAGTCAGATGTGTAACCACAACCTGCGATTAGCAAGGGGTTTTTTAGCTTGCCCACTTCAATTTCTTACAGTTTATGTCATAATTATTATAATACGGCTAAAGAACAACAAACTATAGCCCATATGCTCCTCCGTGGCTTAATTCCATGTGTTTTCTAACAAGGAAACGGGTTTTCGGGAAAAAATTGCCCTCCCTTGGCTACGTCATGTGCTAAAGCTCCGTGCGAAGCCCAGGAAGAAAAAATGACGCTTACGTTTCAGACGACGGCAGAGTTTCTTGCAGGCTAGGCGGAAGCAGAGGGTGCGGTAGCTTCACAGCAGGAGCACGATCGCGGTGCAGAGGAGCTACGCTCACGACTAAATTAGTAATAGAACCATATGCAACGTCCGGACATTTATACCGCTACACTCAATAAATCCGGTTTGAATAACGCATGTTATCCAGTTTCGGTTTCGCTTTTGTTAATGCTAGTGTTACCTGCTGCATTGGTCTATCGCAAACCAATATATGCACTGTATATTTTCGAAAACTTCTGGTGTGTTAAGAAGAATCGATACTCGAGGGCTGTAAATTCAATGACTTGTGGATGCGTTTGAGTTAATTAGCTTGATTCGGCAGTGGAGACCTCCACCGTATTGCACATTTTAAGGATTGCGGTAGCTTCTGAGAAACCATATGCACGGACGATATTCATTACTAACGACTATCGATGCCTGTTAAATATACGCAGCAACATATGATGAAGCACGGATTGGACAAGAAGTATTAAAACTAATACGCCTATACGTTCTCAGTCACTGCTCACATAGCGGTACGAGTTTTTTGCAAACGCCGTCATATTTAAATGACTAGCTCCATATCGAAGAACGCATAGGAAAGTCAAGGGAGCCGAGATCTGCGGAATAATGGTTATATTAAAAGTTATATCAATGATAATTGCAGGCTCAGTCGCGGCAGTTGACTAACGCGTCGTCTGGCGGAAGCCTGCTGTCATGACCTTTCTGGCAGGTGGCGGAAACTCCCTGTACTTCTCATGTATTCGCTCTCGGCAGCGCCGCTTTCGCCACTGGCAGTTGCCGGACATCCTACTAGAAATAAATCACGAACAGAAAATTTCTTTAATGTCGTCACTGGTGACTTTTTGAAACAGAGGGAAAGGACGAAAAAATTGAGAGGGGCAGGGTTGCCGCAGAAGCCCTTCTTTTCCACTTCGCATGCAAGCGGAGTGTGCTCGTGCCTTCCTTCTAGTCTTCTGGCCGCTTGGGCGATGCGACCATTTCCGATTTTTTTTTTCTTCGTGCTTTTCGAAGACACGAAGGTTAAGCTGACTGATTTTTCAGTAAGACAAAACTCGATAGGCAGAAATAAAGTGAACTTTTTTCGTTGCACTTTTCACACAAAAATACAGCCATACATGTAGCGTGAAAGTGTCAATCTATGAAAGCAGCTTTAACTTCCAACGAGTGTTGAAGATTGGGCGAGTTGGTTCGTCGTACTTGAACTGGTATAGCGCATTACGGAGAAGAAGAAACGGCCGAGCAGACCGACACAAGAGGGCAGAGCGCTCTGTCCTCTTGTGTCGGTCTGCTCGGCCGTTTCTTCTTCCCCGTGATGCGCTATACCAGTTCAAATATTTAAGTTACAACTGACATACGGACATAAGGAGCAAATGTTGAACCCAGAATATCCGAACCAGTCCGAAAGTTACAACGATCGCGGGTAAGACACGTTGTATTTGACTCAATCACGTTTGTTATGACGGCGCGCATAGTTTTACAGGACTTGAGTACCTAACGAGACTCAAGTTCAGACGCACGGATAGGCTGGAAGTGATCAGAAGTTTTTCGAGCAAGAACGTCGCTGGAAACAGTGTTTCAGTAAGTTGACCTGTCTTCGTCCGGGCAACAGCGTTGCCTTGAGGAAGAGAAGTTCACTTGTCAAAACGTTGGCTCCATTGACATTCACTGTAATATTTTTTAGAAGAATTTAGTCCATCACGTGTACTTGAGTGAGACTATTAGAAGTAAAGACTCACAAAATTTCAAACCACCGCTACGAAAAATTTACGAGCCGGAAGCAGCCTGTAATTATACTTGACATCATTTAAACTACAAGCCGAAAGTAAAAGAAACTAGAACTATATAGCCGAGCCAACTAAATTCAAGCATTTCAATAAACGCATTTTTCCGTCAGGAGCTTGGCTGGCATCTTTACCATTCAGTCAAGCGACACTGCACTTCTGTCAGTTCAGTGAGGCTTGCAGAGAACTGGGTTCACTCATATGTACTCATGCAAAAATCAATACCTGCTCAAATAGTGAGTCCAATTTCTTGTGCTGACCCGTTACGTTTAGCAAACGCCGAGAAACCTTTACGGGACAAGAAATCACCGAGTTAGCAGAACGCAGAGCCGCGGAAAACATGTGTTGCCTGCTGAAAACATGGGTTGCCTGAGCGCTCTTTGCCTCTCTGTTTGTCTTTCCTCGTGTCGTTGCGCTGCCCTCTCAAAATGAGGGCCTGATTAAGTCATAGAGAAACGTACATAAAGAGCGGACATTCCAGCAGGACCCTGCGGCCGAGCTAGCGTGCTGCTTTCAGCGCCAAGAGTGGCTGTTCAGACCCGATAATATCTTCAGAATAAACAAAGTAATTTTTTTTTCTTTTGGATGATGGGATTTGAATTCCCACCCCCATGCTCCGACAGAGAGTGTCTTTACCACTACGCTACACACCCATGGTTCCACAAACGGAATACACGTACGGTGCATCTAAACCACAATTATGTGACCCTTTATACAAAACAAATGCAGAAAGGTACCACTTCCTAGTCAGACTTTAGTGATTTTCGTGGTAAAGCATTAAACGTCATTAGCGGGACACGATGTAGAGCAGATATGAAAAAAATTGCACAAGTCAATAAAATTTATTCTTTGCAAAAATTTTTCTTTGCAAAAATTTGATGCCAAACTTGGGTTTAAATTGTACTCCTGAGGCGGCAAGTTACGTGTCTTGACAAAGGGGTAAAAGTGAGCATGAGTATGCGCCATCCAGCAGTTGGTCAGACCTTTTCTTGCTCGGCCGCGAAAAGGCTTCAGTGGCCACTCTTTATATGGTATATTTCTCGACGATTAAGCCATCTTCGACGAATGCATGGTTTACTTGTTCGGCGTATCTCACTGCGGCTTCCGTTTTCTGCCCGCCACAACTCGCTGCTTTTATCTCTCCCGTAGTTGACAAGCCAACCCAGGCAAATAACTGAACTTCTATAGTGTCGCTGAACGATGGGCCAGGAGGAGCGGAGGCAAGCGCTTCGAACGCAGTTTATTTATTTATTTATTTATTTCCAATACTGCTGCTCTCATCTGAGAGCGTAGCAGGAGGGCAATACAAAAAGTGCAATATATAAAACATAAAACATTTCAGGAACAATGAAATATCTAATAAATGTAAAAAAAGAGGTTACAATAAATATAAGGCAAGAACAAATAGCGTTTACCAAAATATATACAATGAATACATTTATCACACTATTGAGACAGGCCTGTAGTTTTATCCTCTCTGTGTCGAGGATTAGTTGCTTGTGCCTTCAATTTTATTAACAAATTCCGAGAATGATTTGGTGTTTGTGATCGATGGATGTACTTGATTCCATTCCCTAATGGCAAGTGGAAAAAAAGAATGCTTGAAGGTTTCATTACTATATGAATATTCTGTTAGTATATTGGGATGCTGTTGGCGTGTAGGTCGGGTTTCGGAAAACGAAATGTACTTCGACACGTTTATCTTGAAACTGTTGTGAATTATCTGAAACAAGAATTTTAAGCGGGCTTCTTTCGCCCTTTCTAGCAGCGTTTTTAGATTGGATGCGTTTAAAAGGTAAGTTGGGGAGTCAGTGCGCCTGTACCTGTTGTGAATAAATCTTATCGCTTTTCTTTGCACTGCTTCCAGTTTCCTTATGTTAGTCTTTGTATGCGGGAACCAAACCACGTTGGCATATTCTAAAATCGGTCTTATAAATGTCTTATAGGCAAGCAGCTTTATTGGGGTGGGAGCTAGTTTTAGGCTTCTTTTAAGAAAAAATAACTTGCGTAGTGCTGCTGCGGAAACGTTATCTATGTGCTGGGTCCAGTTAAGGTCCGAAGTAAGCGTCACCCCTAAATATTTATGTTGGTTTACTTTAGGTAGCATGGTGCCGTCGACTGCATAGTTGAATATTGAGGGCTGTTTTCTTTTAGTTATTGTGATCACAGCGGATTTTTTTACGTTTATTGACATCTGCCATTGTTTACACCATTCGGATATTGTGTTTAGGGAGGCACTCAGCGCAAGGTGGTCTGTATGGCTATTGATTTCCTGATATATAACACAATCGTCAGCAAAAAGTTTTATGTTAGAGTCGATGTTTGTTGCAATGTCGTTGATATAGATTAAAAATAACAATGGTCCAAGAACTGATCCTTGTGGTACGCCTGATGATACAGAAACGGTTTTCGATGTAGCTTGTTCAAAGAATACGAATTGTTTTCGATTGAGCAAAAAGTCCTTAATCCAACTGGCGAATGAGGTGTTACCTAAGATGGCTTCCAATTTCGCAATTAATTTGTTATGGCAGACACTGTCAAATGCTTTTGAAAAATCTAATAGGACCATATCTGTTTGACTGCGGCGATTGAGGCTATGTGCAAGGTCATGTACAACTTCGGTCAATTGTGTAATAGTTGATAAACCGTTTCGAAATCCATGCTGGTTGGGAGAAAAAAAATGTATTTGTTCAAGGAAAGATGTGATGTGTTTAAAAATAACATGTTCTAGTAGTTTGCACGATGTACTTGTAAGAGATATAGGTCTATAGTTCGATACCAGGACTTTATCTCCGGATTATGTATTGGTATGACTTTAGCTAATTTCCAGTCAGACGGTAATTTAGCGAGCTGCAAGGATTTCCTAAAAATTATTCCGAGATATTTACTACTCCATTCCGCGTACCTTTTAAGAAATTCGTTCGGAATGTTATCGGGACCACTAGATTTCCTGGGATCAATTTTCAATAAAAGATTCATGACACCGGCATCTGTAATGATTAGGTCATCGATGGTCGTGGTAATGCGCGAACTAATAGAGGGTACATTTTTATTTTCAGCTGTGAATACAGATTGAAAAAAGTTGTTAAATGACTCAGCTTTATCTTGTTTTTCTTTTGCAGATAGTTGTGTCACTGCCCCCTTTACACTGAAATGTTTCCAGAACCTGCGAGGGTTATTTGCAAGGAAACTCGGCAGAGTTACGTTAAAGTAATGATCTTTTGCCGCTTTGGTTTTATCTCGTAGATCAGTCTTAGCGTTCTGCAGTTTTAAAGTTATCGACTGGCTTTGGTTATTTTTTGCTGTTTTACGAAGACGATTCACGCGACGTTTTGAGTGAATAACTTCACGCGTGATCCATGGGTTTGACCTCTGCTGTTTTCTAGTTTTTTGGGGAACATACTTATCGATACAAAAAAATATAATTGATTTGAACTTAATCCATAGAGCGTCTATGTCACATGATGCGTCCGACGCGAGTTGTGAAAAGTTGGCAAACTCGTAGTCTAAGTGTGTTAGTATGCTGTTGTCGTCTGCTCTTTGAAAGTCAGCAATCACAGACACTTCGTCACGATTGATTTGGGTATTGCTAATAGGTAGAATGCATAGCGGTATATCGTGGTCCGAAATGCCTTCAATAATACTCGTTTTAACGGCACTTATCGGGAAGTGTTGGCTGAGAAGGATAAGATCCAGGATGTTTTTAACGGCACCTTGTGTGCGCGTAGGCTCAGTTACGATTTGTTGAAGGTTAAAGGCAAGCATAATATCAAGGAGAGCTTCAGAGGCTGCTGACGAGTGATGCATAGTATTCCATTCTATGTCAGCAAGATTGAAATCACCCATCAGCAGTACTTTCGAATTTCTCACATTTTGATGCATGAATTCTTGAATGGCCGATATACTTTCATGACCCGATGACGGGCTCCGGTAAACACACCCAATGAACACAGTCCCTGAGTCACACGTGAGTTTACAAAAGATTGCTTCAGCTTCTAAATTGTGCGCCAAAACGTGGAAGGAAAAGCGATTCTTTATCAGCAGAGCAACACCACCCCCTCGCGTCAGACGGTCCTTGCGGATTACAGAATAACTTGGGGGAGCAATTTCAGAGTCGTACACGTCAGGGGTGAGCCATGTTTCAGTAATAGCCACAACATCAGGTTCATATTCAAGCAACAGATTTTCAAGAGCTTCGATTTTGTTTAGAATACTTCTAGCATTTATATTCAGTACAGTTATTTCTTTAATTTTGTGCCTTGACGAGTGTAAGGCCGCCCCTTCGTGTCGTCCTTTTTTTGACGAAGCAGAACTTTGTCATTTTTTTCGTTATTCCAAACGAAGGCTTGGCCATTAATATAGAGTTTGTCGAAGGCTAGTGACACCTTCTCGTGTTTCTGTCGATTTTCTTTTGCACTCTCCCAAAGCCTCTTTCTGACTTCCCGTATTTTACGCGAGAAGTCTTCACCAATGGACAAGCCAGAGTTTTTCAGTTTGTACCCATTTTTGAGTATTCCATTTTTTTGTCTAGAATCCAGCAGTTTGAAAATCACTGGTCTGACTTTATTTGTCTGTGCATTCCCTAATCGGTGTATACGTTCGATTGCAACTGGTTCAAGTTCCAGTTTTTCTTTAATAATACCTTCGTTTAC
Source organism: Rhipicephalus microplus (assembly GCF_013339725.1). NCBI lineage: Eukaryota > Metazoa > Arthropoda > Arachnida > Ixodida > Ixodidae > Rhipicephalus > Rhipicephalus microplus. The sequence goes on from NC_051165.1 coordinate 283,473,101, forward strand.
GGCTTGTTCTAAGCTTTCACTTGTTTCTCCCTCCTGTTCAGCTAAGCCGTACACAATAAGGTTTGACCGGCGGCTTCGATTTTCAAGGTCATCTATTCTTTTTTGCAGTGTTTCAATTACCTGTTTCATGTTTAATATTTCACCGTGAGAAGCTTCGACTTTCTTTTCTAGTTCCGTTATTGCGTCAAGCTTTTATCAATATCGGTCAGACGCTTCTCTTTTATCTCTTTTATGTCGGAAGCAATTTCCTTTATCTGTCTTGCGATTTGGGTTAGCTCAGGCCAGGGTTTGTTTCAATATCGCCCCCAAGGAGCAATAATTTCTTCGCTAGGTCTATACATATTGACACAATTCCACAAAACTGCCGCGGGCACAGCAGCACAAGCAAGAAACGGTTGTCTGATCGAATACAAATTCCATGTTCCCTTCTCACCTGCACGATGAAGACGAAGGGGTTAAGCGTCCGCATTGCCTGAGTGCCGCTGTGCCCACAGCCTGCGTTGTTTGGTGCGGGCGCTTTTGTAGTCGTGGTTATCCGTGGTGGCGCTGCTTGTAGGTCGATTGCACTGGTTGCCTTGTAGTGACGCAACACAGATTCAACTGCCACGAAGAGCAGGATATCTGGTGCGTGTAGTGTCGTGCGTTGAATGCCTGCGCAGTCCACGTGTCCGTGGTCAAGATGGCGTTTCCACCGCTGACAGAGAACAGCAAGTCCGGGAAGAGCTGCAGCATCTGCACGATGAAGACGAAGGGGTTAAGCGTCCGCATTGCCTGAGTGCCGCTGTGCCCACAGCCTGCGTTGTTTGGTGCGGGCGCTTTTGTAGTCGTGGTTATCCGTGGTGGCGCTGCTTGTAGGTCGATTGCACTGGTTGCCTTGTATTGACGCAACACAGATTCAACTGCCACGAAGAGCAGGATATCTGGTGCGTGTAGTGTCGGTTGCGTTGAATGCCTGCGCAGTCCACGTGTCCGTGGTCAAGATGGCGTTTCCACCGCTGACAGAGAACAGCAAGTCCGGGAAGAGCTGCAGCATCTGCACGATGAAGACGAAGGGGTTAAGCGTCCGCATTGCCTGAGTGCCGCTGTGCCCACCAGTTAAATCACTTCCCGCGCTTCGCCTCATTTGAAGTTCACAAGATGAGAAATAAGAAAGGACATATAACCAAAAAAGAGGTTCTTTACAGGGACATCGTTTTTTTTTATTTGTAAAAACACGTGAAAGCCAATAAATACGCACATCCACATCAACCTCACTCCGTTCAACCGGGTCATCAGATGCCCGGTAACCGCTACGAGCGTGCATGTTCCTCTAAATCAAAACTAGCAGCGAGTCATCAGATGCCCGGTAACCGCTACGAGCGTGCATGTTCCTCTAAATCAAAACTAGCAGCGAGTTTCCGGGGCCTGCTGCTGGCACGTCTTTGTATTACTAATATATTCACTCATTGCAGGGCTGCAGACAATCGGCAAGCTAGATGCCTATTGTGCAGCTTGACATACCGGTCTAATATCTGTTTCTTTATTCAGAAGCGTAAAGGCGCACTCAAATCGATACTTGGCAGTATTTAAAGGACAACCGTCACGAATTTTAATATTTAGGGATCGTTGCTCTAAATAATAACTGATGTTCAGAGGATCCTAAAACGAGTACAGTGGTATCGGGTGCATCGCGTAGGTTTTTTATACGACTTTATTAAAAAATACACTTTCGGTTTTGATACTGAGAGGATGGCTTTTGCGTGACGTGTCATGACAATGTGACGTCATGGGAAGACATCAGTGTTCCACGTATGCTAGCGGCAGGTCTGCCATGTGCGTGCTTGTGTGGTACACGTTAACAACGATGAGTGCATTGCCACCATCGACCCCGGTTTCTGGGACTGCATGCAGGACGCAAAGTTCGCAAACTCAGTGGAGCTGTGATGACTTGCCAGTACTCAGACTTACCCTTTGCGGTAAGCCTGACTTACTGAATGTGGGGGCATAATAAATGCGAAGCATTTCTTAGCGAACTTCGGCGATTTTGAGCGTATCTATTTATCTATCTATCTAGCCGCCTAGGACTTTTTAGCTTTCCTGGCCGTTTCGAAAATCTTATCGATACCAAACTTGGTATGGCATAACATGACTCTATGAAGAACATACTTGACTAGTCATAACATGAAAATTGTGACATATATATCATGAATGTCATGACTTACATTTTTTGGTCCTGTTGCTTTTGCGATGGTTTCGTTCACATGGCATGTTGCAAAACTGGTATGGTATGGCATGATTGCATGGTGAACACAAGCGACAGACCCTAACATGAAAATTATGACATGCGTGTCATGTAACAACATGACTACATGTCACGCTCATGATGCGCTCGCGGCCGTTTCACTAACGTCAAATAAAAATGGCAGCATATCCACGGAGTGAATGATGGAGAGTGGGGCGAAGCATTCTTCCGTCCATTCGTTCTTGCTTCCGTCCGTCCGTGTGTGTCTGTGTGACCGTCCGTGCGTCCATCCACCCGACCGTGCGTGCGTGCGTCTGTTCGTGCGTCCGTCCCGGCGTTCTTCCATGCATCTGTCTGCGATTTCGTTCGTCCATCCATTCAACACTCCAAGTACCACCATCTCGCATCTTTTCATCTCTTTCTTGTCAGATAGTGCTCAATGTACATGCCAATGGCTGCTAATGGGGAATGAGAGACAGGAGCATTCGGCTTTTAGTTAACGCGCACGCCACGAACTTGTTATTGATCAACAAAGCACAGGAGAAATCCCCCACCGGCACCACCTAGCAGGTCAAAATGTAACCCTTGTTACAAACTACGACTACGACTACGAGGGACGAACAAGTGCCGCTTTAAAGAGCTTTGCCCCTAATACCGAATTCGGTATTACAGTACGTGAGTGGATGACGCAGGTATGTGACTGGTGCAAACATAATAATCACGAGATTCGTGTGATGAAACAACATGACTACATGCCACGCTCACGATTCACTGGCGGCCGTTTCGCTAGCTTCACTCATACCAAATTTGGTATTACGGGACGTGAATGAATGACAAAAGTATGATACTGGTTCAAACATGATAAACATGAGATGCATGTCATGTAAAAACATGACTACATGCCACGCTCATGATGCGCTCGCAGCCGTTTACCAAATTCGGTATTACTTCACGCGTACGGATGACATAGGCAAATGACACGTCCAAACATGATAATCACGACATGCGTGTCATGTACCAACATGACCACACGCCACACTCACGATGCGCTCGCAGCAGTTTCGCTAGCTTCATATATGCCAAATTTGGTAGTACGTGACGCCAATTAATGACGAAAGTATGTGACTGGTGCGAACATAATCATGAGATGCGTGTCATGTGAGAACATGACTACATGCCACAGTTAAGGTGCCAATACATTTGACGTGACGCGGTGCGCGTACTCGCCGGCGTTCATTTCGTCGCGTCACGCCGGCGTTGCCACGCCAGACACCGGTCCTGGCGCGCGCCGCGCTGCGTCCGGCGTCCCTCCGTCACTAAAAGAAGGAGATGCAGTGTTTTCTGGGTAGTGCGTAGGGGCAAAATGCTGCATGTCGCATTTCGCGCCGGTTGCCGTTGTACCGCGCCGACAGACGCTGGTCGCGCCTGGCGTCAGACTATAGAGTGCTCGCGTTTTGCTTACGTAGCGTCGCTGTGCCTAGCGTGCGCACGCGTCAACGCTACGTTGGAGTATAATGGGCCCTTCATGATGTAATGTGGCTGTTTTTTGCTATCTCCACATATACCAAATTTGCGTTAAGAGGCGTCAATAGATGACGAAATATATGACTGGTGCAAACATGATAATCCTGACACGCGTGTCATGTAAGAACATGACAACACACCACGCTCATAGCGTGCTCGCAGCCGTTTCGATAGCTCCACATATACTAAATTTGGTATCGCGTGACGTGAATAGATGACGAAGGCAAACGACACATCCAAACATGATAACCATGGCAAGGAAGTCATGTACGGCATCATTTACCTCCACCTCGTAACGTTGTGCTGATTTTAAAGTGACATATCAACATTTTTCATTCGTGCTTCGCATATCGATTCCCACAGTGCGTCGGATCTGCCTTTTTTTGCGATGTCTTATAATCGTGTCCACACACCTTTGATATAGACAGACGGCAATAAATATAGAAATGGAAACTTAATTTCGTATGGTGTCATTCCTTGTCTTCCATATACCTTATGCGTGAACTAAAAAAAATCACAGCATATCCATGGTGTGCATGATGATGAGTCGGGCGAAACGTCCGTCCGTCCGTTCGTCCATCCATCCATCTGTCTATCTAGAGAACACTCCAAATACCACCATCTTGCATCATTTCATCATATATTTAGCGTATAGAACTACCGCCATTCAGCGGAGATTCGAAGGACCAATGGAGAGGTGGCACTCGTGCACTTTCTTACGGCCTGGTCTTCGTGCCTACTTCCAACCTTTCACCGCCTCTAGTTCATGGCCATATTCCACTGTATACTAGTTCACTATATCCATGGCACTGCGGCCCAACCCTCGCTAAACCTCGCTAAAACCAAGGAGGTTACGCCCAGCGAGTTTAACGTAACAACCCTTTCTGGTCAGATAGTGCTCAAAGTGCGCCCTTCTGATACTAGTTTTTTTTTTAGTAAGCATCGAATTCAAGGCAAATTTTATTGGAGTCACCAATACTCGTCTCTAAGTTATATCATGAAAAACAAGTATCTTTTTATTTATGCTAAACTTGCGCCGGTTTCCTCCTCAATTGAAAAGGGTGCGCGCGTGCCGCTCCTCTAGTCCGGCCGTGGAGGTGGCTACCTACTACAACGACAACTACTACATACATCGCGGACGCATGACCCACGGCATAGGGAGCATCGCCCCCAAATGTCTGTTTAACCTGTTCGCTACCTGCGTGCAGGATCGCGGACATGGCTTCTTAAACAAAGTAAACAACAGCAAACTGCTCAGTGCTATTGGAAACTCGCGTCTTCGTTGCCGAGAGTGTCGTTTACCCATACCCCAACAATGAGCAGCAGAAGTCAACTTCAGCCCCGGCTGTGGGCACAAAAAAAAAAAAAACGATGTTGGGCAATTCGTACATAGAGAGGCTATTAGGCCTAACTATAGTTTCGCAACTTTTTGCAACTAAGTTTTTTTCTTGCACCAGTGACACAATTTGAAATAAGATTTTGCACGACTACATTTCTTTTTCTTGCCTACAAGTAGTTTTGGTAGTAAAAAAAAGTTTTCGCACGGAAGCACATCGTTAAGTGACGCCACTGATAATCGAGCACGCAGAAGTCCTTGCCTTTCCTCGGTCGCCATCCTGCTGCACTTGGACTTCCAGACGTGGGCCGTGACGCTCGCAAGGCTGAGGAACCAGGCGACCCAAACCCAGGCGTGTTCTTGGGTGATCAACGGGAGGAAGTCGCCTTCGTAGCAGTTGAGAAACACGTAGGACGGCAAGACGCCGCTCAGGAAGCAAGGCTGCACGCGGCGTTTCGCGCACGCGCCAGCTAGGGCGAGCATGGTGACGACCCCGCTCATCGTCAACGGAGCCGCCATCGAGAAGCCTTGGATCTTGATTCGGCAGGCGAACACGCAGGCACGATAGGTGACGTAGCTCGCAGCCGCGTGGACTGCACCGACGGCGATTGGGACGAGCCTGTAGCGAAGAACAGGCGCCATGCACAGTCGCTTAGCACGTATATTAAACTGGTGTTGAAAAGGCAATGTCAGGGTTCCCTTTGTAGCACTTCAAAATTGCCGCAAATGGAATCAGTTTGTGCTTGTGTGTATAGTGGTTGTTCCAAGAAATGTGTCCAACGTCCTCAAAAATAATGAAGATGCGATATTTGCTCGCAGCGTTCACACTTGTTATTTCTGTAGCGGCAAGCATCGTGAGATGGTTAAAGACATCATTTGGGACAGTAATTAAACATTTAGGTTAATTAAGTTTCTAATTAGCGTAGGATTTCAAATGGAAGAATTGAAGTTTGAGAAGGCATGACTGCGCCCCGCCACGGTGGTCTAGTGGCTAACGGACTCGGCTGCTGACCCGCAGGTCTCAGGATCAAATCCCGGCTGTGGCGGCTGCATTTCCGATGAAGGCGGAAATGTTGTAGGCCCGTGTGCACGTTAAATTTGGGTGCGCGGTAAAGAACCCCAGGTGGTCGAAATTTCTGAAGCCCTCCACTACGGCGTCTCTCATAATCAAATAGTGGTTTTGGGACGTTAAACCCCACAAATCAATCGAGAAGGCATGACTGGGGCAAGGTAATTTCTCTATGTTGCATTGTAACATTCGTAGCATTACAAATAACTTGGATAAAATACTCGCATATTTGACCCAACACAATTTGACACACGATGTGATAGCCATAACGGAAACATGGCTGAAAGAAGGCGAGACTGCTCATTTACCTGGCTACACTATGGCGCCCATGCCTCGCCCGAGTTAATCACGTGCCAGAGGACTTTCTGCCTAAAGATACCGTTTATGCTTGCTCAGTCGAGACGATAAGCATGGGATTACAGTTGGCGTCGTCTACCGCCCACCCTTTTCAGTGGTGAATGAATTCATCTACACTATGGGAAATTTGAAAACACCACTTAGCCACTCAAGGTCTGTTGGTTGCATGCATATATTTCAATATTTATTTGCTGAAGAATAGATTTGATTATTTTTAGTTTAGTTATTTCACTTTAGAAAGGTTATTTCAACTGCATCTCGTGTCACTGAAAAATCGTGATCTATTAACGACTGCATCTTACGTCACGCGGAGCAGGGGCTCAGGGCGAGAGATCATAAACCGACATTTCTGTTCTCTGTAAAAAGGTGTGTGTTCTCTGTAGAAAGGTTGGTGCGTTGCTACTGCAGCGCGCCGCATATGTGGGTTATGTTCAGCCGAGCAGATTGCTCCAGGATGTTCACTGGTACAGTCTGTATAATAACGATATAGTAGATTAGTGACAGCTTTCTGGGGCCCATAAGTAAAGTGAGTGGGCAGTCGACACGTGAAGGCCCTCGTCACATTACGATCATAATATCTGCCCGTAGATGACTACTAGATTTGAAAAAATATATATATATTAAAAATAAATGACTCCTGCTACAACAAGTAAAGAAAAACAACATGAGCAACGCATATTACCGCGAAAGCTTCAAGTTCTATAAAAACATGGTCAGTTACAATTAAACAAATGTTTAAGAAGGAGTCTTATACCAACATAATAGGCGAGAAGGCAACAATACAACAAAAAAAAGATATGGCAATTAGTCACAACTGTTACAAACATAGAGCAAACAAAACGCTTTCTTATGTTCTTGCAGAAAGCTTCTCCTCAGAACTTATTGATAATTTCAATACACATTTCACTAGAATTGGCGCTAACCTTGCTGGTCAGTTTCGCATGTAGATATCCGCTCCCTCTCTCACTAGATTGATTGACAATGACTTAATCCTTGCAGAAATCACATGAGAGGAAATTAAATCTATCGTGGCAAATATGCTGGTAAAGAAAGTGAATAGAGTTGATGGAATACCAGCTAAGGATCATCATCTTCTTCTTCTTCATCATCATCATCATCATCATCCTAACTACGTCCACTGCAGGACAAACTCCTCACCCATGTTCCGCTAGTCAACTCGGTCCTGTGCTTTCTGCTGCCACTTTATATCGCAAACTTCCTAATCTCATCTTTTCACCTAACTTTCTGTGTCCTCTTTAAGAGGCGTTAAAAGGCCTGGGGTGCAGCCTCACCGATGACCACTGCTGGTAATGCACTCCCTCACCAGAGAAGTATTGGCCACCCCGGGTGCAGTATCTGATCACTACCTCCCACATGGATACGCCGATAGGACACCTAAGGATAAAGAATGTTAAAAAGAGAGATAAAAGAAAGACAGGGAGGTTAACCATAGAAAGACTCTGGTATGCTACCCAGGGCTTGAGAAGAGGTAAAATTGGGTAGAGGGTTAATGTGAATAAAGATAACATTAATCGTCTTTGCATTTCGATATGTCATATTTCCAACCATGCATTTGCCTGTAGTATATATCTATCTATATCAAGAACCGCCAACGTAGTTCCTGTATACAAATCGAGGGACTCGAATGATCCTGAAAACTAATGACCAAAATATCAGTTCTTAGCGGTCTTAACACATTTTCGAGACCCTAATTGTACATAGATGAAACTGCTTTCTGAACTGATGATGACATCGCATTCTCTCAGCAGCGAGGACTCGTTCGCGCCATGTGTACAGCGTCAGCTATGCGAACGCTGTAAGATGGTAAGTTGGGCCAGTTACTTTGGATGAAGTTCAAGGTGAATTCAAACGCTCATGCACAATATGAACACCGCACTTAACAACGGTAAAATGGCAGCCTTCCTAAATATATAGGAAAACACATTCTATACTGTTACAGAAGATTGAGAGTTATGGATTCAGTGACAGTTCACTCTGGTTTTTCTCAAACTTAATATCCTCGCGCAGGAAAAAAAAAGTGGTTATTAACAATGGCAAATCTGCATACAACACAACACAGGGTGGAGTGCCCCAGGGATCCCTGTTTAACCGGATATTTTCTTCGCTGTTTATAAACGATCTTTCCAATACACTAGTGTATTCTGAGCAATAATGCAAGCGGACGGTACAGCCCGAACACTTCACAGGTATAATGTGAGCACTGGAAGTCAACATAACGTCGGAATCGACAAACGTAAGCAACTGGTTTATTCAAACGAAATCGACACTACGTTCAGGAAAAAAACGAAGTATGTTGTATTTCAAAGTTTAATGAGATCCCTAAAATGATAGGTAGAAACCACGGGAATCCAAAGAGTTGCATGTTTCGGGAGCGGCGTATCCTATTACTTTCGGCACTTCCAGATTATAAGGTTGCCTCGTTTATTCCCAAAATCATAGGCACCAGCCTTCCTCTCCTCCACTATTCACCAAGACCTACCTTGCTGGGCTGCCGAACACTCTGGTGGGCGACATTGGCAGCCTCGATGTAGTCGTACTAAGCTTGGCTACAACAGGTTATTTGGTTGCTGCAATATGGGGCGGCATTTGTCATCCATGTATGTGTGCTGAGCAGGCAAATTCTAGCGCAGCGCAGAAGTTTGGACAAGCTGTAGAGGGTGGTAGCGATTCGGCGTAGCAGCATCTGCATTACTGTCTTCGCAATCTTTGGTTCCGCTGTAGGTGGGACAAAAAATAGTCACTCGTGGCTCTGATTCACTTCCGTATGTGTCGACGTAGTCTCCCCGCGCCGACGTCATTTACGTTTTTCGAAGGCATGTCGCTATCTCGGTTGAACAGCTCGCCGTCCGACTAGTCAGCGGCGAATTTTGTGATGTCAACCACTTGGGGTGGGTCAGTGGCGGGTCCAAAGACGGCGAGAGGCCCTTCGTGCCGATAGGGTAGACTGCAGATGGCGGAATTAGCAGTATGGCACGTGTGGCTGCCGAGGTGAGGTGCATTAGGGAACTCCGGCTGGCTTTTTTTAAACAAAACGTTCACACTCTTGGACAATGACTGCCGAGAAGCCAGCACATGCGTGGCTGTATGGTCACAGGTGCTTTTAGTATCAGTATATAGGCCCTTCAGGTTGTAGCCTGTCGACTTGGGCTCTTTGGGTCGATGTGGCGTTTGGAAAAATAGGCGCATCTCACAAGTACACAAACGCATGTCACTAGCAATGCTTGCTTACGCATGCCTACTGAAGTGTCCGCCTTTGAAGATTTCTTGTTGAAATCTGAGTAGCCGGATGCCCATTGCTTGATGCACGCTGTGATTTAGATTCTGTTTACATCGGCTATTCGGATCCATTATGCGCACATATGAAATAAGTATGTTGACGTAACCAGTGTTCTACACCCAGTTGTGCGTATTCAGTGGCCGAAGCTGTCTTATTCGTTCACTTACTCTGTAGCCTCATGCAATGTTGCACATATATTGCAGCCCCATACTTCCATTTTACTAGACCATATCTGGTGGCTCTGAGGGCGCAGGGGTTCAGGCCGACCCTTTAAATCGCACAATGGTATACTATGGCTTCACTGGACGAAAGAGGCATGCTAACTAATCAGATTTTTCGAATTCTAAAGACAGTAGCACATACGAAGGTTTGGTTTGGTGAACGATAGCTGCTCTTGATTATATGGATTTGTTGAATGAAAAATATTTGGGTAGACTTTCTTGTATCATCGCGTATAGCACCATCGTGTAGCTAAGAAATCTGTAGGGATAGCGCTACCCTCGGTTATGTTATTTCCCGCTGAGGTAGCTTTTCTGAAAGCGTATCATTAATACAATTTGTATGCTCATCTAATCATTTTATTTCACCGCCCGTGTTCTCGTAACCCCGCATATATATATATATATATATATATATATATATATATATATATATATATATATATATATATATATATATATATATATATATATATATATATATATATATATATATATATATATATATATATATATATGGTTACGAGGGTCTCGTACTGGCAGACAGTGCCTTTAGGTTGTATACGAGGGATTATTGGTCAGCTGCCTGCTCGTAATAAGTTCACGTGTTACGTGACGCCAAACAGGCTCAAAAGAGTGTACCACACTCGCCGTCATAGCTACTGGTGGCGCTGACTGACACTCCCACGCTTAAATTCACATATAAACCCAATAAAGTGGCTGGGGGGATGGCTGCCGTGGTAGCTCAGTGGTAGAGCATCGAAATCATCATTCGAAGGTCGCAGGGTCGAATCCTGCCCATGGCAAGTTATCTTTTCACCCACTTTTCTTTCTTCCTATTTACATTACAATTCAGTCTAATATATTCACCTATACCTTCCTTGGCATTATTGTCTGTTATATCTCAATCATTCTGTGTAAAAACACGAAAAAACGAGCCCTTAAGTATACACTTCTTTCCTTAATATATATTAATATATATATATATATATATATAATAATGTTACGAGTAACTTCTTTAATAATCTATTTACAGCGCACAGAGCTCGACGAGTAAGATGGCGCCAGACCAGCATGCAACGGAAAAAACCCACTTCGTCCTCCTCTTTCTTGCAGCCGTGTTTAGCCGCATTTTCGTATCATAACCCCCGGCGGTAGAAGCACCGTCCCGGTGCTAAATTTACGCAGATGATGTCGAAGGGGGGTAACAGGGCTTTAGCCGAGCCACGTGAACGGTGTCGCTCGGAGCTGACGATGACTTTGTGAGATCAGTTGGAACAATCTCGTACGTGACGTCTGTCACTTTGCGAACGATACGGAATGGTCCAGTGTAGGGCGACAACAGTTTTTCCGACAGTCCCACACGCCGAGTAGGTGACCAGAGGAGCACGAGAGAACCCGGAGAAAAGTGCACGTCCCTATGGTGAGAATTGTAGAGCTGTTGTTGGCGCGCCTGTGAAGCCTGTAGATGGTTACGGGCGACTTGGCGCGCGTGGTCGGCGCGGGCAATGGCTTCACCAGCATATTTAGTGGCCGCAGGTAGTAACGTGTCTAAAGGTAGAGTTGGGTCCCGGCCATATAGTAGGTAGAAGGGCGAATATCCGGCAGTGTTGTGACGAGATGAGTTGTAGGCGAACGTCACATACGGCAAATGAATGTCCCAATCGTGGTGGTCTGGCGCAACGTATTTGGCAAGCATATCGGTTAGGGTCCTGTTAAGGCGCTCCGTGAGGCCATTTGACTGGGGATGGTACGACGTAGTAAATTTGTGCTTGGTATGACAAGACCTCAGGATTTCATGAACGACAGCTGATAAGAACGTGCGACCACGGTCGGTGAGAAGTTGACGGGGAGCACCATGCACTAATATTATGTCGTACAGCAAAAAGTCCGCAACGTCGGTAGCGCAGCTGGTCGGGAGTACTCGTGTGATTGCGTACCGCGTAGCGTAGTCCGTGGCAACAGCAATCCATTTATTTCCGGCTGTGGAGAGTGGAAAAGGGCCAACAGGTCGAGACCAACTCGGAAGAAAGGCTCGTTGGGAACGTCGATCGGCTGAAGGTAGCCGGCTGGGAGGGCAGACGGCGTTTTGCGACGCTGACAAGGCTCACAAGCGGCGACATAGCGTCGAACAGAGCGGGCAAGTCCAGGCCAAAAAACCCGACGTCGTACTCGATCGTACGTGCGAGAAACGCCCAAATGGCCCGTTATGGGAGCGTCATGGAGTTGATGCAGGACAGAGGAACGCAGGTGCGCTGGGATGACAGGAAGTAAGTCTGATCCGAAGGAATCAAGGTTTCGGCGATATAGGATCCCGTCTTTCACCAAAAACATTCGTACGGACAGGTCGCGTGGCGTTGACTCCAGTTTGTCAATGATGGCTCGTAAAGAAGCATCCCGACGTTGCTCTTCGCCAATGTTTAACAGCTGCGACACGGAAAAAACGTCCGTGATAGCGTCGGTATCGGTTGCTTCGTCAACAGGGTAGCGGGATAAACAATCCGCATCCTGATGTAATCGCCCTGTTTTGTACATTACAGAGAACGTGTACTCTTGAAGGCGTAGAGCCCAACGAGCGAGACGTCCCGTGGGGTCTTTCAGGGAGGCTAGCCAGCAGAGCGCGTGATGATCCGTGACAACACGGAATGAGCGCCCGTACAGGTATGGGCGAAACTTGGCGACTGCCCATACAAGGGCGAGGCACTCGCGCTCCGTGATGGAATAGTTGCGCTCGGCTGGAGATAGTAGTCGACTTGCGTAGGCTATAACACGGTCGTGTCCGCGTTGTTGCTGCAATAGCACAGCTCCTATGCCGTGTCCACTGGCGTCCGTGTGAACCTCGGTTGGGGCTAATGGATCAAAGTGAGCCAAGATTGGTGGCGTTGTAAGCAGTGTCGTAAGTTGCGAAAACGATGACGCTTGATCATGGCCCCAGGTAAACGACGCGTCTTTCTTCAAGAGGTCTGTGAGTGGGCGTGCAATGGTCGCAAAGTCCTTAACAAAGCGTCTGAAATACGAGCACAACCCCACAAAACTGCGGACATCCTTTGTGGTCATCGGAACGGGAAAGTTCGTGACTGCACGAATTTTCTCTGGGTCTGGACGCACGCCTTGGGCATCGACAAGGTGACCAAGCACGGAAATTTGGCGACGAGCGAAGTGGCACTTGGAGGCGTTAAGCTGGAGTCCGGCTCGGCGAAAAACGTCCAAAATAGCTGACAAACGATCGAGATGCGAGTCGAATGTGGGCGAAAAGACAATAACATCGTCAAGGTAACACAAGCAGGTGGACCATTTCAACCCTTGAAGCAATGAGTCCATCATTCTTTCAAATGTGGCTGGTGCATTGCAGAGTCCAAAGGGCATCACCTTAAACTGATAAAGACCATCAGGAGTGATGAATGCGGTCTTCTCGCGATCCATCTCGTCGACGGCTATCTGCCAGTACCCTGACCGAAGGTCAATAGTTGAAAAATAGGTGGCACCGTACAGGCAGTCGAGGGCGTCGTCGATGCGAGGTAAAGGGTAAACGTCTTTTTTGGTAATTTTGTTAAGGTGACGGTAATCAACACAAAAGCGCCATGTTCCATCTTTCTTTTTAACAAGGACGACTGGAGACGCCCAGGGGCTGCATGAAGGCTCGATAATGTTTTTCGCAAGCATTTTGCCAACTTCATGTTGTAATATTGCACGCTCCGACGCCGACACACGGTAGGGGCGTCGGTGAATGGGGGTTGCATGGCCAGTATTTATGCGATGGGTGACAATGGTCGTTTGGCCTAAAGAGTTGCTGGCAAAGTCGAAAATGCTACGATAGCCCTCAAGAACGTGGCAAAGCGCTGAAGCTTGCTCAGACGTGAGGTCCGATGACACCATTCGCTCAATGTCGGCACCCCAAGAACGTGATGGAGTGGAACCACTGACTGAGCTGCAGCAATCGTCAACTCTGAAGGGCTCGACATGGTCATCTTGGAGAGCAGTAATTTTGGCCAGGGAGATACCCTGTGGCAGAACTTGGGTGGTGACTGAAAAGTTGACCAGTGGAAGGAAGGTGCGGTTTCTCTTAATCGTCAGAATCATATGCGGCACAGCAACCCCATGCGTAAGCATCACTGCAGGAATCGGGGCCACCATGTTATCACCATTAGGTACTGGCGGCGTGGAGGATAAGTCGACATGTGTGACGGAGTTAGGAGGGAGACGCGTGAAATCAATGCAGCAGAGGCTGGTTTGCGGTGGGCTAGGCGGGTCGGAAAAGAGGGGTAAATCGAGATGGAGAGAGCCAGCTGAACAGTCTATGAGGGCAGAGTGCGTGGCTAGAAAATCCATACCGAAAATGAGTTCATGAGGGCAATGTTCGATAACGGCGAAAAGAACGACAGTGCTTCTCTCCCCAATAGACACTCGCGCAGAGCACATGCCAAGAATTGCGGCAGTTCCTCCATCGGCGACTCGTACAGCTCGGTTGAGGGCGGGCGTGACAACTTTTCTAAGTCGGCGGCGAAGGTTAGCACTCATAATGGACACATGCGCGCCAGTATCTATCAACGCACTGACACAAACATTGTCGACAGTAACGTCCAAAAGGTTCCGGTTCGTTGTTAACGTTAATCGAGGATTTCTTACGAAGGTCGTCAACGCAGCTTCACCTCCAGAAGCTGCACGGCCTAGTTTTCCGGTCGGAGATGCTGCGAATAGGTCGGGGAGGCAGCACGGCGTTGTGGGGGCGACCGGGACTGACGACGAGCAGGGGACGGTGACCGGTCGTAGCGAGGTCTGCTCAGAGGTGCTGTAGGAGCGGAAAATGTGGTCGGCGTTGATGAAGAAAGTGATGGGGACGATTGGCGAGCAGAAGTGGTGGGATACTGAGGTGCATAATGGGACGGTGGAGCCCAGCGGCTGCGGCAGTGACGTGCGATATGACCAACGCGTCGACAGTTGAAACATATGGGCCTATCATCAAGGGTACGCCATTGGGACGGATTGCGTTGTATGCGAGGAGCAGAAGGGGGACGAAAAGAGGGTGCAGCAGAGTATACGGCAGGTACAGGATGTAGGCCGACATTCGATAGCTCTTGACGAACGACGGCTTGTATCAAAGAAATCGTGGTCGGCGAAGGCGTAGGCGTCGGTAGTGGCGTGGCTACCGGTTGTGCTGCCTCGACCTCTCGACGAATGATGCGTGTGAGGTTGTCACATGGAGGGGCCTGGTGGAAGACGTCGTCACACGAAGAGGTGGCCGCTGTGTTCGGAAGGCGCACGATGTTTTGGGCTACACGGCGGGCTTTAGCTTGTTCGAAACGTCGGCATTCTTTAAGGATGTTGTCGATGCTCGAGATGTTGTTAAAAACCAGCAGGTTGAAAGCATCATCGGCTATGCCTTTCAAGACGTGGTTAACCTTTTCGTCTTCGGACATGGACTGGTCGGCCTTGGAACAAAGGGCCAAAACGTCAAGAATGTAGGAGACGTACGATTCGGTAGAAGACTGGGCCCGTGTGGCAAGAGTCTTCTTCGCAGCGAGCTGACGACCAGATGAATCGCCAAACAGGTCACGTATCTTTTCTTTGAAGAGATCCCAGCTCGTTATGTCGGCTTCGTGGCTTTCAAACCATGTTCGGGGAGTGCCGTCCAGGTAGAAAAGCACGTTGGCGAGCATGAGCGTGGGATCCCAGCGGTGAGTTGCACTGACGCGCTCGTACCGCTTCAGCCAAGTGTCGAGGTCGATCGTACCATCACCGGAGAAAGTGCCGGGATCCCGGAGGTGCGGGAGTGTGACGTAGGTGGTGGCTTGGACTGGCGAGGGCGGCGTAGAGGAAGTACCAGCAGTCGAAGCAGTCGAAAGCTCACCGATGGTGCGACCGCTGCGCGTCTCCATCAAGGTACAGGGGTCGTCCACCTCCACCAATAATGTTACGAGTAACTTCTTTAATAATCTATTTACAGCGCACAGAGCTCGACGAGTAAGATGGCGCCAGACCAGCATCCAAGGGAAAAAACCCACTTCGTCCTCCTCTTTCTTGCAGCCGTGTTTAGCCGCATTTTCGTATCAATATATATATATATATATATATATATATATATATATATATATATATATATATATATATATATATATATATATATATATATATGTGTGTGTGTGTGTGTGTGTGTGTGTGTGTGTGTGTGTGTGTGTGCGTGTGTGTGTGTTTTCTCGAATAAAGTAATAAAGTTTCAGATGTTAAAGTTTCAGTTGTTAGCGTGCGCTGTACCCAGGCGTATTCCTTTTGTGTTTCAAATTTTTTTCGCGCACTCAGCTAAGAGGAATTACCAGCTCACCCAGCAGTCCGTGCTTCTCGTGGATAGTAAATATGAGATTGCTGTCGTATGTGCTAGCCCGTTTACGCCAATTTGGCAAGACAACAGTGGCGATAAATTCTATGAAAGAGGTATAGTGAGCTTCGGTTTAAGCATAAACACAGTAATTTTCGCGCAGACAGCTATTCGCCGCTAAGAAACACACACTCACCGTGGTGTCCAGATGACGTAATTCGTACGAACGAGCTCAAGTACTTCCGATCCGTTGACGACGTCCGTCCGCGATCGTAGGAGCGGGAAATCGTGCGTCTGGAAGGCCTCGTGGAACCTGCCGATCACTTCGGACGCTCCGTCAAACGAACGGCCGGCCAGCGCTAGCATGGTCACAAATGCTAGCATCATCCGCCAAGGCGCCAGGACGAGGGAGACGAACATGGAACACTGATCGAGGTCGCGTTTCAGCGGGGACAGCCTGGCGACGCGGAACACCGGCGAGTTTTCGTCCGCGAAACACTGCCACCAGGCGAAGGACGAGAGAAGCAGCGCTACGCCGATGGTCGGCGAACCGTCGGCTCCCACGGACCACAGCACGGGGCCCGTGCACTGCGCGATGAACGCCGATATGTTGAGAATCATCTTCGGGGGAGACGTGTCCCTCTGAGAGAGCGCTCTGAGCAGCGCCGGGACGACGGCCACGTTGCTGCAGATCATGGTGGCGCGCAGCGCATCCAGTTGCGGCAGCGCCACGAAGACTAGGAAGCCGAGGCCGACCACGTGCAGGCTCTCCAGGACAAAGACCTGTGCGAGAGGGTTAGGCTTAGCGACATGGCAGCGCACAAGCACACCAAGCTCATGTGAAACTACGGAGCCAGTCTATACAGGCACAAGATGAGTGTTTGATATGTACAAGTGGAGGTATACATGCCTGCGCATAAACGCTGCAGGCAATTCACCACCTTGAGACCCTCCTACTCATCAAGTGAGAACGAATACAGCGGTGACATACGACGAAGTCAAATCAGGACGGGAGCGCACCTCGCGCCGACGTAATCTTCCTTATAATGACACCACAATTAGATTTTATGGAAAACCTTGTGCCAGTGTAGTAAACATTTACATATCCCTGATCACTTGTCATTCAGCCACTCGCTTGCTATATCAATCAATCAATCAATCAATCAAGCAATCAATCAAGCAATCAATCAATCAATCAGCCATAAAACATCTCTGGGAT
Organism: Rhipicephalus microplus; assembly: GCF_013339725.1. Classification (NCBI taxonomy): domain Eukaryota; kingdom Metazoa; phylum Arthropoda; class Arachnida; order Ixodida; family Ixodidae; genus Rhipicephalus; species Rhipicephalus microplus. Next base: position 283,490,656 of record NC_051165.1, read on the forward strand.
TGACTTGGTCGTCACTTCTGGTGCGATTTTCTTTACTCGAAGTTGGACGTCTTCACTTTTAGAAAGATGCCAGCAATGATACCTCGCCATGATTTTCACGAATTAGCGCATCAGGCTATTTCGACCGATCCGAGCTTATGCCCAATCTACGATGGCACAACGCTCTAACCTTACCTTTTCGAATTTGGCGTTATTTTAAGTGCGTACGTCACGCGAAACCACTGCTAGGTGATTTCGAAACATTGAGTTAATGCGCAATATTTTAGTAAAATCTAATAAAGTTAATCTACGTGTGTTTGCGTGTGCGTGTGCGTGTCTTTATTTTTTTTTTTTTTGCCGGTGCAGGTGGCGCGAACTTTCGAATTGCTACTTTCGAATTTGAGACGGAGCCATGGTAAAAAATCGGGCAATCAGAGAACGGCAACAATCACACGAAACGAACGGAATGTAGCGAAATTAAATGTATGTAAAGGCAAATGGGCTGTTTAAATGAAGCATTAGTTTGATAAGTAAATGTGAAATTTATGTGAGGAAAAAAAAAACGATTTCGAATCTACAGGAGCCGTACCCCAGCCTCCACAATACGCGTGCAATTTGCCCGTCTTGGAATTTTATTGCAAGTGGCGTAAGTCAATTCCGTGAAAGCCTTTGAGGGGACGGAAACATCACGAAAGTGCTAAAAATGTAATCAACCTAATTGTAGCCAGTCGAATGAAACAAGGAACTAAAAAAAGTATGAATGTATAGCTTCGTTCTACAGGGCTGACACGACAATTTATTTTTTTGCCTTCACTCATTTGCATAAACGTAATAAATCAAACTGTCATTGTTAGTGCCACTCACGACCACGGAGGCGTATGTTAAAGACTCGTTAGCAGCACGCGTCACATAGAAGAAGGTCGTTAACTGTTGGAACTCCGAAGTGGCGTAGCCTAACTCACTTTTGAGGCACTATGTTGTCTACGTCACATGCACATTTTTAATTAGTGCGCATATTATATCCTTGAAATTCAAGCTCCGAAATGAGGCAGATGTTAACAAGAGGACAGAGATTCTCGTCATCCCACACGGAAATCGTCACACGTCGAACATCTGGACACATAATTTCAGTTAAGTGACGCATCTATGTACGTGAAACGTACGCGTATTTGGATATGCTGTGCCTATAAAATGAAAATAAACCAGACCACCGGTGTGCAATGCCACATAGACTTTGCACAAAATCTGACAAAAAAAACAACAACAAAATAAGTGGACAGTATAACGCTAGTAGTGCAAGGCTAGACTAACAGCGCAGCTTGTGTCGAATCTAGAATATTAAATGTCTCAGCGTGATCCTAATTAATGAGGTCTTAAATATCAAGGTCCTTTCTTCCTGTCCGTTTCTTTCTCTTTTGTCCTTTTTGTTGAGTTCATCTGTTCTGTGCTTATATTTTGTTTTCTTCAGAAGACACATGCGTTGAAAAACACACCCACATTGCACGTTCATCGTGTTAACTTCAACAGATGTGCTGGCCACAGGCCTTATTATCCACTAGAACATGCGAAAAACTGCACAACAGACATCTACAGCCAGAGTCTTTGTTCACAGCATAGAGTTTCCTAATATACACTAGAGTGAACTCTAGCGCTAGTGTCTATGGGAGCTAAAACGCACGGTGCTTCAGCGAGCATGGGAACCATGGGTACACACATTTGTCTAATTTTCGTACTTCTGGTCTGCATCTGGCTCCGTGTGTGTTCGTGTGACTTGGTGCTGTTTTTTTACGAAAAAAAAATTAGCAAATGTTCAGCGTTTGCCCTTCGCAACCTTATTCTTTTAGGCTTACTATTTCGAATCAGGTCACAAAGTACAAAAGGGTTAGTTTTTTTTCTCAGAACAAAACCGTAACCAGCAATAAACGAAGCCGCAAGTACGATTCGCCGCCCGCAAGTACAAAGACTAGGCAAATGTGTGTACTGCCCATCATTCGCAGAACAATCGCAGAAAGATTGCTGCGCCAGAGTCCCCTCTAATTAATTTAGGAAACTCTATGGTTCACAGTCAATCCTAAGATGAAAAAGAGGACACAGAGGGCACGCACCAGCCGAGTTATTTCGTTGCACGCGAAGAGGCGGAACGAAAAGCTTAAGAAGCTGCGCTCTTCAAAATGTCTGTCCAACTTACCAGGAAGAATGTACTTGCACGAGGTATCCTCACGGTCTGGAACATCGACATCTGTACCGATTTCATAAATACAAGCGCTTCCGGAACGAACATGGCGAAGAGGATCGCCCACATCCAGGCGATCTGTTCCCTCCGGTCGATGGCAGACACGTACTCGCCGTCATCATCTAAAACTGACTGAAAGGAATATATAAGCATCTTCTTTATCGTTCCAGATTCGTTCGAAAGCCTGTACTCTTTGTACCAGAGCACAGGTGAAATCGCTCGCTCGCTTTGATCATAGGTAATTATCAAAGTCATTTTCTGGCGCTTGTCTCGCTAGCCATCGCAGCAAATGCAGGCAAAAGAATATACGGCTGTTTGGAGTTTTTTAAGGACAACAGAGCTACACAAGTGACTCATTAAGCGTCCCAGCCTCTAAGCGATACTTGCAGTGATAAAGTACTTTGAGAGAATGTTCCCTCTGCCTTTATGGTAGGGTTTTGGTAGGGCCAGGAGAAACAGTACTGCTAGAACGGAAGCGTTCGAGACAAGGAGGCGTTTTGCAATTGACCTTCCCGCTTGGGGAAAGGTACTTGCGCAGTGGCGTGGTGTAAATAGTGGATTTAGCGCTTATATTACAACAGAACCGCACGTAGGAAAACACACTTGTTGTCCTTACGCTTAAGATGTCGGTCAGTAAGAGCGAAGACATTTTGTCACAACAAGTGGTTCTGTATAAGTGAACTCTGCTGTATCAAGCCTATAGCAAAACATATCAGCCTGCTCTTTAAGAAAAAAAAAGAGTATGTTTTGTTTTGTGCTCAGTTGCCACGTACATGAATGTTATTAAATAGACACGCTAACTTTCTTTTGAATCCCACGGCACTCGAACGGATGTCCGAATCCAGCCACTCAGTTTAGGGTGGGGGGTAGCCTAAATAAAACTGAGGAGGGGGGTCCTGAATATTTTGTCTTTAGCATTTATATCATCACAAGAATACACAGCATAAATACCGTTAATGTGTGCTCATGGAGTTCCACTCATTTGTTCAAATCGCTGATAGGAGGTGTACGACAAGCACTGGAAGGAGGAGGATGACAGCATTTTAGGGGGCTGATCACCCCTACACCCCGCCCCTATGGATCCATAATTGCTTGGACGAGAGTAGAATGATCCTCAAGGAGAGTTCACGTGTCTCTTAGTATATGGGGCAAGCCAGTACTCACAAAAAAAAAAAAGTCGAAGAACTTTTTTTTAGAGTGTAGGCCTAACGTATATGTTTTTTTCGAGAGTATGTCATGCTTGCTTGGCACATCCAAAAACTCGCCTAGAAGACTCACACACTTCACGGTTGCAGACCTGTTCGTGTACGGTTGAGACCGTTTGCGCTGCGCAGTCCCTGGATCTGGGAAGTCATCAACAGAAGTGTGGCTTTGGAAAGCACCGAGCCGCAGAGCACGACGGCAAAAGTGGTGACGTAGGCGAGCACCTTGGAGCCCTTGAGGAGGACTTGCCGTCGTCAACGACCTCTCCGTCTCGTCCGAGTCTTCCAGGGGCAACTCCTCGAAAAGCTGCATGACTGAGCTGGAATGACCGGCTCTGCATTCACCAACATGACATTAAACCACATGAAGCGTAATTTTTCTGGACTCGCTTAGCTTGAGTTTAGCACAGAGCAACACAACACTAGGTTACACGAGCTAGGGCTCGCACTGTAGTTATAATAGCTCACGTTTCACGTCCCAGAACCACGATATGATTGTGGGAGGCGCCATAGTGGAGGGCTCCGGTAATTTCTACAACCCGGAATCCTTTAACGTGCACCTAAATTTAATCACATAGGCTTCTAACGTTTTACTTCCGTCCAAATGCTGTCGTGACGGCCGAGATTCGATCCCGAGACCTTCGTGTAAGCAGTCGAGCCCCGTAAGCACAAGTACACCGCTCTGGCTATAGGAATCACATTCACAATGAATAACCAAAGAAAATAGGCCTAATTCTGAGTATCACTTTGTGTGTATACGCCACACGGTCTGCAATGCGATCTCGTTGAACACATGCCGCTCCAGACGGTCCTTCAGGAAATCCTGTAGGCACGCTTCTTACGTGATCATAACTCTCGGAGACCTCTGGTCATTCACTATGTGTATGCACAAAACACGAACACCGGTACGGTTCTCAAGCAGCCCTTAACACTTATACGTGCAGTCTAATTCAAATAGGACTATGCGTTTCAGGTTCTCCAACGTCCTTCTTGAATCCAAGCCTTGTTGGTGGTCTTCAACAGTGGAGTTCTCTGAGGCATAAATTGCCGAAAATATCGGTCCTCACACCATTAAAATGACGCAAGACACCAAGAGGGAACTTGTGAACAGCCACCGGACATCAATTTCCGTGTGCTTTTCACTAAGGTTGAATGCAGAAATGCGTAACGAATTTCGAGATGGACTTCACGCTTACGCTCGGTTTATTGCGAAGAAACAGCGTGAAGACGGAATGCAGAGGGCACGAAGCAGTGAATCAGTTTCATCAAATCTCAGTGCACCTTTACGCGATGGGTGGACGGTGTCATGACCTATCACGCTTCCGCGCACCCTACCTATACTGTAGTGCTGAATAATAATAATAATAATAATAATAATAATAATAATAATAATAATAACCTACTGGGTTTCTACTTGCCAAAACCACGACATGATTACGAGGTACGCCAATCACAAATTTCGACCACCTCTTTCAGGTGAGTCGAAACCTGACTATACTGACATTTCATGGTAGTGTGTTAAAATATGGCTATTGTCGACCCGTTTTGTTTAAAAAAATGAATGAAAAAAGCCAAGGAGGTCAACATTAGCCTTGGCTAAGGTTTGTTGCGACGGGATCCAGTCAAAGGGACGAAGGGGGAAATATATTCTGAAATTTACGAACCTGCGGGGCTGTTCAAAGCAGTAAGCAGTCGATGATGTAATTTCTATCTTGTAATTGTTCGCGTGAGTCACGTCACATCTCACGACGCGTGGTTGTTGACCAGTAGTTTTTTGTTTCAAGAAAGTGTCCGTGATACAGCCGTTTCAACACACTCGGAAGAACGTTCTGTTAAATGATACGCCGATAGGAAGAACAAATAGGTGTTATACTGTATCTTTATTGTTGTACGAGCACCAAGTAAGTGTATGACGTACCAATAAGGAAATGGTAGTTTTCACAATCACGATAATTACACAACAGTTTGCCGGCGTCGTAATAAAGTACTGAGAGTACTTTATTACGAGTGGGCAGTCCTAAACGTGTTCTAATTTACCAGATGAAGCATGCACTGGTTGAATATAGTAACTAGGACACCAAGTTCCTCTACCGAAAGTTGGAATCGTTTATCCGGTGCACACATTCGCGGCGCCGATGTCCCTTTCAGTTGCTTAAACCTGATCCGGTCTTCTGTATATGTTATATGGCAGGTCCAAACGCCGGGAATTTAATTGAAAAAATGCTATGCCCATTAAAACAGCACAGAGAAGAACAGAAATTAGATGTCGTTTGTACTGACCGGCGCTGAAACGTAAATTATGCCGCAGATAAGACGGACAATCATCTCACAGGAACCGCTCTATCAATGATAATTACCGTCTGCTAACAGTGTAGCAGACGGTGTAGCAGACACATTGCGGGACACTCGTGGCCGATGCTACACAAAGTTTTTGTCAGTTTTTCAGCCAATCAGGAGTGTAACGAGCTAGTCGCAAAGAAAAGCAACGCGGCACGTGTGGGTACTGTGCGTCAAGCAAAGCTTTTATATTCTTCTACTGTCCTTTTTGATTACTGCATCACTTGACAGAGAACGCGACATTCTGCAGCATGTCAGGACGCGTTGTGATGCAGTCGACAGTTATGCATATGTATAGGCTACAGTATTCGACTTGTCAGTTTGTACTAATTATAAAAGTACTTGCTTCGATTGTACAATGGAAGTAGTTGTTTCTGGGCAAGTTGCTCTTTCGTAAATGTCATATAGCGCTTGCGCACACCAACACAAAAATAAATGCATATCATATTGGCCAGGCGCTGTCCTCTGTTTTCGTGCAAAAGCATTGCTACGCTGTCTCTAAGGTCATTCACCGCGACGCACTAACCTTGACCTTGAGCTGCCGGACTGAAAGTGTGACGTCATGCCACGTGATCCGCGGTGGAGAGACGCCCAGCTGCGCTCACTGAGAGCCACGCCACTGCGGTACCACGTGATCAGGCAAATGTGAAACTGTGCGCATAGTCTTTGCAAAACCAAGCCAAACCTATAGTCCGGCTCGTGATAACAAAGTTTACAACTTTAATCTAGTGATAATAAAACTCGGCCTTTTTTATCTTTTTCATTGTGCACAGAGGTCGGGCGACAGCAGCGAGTCATAACAACACCACCTAGAAAAAGAGTCTAGGTGGTGATGGTCATAACTGCATAAACTGGAGAGGCTACCCATCTTGGATTTCAAACCTCGTTGCTCAACAATGATTGGTATGTGGAGTTTAACGTTTCAAAACCACCACATGATTACTAGAGACGCCGTAGTGAAGTGCTGCGGAAATTTCGACCACCTGCGGTTCTTTAACGTGAACCCAAATCTGAGCACACGGGCCTACAGCATTTTCACCTCCATTGAAAATACAGCAGCGGCAGCCGGGATTCAATCCCGCAACACGCGGGTCAGCAGCCGAGTACCTTAGCCACTAGACCACCACGGCGGGGCTAGTCACTCAACAGACTATAATCTCTCTCTGTGTGTGTGGGTGTGCTTCGGTGCTACGATATTTTAGCTGCACCGGATGCGTGTTCTGGGGACTGTCGTGAGTAACAATAATAATAATATATATATATATATATATATATATATATATATATATATATATATATATATATATATATGCGATCTAACAGACAATAATGCCAAGCACTGTATAGGGGAAGTTATTAAAACTAGTGTAATGTAAATAGGAAAAAAGAAAAGTGAGTGATAAAATAACTTCCCGTGAGCAGGAATCGAACCTTCGGAGGTCATAAGTTTGATTCCTGTTCACGGCTGGTTATTTTTTCATCCACTTTTCTTTCTTCTTATTTACATTACATTTGTTCTAATAACTTCCCCTATACATTCCTTGGCATTATTGTCTGTTAGATCTCGTTAATATTGTGTCAAAACATGGAAAAACGACCCCTCCTGTATACACCTCTTTCCCATATATATATATATATATATATATATATATATATATATATATATATAATATATATATATATATATATATATATATATATATATATAAAGGTGTTTATTGGCGGACACTAGGCGATGGTGCACGACAGTGACAGTCAACGCGGAAACCAACTTTCTGCACGAGCTGCTCTTCTTACGAAAAGGGCGACCCACTAGAAGGCGCTGGAGAGGACGACCCACTGTTCAAAGGCTTCGCCACAACTACCCCGGGTACGAAAAGGGAGCCGCCTGGCGACCCAACAGCTGGTTACTTTAAGCGGGTCATGGTAGGCCTTGAGGCGCTCCACGTTAACAATGTCGCGTCCTCTACGGCGCATGTCCGAATATGGTTCGATTGGTTCAATCAAGTAGTTTACTGGGGAAGTGCATTTGACGACGCGGTAGCGGCCTTCGTATTTGGGCAATAGTTTTGAAGATAGGCCGGTTGCAGTGGTAGGGATAGAGAGCCAGGCGAGCGCTCCAGGGAGGAACGTGGGCGCAGTAGTGCTGGCGTCAGCGCGAATGCTTTTTTGCTGCTTTTGATCATGCGCAGTAAAGGTCTTTGCAAGCTTTTGACAGTCTTCAACAAGCTTGGCTGTAGGAGAAGTGGACGCCCACTCGGACGGATCTGGCTTGTGTATCGTGTCGATAGTGTGCGACGGGTGCCCTCCATATAATAAAAAGAAAGGTGAAAAGCCAGTAGTGCTCTGAGGGGTTGTATTATATGCGTAGGTGACGAAGGGTAGAATGGCAGCCGAATTCGTGTGATCGGTGGCGACATACTTTGAGAGCATGTCGCCGAGCATACGGTTCAAGCGTTCGGTGAGGCCATTCGTCTTCGTGTAGTAAGCAGCAGTTTTGCGGTTAACAACGTTGCACTCTTTGAGAATGGCTTCGATGACTTCAGACAGTAAGACGCGGCCTCGATCACTGAGCAGTTCCGGGGGAGGACCGTGTCGCAGCATTAATTGTTGGAGCAGGAAGGAGGCCACATCGCTCGCTGTAGCCGCGGGTAGAGTGGCAGTTTCGGCGTATCGCGTGAGGTGGTCCACCGCGACAATGGCCCAGTGCTTACCAGCCGACGTTAGTGGAAGGGGCCCATACAAATCGATGCCCACGCGTCCAAACGGCCTGGTAGGGTGAGGTTGATTGATTGATATGTGGGGTTTAACGTCCCATAACCACCATATGATTTTGAGAGACGCCGTAGTGGAGGGCTCCGGAAATTTCGACCACCTGGGGTTCTTTAATGTGCACCCAAATCTGAGCACACGGGGTAGGGCAAGGTAGAGGTTGCAGACCTACCGGCGACAGGTCAATTGAAGTTTTGCGGCGCGGAAAATCTATGCGGGAGTGAACGAATTTCTGCACGTAGCGGTACATGCCGCCCTAAAAGTACCGTTGGTGAATGCGGTGGTAAGTCTTCGATACTACGGAGTGCGCACATGGCAGATCAGAATGAAAGAATTCGCATACGTTAGAGCGCAGACTGCGGGGTATGACTAGCAGCCACAGGTGGCCGTCACCGTTGTAATTGCGTCGGTGGAGGAGGTCGTCGTGAACGGCGAAATGGTGGGCTTGACGACGCAACGCGCGAGTGGATGGAGTGGATGGATAAGTCAGCAAGTCTATCAGTGAGGCAATCCATTGATCCCTGCGCTGTTCAGTAGCAATGGTATGAATCGAAGAAATGACAAGGTGGGACGCTGAGTTGTGGGCATTGTCGTCAGGCAAGGGAGAGCGCGACAGGGCGTCGGCGTCCACATGTTACCTTCCGTGGCGGTACAGCACGCGGATGTCGTAGTATTGCAGGCGAAGTGCCCACCGGGCGAGATGGCCTGAGGGATCTTTCAATGACAACAACCAGCATAGTGCGTGATGGTCGGTGATGGCATCAAATGGGTGACCATACAAGTAAGGTCGGAACTTTGTACAGGCCCAGACGATTTCCAGACATTCTTTCTCAGTGACGGTGTCATTAGTCTCAACTTTTTAAGCATACGGCTTGCATACGCCATGACATATTCCGGGAGCCCTGGTTTGCGCTGCGCAAAGAGATCGTCGAGGCCGACACCACTGGCATCCGTGTGTACCTCTGTAGGGGCCGTAGGGTCGTACTGGCGGAGTATGGGAGGCGACGTCAACAGATGGCGGAGCATTGTGAAAGCGTGATCGCACTGTGATGAACACGAATAGAGAGGCGTGTTACTTCCGAGGACCTTCGTCAGCGGCGATGTGATAGTCGCGAAGTTTCGAATGAAGCGCCGAAAGTAGGAACATAGTCCTACAAAACTGCGCAGTTTCTTGGCGGATGTTGGCTTGGGGAACTCGGTCACGGCCCGAAGCTTGACTGGATCAGGGAGAATTCCGTCCTTGGACACGACGTAGCCGAGTATTGTCAGCTGCCGAGCTGCAAATCAACACTTCTTTAGGTTCAGTTGCCGACTGACTTTACTTAGACGCGTTAAAACATGTCACAAGCGTCGAAGATGCGTAGAGAAGTCCGGAGTGAAAACAATGATGTCATTGAGGTAGCACAGGCACGTGTGCCATTTCAAGTCACGCAGAACGGTATCCATCATGCGCTCAAAGGTGACGGGCGCATTGCACAGCCCAAATGGCATGACGTTAAATTCGTACAAGCCGTCGTCGGGGGGTGACAAAAGCGGTCTTCCGTCGAGCGTCCTCAGCCATAGGTACTTGCCAGTACCTTGTGCGCAAATCAAGGCATCAAAAGAATTCTGCTCCTTGCAGGCTGCCAATAGCGTCATCTACCCGCGGTAGTGGGTACACGTCCTCGTGAGCGATCTTGTTGAGTTGTCGGTAGTCCACACAGAGCCGCGCAGAACCGTCCTTCTTCGCAACGAGAACGACAGGAGACTCCCAGGGGCTGTTAGAGGGTCGAATAACATCGCGGCGAAGCATGCCGTCGACTTGCTCCTTGATTACTTGGCAATCTGTGGGAGATACGTGATATGGACGTTGCCTCAGTGGTGGTTGTGCGCCTGTGTCAATGCAATGCGTAACGGTGGATGTGTGGCCGAGGGAAGGTTGAGCTATATCAAAAGAAGAGTGGAATTTCTGCAACAGGCCCAGAAGCTGGGTGTGATGTGGTAGCTTAAAAAATGCGAGCATGGCAGACGACAGCGCCACATCACCTGGAAGACGAGAAGAATGAAGGGGCATGGCAGGGCGCCCGTTGCAAAAAAAAAAAAGGAAGAGGAGACGCTCGCGGAGAACGAAGCTGTTCGGACGCCGGCAAGACGACGCAAGGGAGCCTAGGGTGCACCCGCAACTACGCGCGAGGTTCGAAAGGCTGGGTTCCTGTCCTCAAGCCATTGACGTCCTCGGGGCACGGCGTGTCGGCGTGGCCAGGCTCGAGTTCTGGGTGAGTGGTCCTGCGGACATCTCCGGTACGGCGAGCGCCCTCGAAAGACCGGAGCTGCTGACCCGAGCCGACGTCGCTGACAGTGTGCGGCTACGCCTAGACCTGGTGATGCCCCTTACAGTGGTATGCTGACCTTGAACCCAAGCGACGACAGCATCCGAGCACGCAACTTCCCTCTTCAAGGCACCGGGCTACGGCACAGACTGTTAGACTGTTTACTCTTTTCTTTTGTGTGTGAACTGCGTGCGTGTACGACTTATAGTACTGTATGTGCAATAGTTTTTTTGTTCGCCCAATATAACTCCCTTTTGTTTTTCTCACTGTCTCCATCTTCCTCGCGTCACACGCTTTGCTACGTGATGAACCTAACCACGACACTGGGAAAGCTAACCCGGCATAAGGTTGTCGGGAAGGGAGGGACCGAATACATCAGCGGATGATGAAGATGTAGAAACAGCACTAAGCGTACTGGAACTTGGGTAGTGCGTGTCATCGGGTCGATCTATAACTTGTGCGTCTTCGATGGGTTCCACGCTGCCGAGACATTCCCCTCGCAGCAACGTAACACTGTATGGGGATTAGTTCAGAACAAAAATAGTGGTGCTGCCGTGAGTGACTTGCATGGTCGCAAAAGGAACCAGTAAGCCTTTTCTGATGGAAACACGATGAGATGGCCAGGGGAGTGCAGCGGTGTCGGAAAGACTTGCGCAGTAGACCGACATCGCCGCGGACGAGTTTGCAGGCACTTGGGGGTCATCTCTGACGAGCAACTTGCTTGCAGCAGATGGACTGTCGGCCGGCATCAAAGAAGAGAATTGGGTGAGTTCTGTTTCTGCTGGTTCGCAATGAATGACGGCGTCGTGGCGGGAGAGAAAATCCCATCTTAGGACGACGTCGGGAGAGCATGAAGGAATTATGATTAATTCGACGGTATACATCACGTCCTGAACCATGAGGCGGGCTGTGCACATCGCTGTAGGGTGAATGCTTTGGGCACTGGCCGTACGGAGGGAGAGCCCGGAAAGTGGCGTGGTCACTTTGCGCAGTAATCGGCTAAGTTTTGCGTCCATGACAGCTTGATTGATTGATTGATTGATATGTGGGGTTTAACGTCCCAAAACCACCATATAATTATGAGAGATGCCGTAGTGGAAGGCTCCGGGAATTTCGACCACATGGGGCTCTTTTTATTAACGTGCACCCAAATCTGAGCACATAAGCCTACAACATTTCCGCCTCCATCGGAAATGCAGTCGTCGCAGCCAGGATTTTGATCCCGCGACCTGCGGGTCATCAGCCAAGTACCTTAGCCACTATAGACCACCGTGGCGGGGCCCATGACAGATACGGCGGCGCCAGTATCTACAAGGGCAGATGCACAAACACCATCTACAAGCACGTCTATCACGTTCGATGGGCTTTCCTGAAGGCTTCCGCAGTTCGACAGCGTCGCAGCCCTTGCCTCGTAGACTGCGACGACTAGTTTTCCTGGTCGCCCTCGAGTGGACACGGCCCCATCGGCGACAGTGAGCGACGTCGCGAAGATGGTGAATGGCGGGTAGACGGAGCGGGGCGGGACGACGGTGACAAAGGCGGCGGTTGGTCAAAAGAGCGGTTCGATTGGCGGGGAAAGTTGGAGGCGACCTGCGGTTCCTCCACACGATTGCAATAGCGTGCTACGTGACCGACGCAACCACAAGCAAAGCAGATGGGCGATTGTCGAAAGTGCGCCATCGGTTCGCGGTTCCATCCATGTCGCAGAACGCAATGGGCTAGTTCGCTGCTGATATGACTGCATGGTGGGCGGCACTCGGGGCACGTGGATTACGTCGGCGTATGTAGGTGGCACAGTTTTTCTGAAGGCCTGGAGATGGTTTCGGTGTAACTAAAGGGGCCAGCCACATGAATCGGTGGGGGCGGCCTGGTGACAACTTGGGCGTAGCTGAGTGGTGCAAATACGGGAGGTGGCTGGTGGTATTCAGGAACGACCACCGCAATTTCCTGTTTAATGGCTCGGCGGAGAAAAGGCAGAAGTGTACTTGACGGCTGTAGAGCATGTTGCGGGGGAGCAAAGCCAGTAAAAAAACCTGGCGGGCAACTTCTGCACGCACGCACGACTTGATTTCGGGGAGCAAGGTTGTGTGGTCAGGAACTGCTGACAAAGCCAAAGATCAGCGTCACGTGATGGTGGTCGACGGGTCATCAAGGGCTGCCACCGCAGCTTGTCGTAACTTTTGCATAGTGTCATGACCTCAGCCACAGTGTGAGGGTTCTTGGCCAGGAGCATGGTGAAGGCATCGTCGGCGATGCCTTTTCGAACATGCGTGATTCTGTCAGCCTCTGACATGTTCGCGTCTACTATCTCGCACAAATCAAGGATGTCCTCGATGTAACTTGTGAAGTACTCGCCGGTCTGCTATGCTCGTTCACGTAAACGCTGTTCGGCTTGCAGCTTATGAACAGCAGGATGGCCGAACACGTCGACGAAGGCGGTTTTAAAAGCGGACCAAGTGGGGAAATCGGATGCGTGGTTGTTGTACCCCATGCCGGCCACACCCGCGAGATAGAAAACCAGGTTGCCGAGTTTACCTGCCTCGTCCCAATTATTGTGGACGCTCACGCGTTCGTACAGGGCGAGCCAGTCCTCGACGTCGGTGCCATCCGCACCGGTGAAGGCAGGAGGGTCGCGGATGCGGGGGACACCGGGACATGGCGCCAACGCAGGAGGAAGCGTTTGCTGGGCGGCGTCTTGGTGCATGGTAGAAGGCACGGTACGGGATCGAAGCTCCAAGGGCATCGAATGCGGACCGAAGGTGTTTGAAGGGCACAGCACTTTCCTCCAAATTGTTAAGAAGTTTATTGGCGGACACTCGGCAATGATGCACGACAGCGACAGCCAATGCGGGGACCGACTCTCTGCACGAGCTGCTCTTCTTACGAAAGGGCGACCCACTAGAAGGTGCTGGAGAGGACGACCCGCTGTTCGAAGGCTTCGCCACAATACAGCGGGTCGTCCTCTCCAGCACCTTCTAGTGAGTCGCCCTTTTCGTAAGAGCACGCAGCTCATGCAGAGAGTCGGTCCTATATATATATAATATATATATAGTATATATATATATATATTATATATATATATATATATATATATATATATATTATATATATATATATATATATATATCCTCCTGGCTTCCGGGTTGGATTTGGTCCACGGAATTTCCTGAAATTTGACAACTGGGTATGTAGATGATGAAGATAAAAAGTGAAGCTTATTATTTCCGTGATGCCTATGCTTTTGGTATGGCGTGATGTTCCAACTAATTGGACGCTGAAACTTAATTAAAGCGTTAAGTAGTGGCCTGAAGCAACACAAAGCAAGGCTACTGAAGAAAATTGTGGACAAATTCCGGAATAACTGCAAGCTATTATTCAAAATGTAACAAATAATAAAAAACCAACAGAAAAGTGGACCTTAACTTTCGCCGTTTAACTTCTAGAAGATTGCCCTGTTGAACGCCACCATGTTTTCTTCTTTGTTTCGCGATCTCCTGGCGCAATTTCGATAAAACTTCATGGAGGGCGCCAGTAGATGTCCAAAATATTGGACAAGTGGTTTTTGAGGAAGAAAACATGCTGAGATCTTTGTAGTGATGGGGTATTTCATGTCCAATATTTTGGACAAATCCCCATAGCTGGAACTCAGGAGGATATATATATATATATATATATATATATATATATATATATATATATATATATATATATATATATATATATATATATATCCTGTGTGCATGTGAAATCAGAAGCGCCTTCTTATCTGTGTGAAATACATCTAAGGGCTAAATATGATCACGAATGGGAAAGTGACGAATAGGTTGTCAACGTCAGATCGGGCCAATGTCAGCTATAAATACACTAGAGGGAACTCTGGCGCTAGTGTCTATAGACACTCATTATTGCTCCCATATATTGGAGTATACAACGCACGGCGCTTTAGCGAGCAAGCGAGTTATGGGTAGTACATGGATATGCCTAATCTCCGTACTTGATGTTCCGTTTTGCTTCGCGTGGCTTCAAGCTACTTTGTCACGAAACAACAATCGGCAAATATCCAGCTGTTACGCTTCACCACCTTTCAGGATCACCAATTCAAATCAGGTCAAAGAAATTCAAAACGGTTTCTTCTTTCGTTTGAAAAAAAAAAAAACCAAAACACAGCAATAAACGAAGTCGAAAGTGGGTTCGAAGCCCGCAAACACGAATACTAAGCAAATCCATGAACTACCCACCATTACCGTGGTCGCTTCACAATCACACCGCCAAAGTCCCCTCCATTTAACTTTAGGAAACTCTAGGAATGTCACGAAAGTGATTAGAGGGGACAAAGCGTGTGCACGCCCTCTCATCTCTCGCCTCACCTCTAACGTCTCCGCTGGAGGGAGGGACGGGGGTTAAGCATACATAACCGTAAGCATGCACGATCGACCAGTGATGTTCCGTGCAGAGAATTTTTCCCTTTTTGTAGAATTTTCGCCAGTCTTTTTGAGCCAAAGGGAAAAAAAAGGGAATCTTCGTGATATTGCAGGGAATATTCAGGAATGCGTAAATTATTATATGATGGCCGATAATTAGCCGTCACATTGCGCCTTCATCTACTGTAATTGGTTCTGGCGCATGCAATACGCAAGCATAACCTCTGGTATTTGTTTCTAATAAGTTACCCGGAGTGATTTATAGTTCAGTATTGGTGTTAGACTTGAAGCCCGCTATGTGCAGTGTACTAACGGTATGTGAATTAATAAAGTCACGCTTTCGTTGTGTGGCAGTGGAAGGGGCTTGTCATAATTTCGAATATCGCCAGTACGTGAGATGCGTGTATTTATAGTATGTGTAAATGGGGGTGGAAATTAGCACTGTTCTGCAGGGAAAGATGCTGGGAAATACGACAACGTTTGCCGGGAAAAATCCCCGAAATAGAGAATTTCGATGTCTCTGAATGAGAATTCTTCGGCGTGGTACGAAACATCACTGCTGCGATCGACCTCTGGTGCATTCAATGTCGAACAGCTTGAGTAAATTCCATTTTTCTTCGTTAACATATACTTAAAATTTTAAAAAATTATTGCCGCTGAAAGCTCGCTTGTGAAAACGCAGGGTGAATGAAAAAAAAAAAAAAAACCTCGGGAGGCCTTGTCTCCATGGGGTAACAAGGGGTGAGCGTAGTTTAGAACGTGCTGCTTTCTTGCTTTCATCTAGTTTTTCTAATTGTGCAATGCTCTCTCTTGACCCGAAGGTCGCGGTTCGATGCCGGTGGTCGCATTTCGATGGGGCAAAATGGTAGAGGCAGCGTGTACTGTGCCATGTCAGTGCACATCAAAGAACACCGGATGGTCGAAAGTTCCCCGAGCCCTCCACTACGGCATGCCTGATAATCACGTTGACGCAACATGCAGTTCGTGTGCCAGCCATTTGCTACGCCCTCCATGTTGTCTGCGGCGTGCGTGCGAAACAGAGAAAGCGAATCGTTAAGAGTTACCAGAGAAAACGAAGCGTTGCCAGTGTTGAAAGGGCCAACACTGGCAACTCGGGCACAAGCGAACTGCGCGGGACAAGGTGCTGAACTCGGAAGAAGCTCCTTGTTTGTAGGGCACAAGTTCGCCCATTTAAGGCTATTGCAACAAAGTCTACTTCTTCAACTGTGCGTGACAATATCGTGGTTTTGGCTCGTAAAACTCCTGATATTATTTTAATAAAAATCGCCACGACGCGGTTGGCATGACACGTTTTTTTTTCAATAAAGTTTAAATCAAGATTGTGTTTATTTGCGGGGGAGGCAACCTTGCAATCAACATATTGACGCATATCTGACCATGTGAGTATACGTCATTGTCATTGCAAAGTTTTGTTATCGTGAGAGGGTGCAATGTCGATGCAAAACAAATAAAGGAAATCAGCAAAAATAGGCAGCGTAGCAAAAAAAAAGGCGTAAATAATGTCACTGGCGTTATGTTTAGAGCTTCGAAGCTATGCACTAATGCCGAGGCACCTGGGGATAGTTCAAGAAGCGTGAACGCTTAATGACAGAGCAGCAGATGAAAAAAAAAAAAAAGGCTAGATGATGCCGGCCAGCGCTTGTCGCAATCACCATGAAAATATACGAACATAGTAGAGCATATGACATGCTTAATCGGCGCGCCCTTGTCCGAGATCTTCAGCCGCTTGGATTCCGCGACATACTACACACACACACATACACAGAGAGGAAGTGGCATTCAATGTACCAAATTGACTTGGAGGAATGAACTCCCAGAAGCTGTCCATTGGGCTAGAAGTCAATCTGTAGCGTATTGATCATTGATTAATAGAGAGCTTCAGAATGGGCGCACCAAAAAAAAAAAAAAAAACAGCGTCGGCGCTGTTGCGCACGCCCGATGCGCTAACGGCGTTTTGGCTTTGGCCGCAAGGCTTAACTAAGGTGGACACATGCTAAGGTGGACACATGGACGTAGACGCGTGGGCAGGGCGGGGGGTGTTTCAACCGCAGTCCTCCTCCCCCCCCCTTTCTTTTTTCCTTGAACTGAGGCTGAAAGAAGCTCTGCAGTGGATGCAAAAATGAAAATTATTGAGTTACGTTCTTCTCACGCAAGCCAGCCATTGTTCCTGGCTTTTCCGGGGCGAGATTACAGTTGGCAGATTGCAACGCCATGGGTTCTTGGTGGCCATCATCGTCAAAAAACATACGTAGCCATAAACGCTGCGTGTCAAAGAGCTGGCTTGAAAGGTCAGACTGAGTGAAGGTATGAGCTGCAGAATTGCACCCCCCCCCCCTCCCACCACTTCAAATGATTTATAAGGGTGGCCGCCGAATGAGAGCTTGCACTTTACCACCACGCGTGCAGTTGTTAAACATGCACACGATTATGCATAAGCATATTCGCGTTATTACGTAAGGGTGCATTGACATAATCACTCCAAATGAAATATCAACAAGCAATAAGCGAAACCTGGAACTTTGCATCAGCACGGGATAGCTGTATACCGAGCCGCTCTCGCGGCTATACGGCGGCTGCGAAAACTCGCAAAAGCGCTGACGTCCCAGCTTAGCCGTTGGGTAACTATTTTCGCGACAGGTGTAATACCTTCCAAGAGGGGCCTGCACACAGAGTTCAACACAAAATACATACCGGGACGTCTTGTTCCTGCGTCTCATTGAGCCTCGCGTGCAGCAATGCCGCGAGCGGCCTTTGAAATGCGCCCTTGCTGGATGTTCACTGCAGTGTGCGCGCTTCGCTTTTCGCGTCGACCAACTGCGCGGCTCCCTCTCGTCTCCCTCCCCTCACGTCCACAACGCTCCCCTTTCGTACAGAACATCATCAGCTGCAGCGAATCTGGTCGACTCACTGGTTCGTTCTGCACGGGTTCACTCAGCAACAATATCCGTTTGATTTGCACGTGTCAATACATGTGCAGGTTTAAGTGCGTGCACGCATGCACGCACGCAAGCACGCACGCAAGCACGCACATACGCACGCACATACGCACACACACAGACACGCACGCACATACGCACACGCACGCACACACACACACACGCACGCACGCACGCTGGTGCGCATACCTATACTACGACCACTGGATAAAAAACAAGTTTTTTTTTTTTATCCAGTGGCCGTGCCTATACAAATTCATATCAGCAGCATCATCGTTCGGTTTAGGTTGCAACCGCCATTAGTTTTCATCTTTTGGAGCGGCTGTTTTCTGTCAACGGAGCATTCCCGCCAACTCCAGCTCACCTGTCAATGCACGTGGAATTGACACCAATATCAAACGAGTGTCATTACTGATTCGCAATTTCTACGCGGTGACTTGGACGTCAACTGTTTGCGGGACAGTCCAATTAAACACGAGTTGTATATTGCTTCATGTCAAAGTTTCGCAATCCTGAACTCATAGCTACAGTAAGGCGAAGCGGGACGCGGCTACGTTCAGAGACGTCCGAACTTTCTTTTTTTTTTTTTGCATGAGTTTATGGCTGTACAACGAATGGGAAACTACAACTTCAGTGTGTTTGCATAACAGTCGCGATGTTAATTAAGCTCTCCATACGTAACGCCTGTACTGGAACACTACGAAGAAGGCACTTTTCTGAACGTCTGAACATTGTGCATATTTCAACGCAAGCTGAGTGAAGGGTTATTTGATCATTCCTTGAAGGCGTAGGTGTGCGCAGGGTGTGCCCGCATAAGATGCTGTACTAAGTAAGGGTATATAGCTAGCGCTTCTGGCTCCAATTTCACATAACTCTATGAAGTGCAGCGTCAAGCGAAGGCAGCCGGTTCAGGGCCGTGCTTTGGAACAGAAAACGGCGAAAGCACACGTATGCGAGCCGATGTCTATGGCGCGCGCGCTGCAGCGCTTCAAACCGCTCGCTCCTTCTTGATCAAAGTTCGCAGTTGATGCAGGGTCAAATCGTATAGGTGGTTGAAAACTTGTGGCCACGGACATCAACGCCCGCCGTATGATTGAAGCGTGACTATAGGTGAGGAGGGAACAAGTAAAGAAAACACAAAGCTCGATACAATTTGTTTCGAACATTCCTTATTTTATTTAGGCCAATGTAAACTTGAAATCAACCTTACTGATTCTTTGGAACCTGGCTAAATTGTTAATTGCGTCACTTTTTTGAGCAAGCGTTTTTATAGGGGGCGTATATGCAGGCTGTCTACTATGTGGGCTTGTTGTGCTTAGGTCGCTACATTGTCGGTTCAAAGAGGTATTGTTCACGTTTCACGTTTTGAGCAGTAGTTTCATGTGTACCATCTATAAGCTATATATATATATATATATATATATATATATATATATATATATATATATATATATATATATATATATATATATATATATATATATATATATATATATATATTGTGAGCATTGTTTAGGCGTCCCATCTTTTCATCTGTATATACTCATCATCACTAGTCAAGCTTAGGTTGTGGGGCACACACTCGAGACAATAAAGAAGAGTCTTGAGGGTACTGGACGCCATCTTACAAGTGGTGGAGAGTGCTGCCCGATTCCTGCGTCCTCTTCGCTCTCTCGGACAACCCCAGCGTCCTTAGAAGCACATCCCTGAAGCTACGTTCAGGCCGGCCGCTTAAACGACCTGGGTTCGGTAATGTCGCAAGCCGACCAGCCCAGTGCAGCAGCTGCGCCACCGCTCCCACCGCCAAGAAACCCATCTTCACCTGGTCACCAAGCCCTCAAATAGGATCTCCGCTGTTCGCAGAGCTTCGGGGTGAGGACGTGGAAGACTGGCTCGAGGAGTGTGACCGCGTGAGTGCCATCAACAACTGGGATGAGCCTGCGAAACTCACTGCACGTTATCACCCCTGGCAGCTGCTGGGTCACTATCTTAAACAGCAGCGCCCAGTTTGCCGCGTGCCAACGTGACGACCCCTACTGTAACCGCATCATGGGATACTTGAATGGTTCGTCTTCTCCCCCTAATGCCAGACTACGTCGTCAGCTACGGCAGTTCAAGCTAGACAACATGTCCTGCAGCGCTATAACTTACAATGCGGATGGGCATCGGTGGGTGCCGAGTACTTCCCCGTTCGCTGCGAAAACAAGTTCTCGAAGTATTGCACGACGACCCATCAGCTGGACACTTAGGATTCCAAAAGACCTAGCAACCGCGTTAGGAGCCGTTTCTTACTGGCCTGGTCTTTCTACCTTTGTGGCTAATTATGTCGCTTCTTGCGCACTTTGTCAACGCCGGAAAACGACCAACTTCAGTTCCTGCTGGCCTATTGCAACCCATTTCATGTCCCGATACACTTTTTGTCGTTGTAGGAATAGACCTCGTCGGGCCACTTCTCGTAACGCCAGCGGGCCACCGCTGGATCGTCACAGGCCTGTCGACCACCTCACACGATACGCGGAGACTGCTGCCTCTACGCACTAGCTCTGCATCAGACGTTGCCGCCTTCTTTTTAGAAGCCATTGTGTTGCGTCATGGTGCACCTCGCGCGTTGTTGAGTGACCGAGGGAAGGCCTTCCTGTCCACAATTCTCGATGAAATCTTAAAAACTTGTGGCACAGTTCATAAGACCACATCCACTTACCACCCGCAGACAAATGGCCTGACAGAGCGATTCCACCGGACTCTAACCGACATGATATCCATGTACATCGGACCGAACCACGATAACTGGGACAAAATCTTGCCGTTCGTAACATTTGCACACAACACCGCTGTTCAACGAACCACTGGGTATTCACCTTTCTTCCTCGTCTATGGTCGTGCACCGACATTCACCATTGACGCCTCTTTCTTCAACGTAACGACAAAAACGTCCATGACTACGCCAGAACATTTCGTTTCCAGGCTCGCTGAGGCACGGCGACATGCTCAACTCAACACGGAGGCAAGTCAACAAGACCGCAAGCAACGCTATGACAGCTTCCGTCGAGACGTCACTTTCCGTCCTGGAGATGAAGTATTACATTGGACGCCTGTTCGCACTCCAGGATTGTGTGAAAAGTTTCAGTCACGCTTTCTCGGACCTTACGTTATTTCTGAACGGACATCTCCTGTCAATTACCTTCTCACTCCCGTCGAGGGTTCCTCGGACCGTCGTTACCGTGCCTCCGAGATAGTCCACGTTTCACGTCTTAAACTCTTTGTTCGCCGTACATTTCCCGCCTAAGTCTCGGTCGGGCCGGCCGCTGAAGTGCGCGGGGAAAATAAGTGTGAGCATTGTTTATGCGTTCCATCTTTTCCTCTGTACATACTCATCATCACTAGTCAAGCTTAGGTGTGGTGCACATACTCGAGATAATAAAGAAGAGTCTTAAGGGTACTGGACGCCATCTTACAATATATATTATAATAATAGTATATATATATATATATATATATATATATATATATGGGAAAGAGGTGTATACCTAAGGGCTCGTTTTTCCGTGTTTTGACACTATAATAATGAGATCTAACACACACTAATACCAAGGAATGTATAGGGGAAGTTATCAGAACCAATGTAATCTAAATAAGAAAGAAAAGTGGGTGAACAAATAACTTGCCGTGAGCAGGAATCGAACCTACGACCTTCGAATAACGCGTTCGATGCTCTAGCTGTGATAGCTCAGTGGCTCTTGTGTGTTGTTCACGCTCTTGTGTGTTGTTCACTGGCATGGGATTCGCAGAATGTGCAGATGACCATTCCTGTGCCAGCAGAGTGATTTTGCTGGTGCATCGTCGCCTTTCGTGACGGTGGATGTAACACGCTAAGCGAAGAAACGCTGCACTTCAACGATGCTGCCGTGCTTTCCCATGATTGGGAAACGGGAGTTTTCAAACTGCTGTGGTGTTTGACGTTGGAACAGTTGTATCATAATTCCTTCCCTGTGAAGTACTTGGCGTAGTATAGCAAGTATACGTGATTTGGCTAATAAACTATCTTGATTCCACGATATCTTTTCTTGTTAACCTTATTTTTCTCTCGCATACGCAAATGGCGAGCCATAAATGCGCCATAAAAGTTGTGTATTTATCAGAAGCAGGAGCAAGGTCCGCAATTAAAAAAAAATCAATTCTGCGCAAAGCAGTGAAGGCACGCTGATGTCGCTACCCGCTTCGATTAGGTCGACGTATTGTATTATTTTACATCGACAGCTATTTGTCAGATCACACCTCGGCTCTCGCGCCGCGCCGTAGTTCTCCGACGCCACCGGTGTCCATAACCACATTGCGCGATTTTATAGTACCAATGACACAGTCGGGCTTAAACCCGGGTCAGCTAGGCGCCAACCAAGTGTTCAACCACTGAGCCACGCTGGAGCATGGGACCTTTTGGCAAACTTGCCTTAGGCAGGCTTGATGTCGGGAAAGTGATCGCGTTAATACGACTTATAAGGTCTTTTAAATCAGCGAAAGGACAAGCCGTCGTCGCGCAATGCGAACAGCGTAACGAGTGGGTCGTCCGATTCTCCAACCCATTACAAAAGCTTGTTTTCGTTCAGCTATTAACTGTGGCTCATACCCACTTCAGGCATAATTCCTCATCATCGTCAGCCACTGCATGGACAATTGGCACAAAATTCCTCGCAATAGTTTAGCGGGTACCACGCTTCTCAGAAGAATAACAAAAAATATCATAGCGAATGCCGGCCTACTGCCCAAAAATTTTTACTGTTAATGTCGTAGTGGGAATCAAGCAAGTGTGCTTGCGGAAGTTATGCAATAAGTGTTTAAAAAAGGCTCTGAAAGGCCTACTTTCTAGCCTTTGCTGGGAATGTGCTACGCCTTCGGTGCAGGTCTAGTTTTAGATGCGGAGCATCTTATACTCGCGCCTTGTAGTGCGCCGTCCGCACCGCTTCTCGAACATTCGACAGCTGACGCGCGCGCATGCGCCGTCGCGCCGTCGCCCACTCTTCCACCATCTGTGCATCCCTTCCTCCTCTACACACCGCGCGCGCTTCACTCCTCCACCATCTGTGCACCCTTCCTCCTCTACACACCGCGTTCGACATCTACAATTCTCCTGATTCTCCAGTGGACGCGCATGTGGCGTCGCGCTTCGAGAACATTCAACAGCTGACAGTGCATGCGGCGTCGTGCTGTATATATACTCAAGGTCGGCGCTCGCTCGCTCAGTTGCCGCTCGTCGGTTGGTTTGTACGGCGCGTCGACGTCCAAGGTCGCGGTGAAATGAATTCCAACGAATCCACAAACACAATGATCGACGTCCCTTCGACCAGCGCCGCCCTTTCGCATACTTGTGTACGTGTTCACTCATTTAACACCCCCTCCTACAACCACGTTAACCAATTTAGCCATCGACCCAAGTAAGTCGCAATTTAACACCCCATTTCACAACCACGTTAACCAATTTAGCCATCGACCCAAGTAAGTCGCACTTTAACACCCCGTTAACCAATTATATGGTCCGCATCCTCCTCAGTGTTCCCCCGAGGGAAGCTGCGGGCAATTTTTTTTTTTGCTTACTGTTATTCGTTTTGTAGAGTTTCCCTAATATACACTAGATGAAATTCTGGCGCTAGTGTGTACGGGAGCTCCAATGCACGGCGCTTCAGCGAGCATGGGAATGATGGGTAGTACACATATTTGTAAAATCTTCGTACTTCTAGCCTACTTCTGGCTCCGTGTGTGTTCGTGTAGCTTGGAGCTGTTCCCTCACGAAACAAATATCAGCATATGTTCAGCGGTGGCCCTTTGCCACTTTATTCTTTAGGGTTACCGTTCGTTTCAAATCGTTTCACGAAGTTCAAAAAGGTTCGTTGACTCCTTCGAAACAGCTGAAACACCGCAATAAACGAAGCCACAAGTGCGAATCGCCGCCCGGAAGTACGAAGACTAGGTAAATCCTGTACTATCCATCATTCCCGTGGTCGCTGAACGATTGCAGCGCCAGAGGCTCGTCTGGTTATTTTTAGGAAACTCTATGATTTGTCTCCGCGATACGTAGATGGTGACGAGCACCAACTACTTGATACACGGGCTTCTAGAGAAGTTCCCAGCGTAAAAATAAAGCAAGTGGACGAAATGTCCACTAACATGACGCTTAAACAAACTTGACAAACTTAAAATTGCGCATGAACGTGTTTAGACGTAATACCTTAAAAGATATGTATGTACCTTGCCCAGGAGCTGGCTTTTGACAACGCCGAGATTTACGCAAAACACTGCATCGTTGATATTTTTAAAATGATGCAGGGAACGCGTACCGACCTTTCAGGGGTGTCAGGTGGGTGGCCGCGTAAACCGAATTCAATGGCTAACTTGACTGGAGTTCATGAACGGATTCCGAGAAGTGCGACCAAAAGCGGATCTCTGTGGGTCGGAACAGTTGCGGTGAAACGCACTCTGTCTTTCTCATTTGCGACGAGGGTTGTGAAAACTTTGTGACGTCAAAATGACGTTGCGGAAGAAAGACTGGAGGCACGCGCTGTTCGGCGAGCTCCAGCGAAGCAGTTGAGAGCGAAATGAATGGGCGGGCTCGTCGGGAATCATGCTCCAGGCCTCGCACGCGGGATCCTTCAAAAGGCTGTTTTCTTGGGCGAGTTGGTAATGTTACATCGTTAAACGTAGTGCGAAAAATGCAGAAACGGAGAACACGAACACGGCGCTGATAATGAAATGAATCAATGCGCCCAGCAAAGCGCCCTTCCGAATAGCGCTGTGTTTGTCTTCTCCTTTTCTGTGGATATTGCGCTATGTTTAACGACCAATATTACCCCATGTGCCCAGCCAGCTCTTTTCATTTCTGCTTCACCCGCACTCTCCCCAGCGCTCGCACTTAACGCGCAGAGCATATAGACGGTACGATGCTGTCTATTTGGACCTTATGCAGAGCATGATGATGACAGCAATGGCAGTTGGAATAACGCCGACAGCGTTAATCCAACTGCTATCTACATGGAAGCCTTCTCACCTTCTCTGATGAAGCGATGTATAAAGGAACATAATAACTCTACCATGAAAGACGTCTCAGATCACTAAAACGTGTGATGTCATCATGACGAAAGTCACTTCACACATGGCCACGACCGCGTTTACAGAAGGGGCGCGCCGCTGACACACGACGCAGGAAGAATTGTGACAGTTGTTCGCTCTTGTCTTGCGCAAGGAGGATTGAAAAAATTCTGGAGTGGAAATGATTGCCCAGAAGCGAAGCCGTGCCTACGGCAACATGGAAGCTGCTGCGGCCATCTTACGAGGGGCGGAGCGTTTCCCTCGCACGGACAACTAGTGTAATGTGGAAACTTTTTAGAGTCACCTAGTGTTCCAAGTGCGTCTTAGTGTTACTAATTTTTCTTAGTAAGCCTGTAATTGGAGGCAAAGTACATTGGAGGTTCAGTCACCCATACTCATTTCTGTGTGTTATTTTGTCGGGAACAACTATCTTGCAATATAGCACTAACGTAGCAGTTATATGAACGTACCAAAGCCACTTGATATTTAGGTGGGCACTACCAGAAAAGAGCATGTTTCCGCCATCTTGGTAGTGGCAAAAGCTGGCTTCACTTCTGCTGGTAAGGCATTGCAGGAGGTTCCACTCCAGCAATTTTTTTAATCCTCTTTGGTCTTGCGTGTACTTGTGCACTCGCTTCGTGCCTCTTTCTTTCCTTTTGAACAGTGCGCTTTAAGTATCGAACTGGGAGAGTTGTCCACGCTCGTCTCGTGTATTCCAATTTCGTGCGTGGTTTCTGCTTGAGGTGTGTGCTATACGAGTTTCGAACTGCTTGCAGTTGTTCACGTGACTTTGTAATTTTGCTGAAACCATGCACAATAACGCTTAACTACTTCTGCAAAGACCTGCTTCATTTGTGTTATGCCGATTGCTCAATTGGGGGATCAGCCATGTCTTTTGTTTGTTCGTTTTTTTAACCCTTGTTCTGCAACAGGTTATGCGATGTCTATATGAAAGGAGCCGTTCACTAAATCACGGTACTGCAGCTACTGTACTTACTTGCATCCAACAAACATTCACCAGGACCTGCTAATTTAGACCTGTATTCGCTAAACTATACAGCCAATGCCGACTAGTGAGATGTCCCTATGATTGCTTGTGCTGGCTATCCGCTGTCGTAAGATCAGGAGTGTCTTCATTGAATATCTACCCTATAATGCAGTTATCCGCCAACCTTTGCTTGGTATGAAGCATGCTGCTGAACGACAATACGCACGTGTGCGACAACGCGTTTCAACTCGTGGCATGGGGGGCGCTGCGAGCGCTCGATGGTGACGGACGCACTCCACATCGCCTCCGTAGATTTTCTGCTATTTCTGTGGACATCCACCTTGGTACCCCTGAAACTTGGATTTATCGTCACCGCCAAGTTCTCCGCTTCGCCT
Source organism: Rhipicephalus microplus (assembly GCF_013339725.1). Classification (NCBI taxonomy): domain Eukaryota; kingdom Metazoa; phylum Arthropoda; class Arachnida; order Ixodida; family Ixodidae; genus Rhipicephalus; species Rhipicephalus microplus. Next base: position 283,517,326 of record NC_051165.1, read on the forward strand.
AGACAACACCTTCGTCCAGGTGGGTCCAGTTTTGACAACTTGAGGGACGTCCTTCACTCCCGGCTACAACGCCGCCTCGCTAAGGGCTCTCAGCCCGGCGATGGCGGCCGCTAACGTGGTTACGGGCTATGATCCTACCTCAAGCCAAATGCTGTCCATGGAGATTTCATCCTCCGAAAACACTATGCCATCAGAAGATGAATACCTCGACGACATGGTGAAACTGTGGCAACGCAAGCAAGCGAAATCGAAGTCTGCGTCTCAACAACAACGAGACGCCACGGCGGGCCACCATTCCCCAGCCTTGCAAGGAACGCCGGCGCTCCATCCCTCCAGCGGTGTGCCTACCTCTGCTCCGTCCTCGCAGCCAGCGAAGCAACGCAAGTGGCGTCCGCGTCAAACTCCTCGCCTCTCTCGCGACGACTACATCGTAGTACTCAAACCTCGCGGTCCCTGCGAGCTACGCACATTTGTCCCGGCCGATCGCGCGGGCGACGCCATCCGCAGCTACCTCGGCGAGCGGACTACCACGCAAATTCAAGTGTGGCCAATCTGGGAACAGAACATCTTGGCCTGTAGCACCACCATTTTGCCTATGGCACAGCGACTCCTCGGGGACTTCCAGCTGCAAGTGGGGGATCAGCAGCTGCCCGTTCGAGGCCACGCCAAGGCACCAGGGGATACATGCAAGGGCGTCATCAATGTAAACCCTGCTGAAAGCCCGGAAAAAGATAAAGTCTGAACTGTATTGGCCTCAAGGTACTATCCTTGCGGTCCACAAACTCGGAGATTCCGCGGCGGCGGTGTGACTTTCGAGGGCACGAAGTTACCCCGCTTCCTATTCTACCACTGCGTGGCGACGTATATCCGCGCCTACAAGAAAACGGTCCCTGTATGCACCAAGTGCGGTACCATCGGTCATCGACCACCTCAGTGCCCTCACGCCGCTCCAACCCAGTGTGCCAAATGTGGAACCCCCGCACCTGCAGGTCTCAATGCCCACGACTGCCACCCCAAGTGCCTCCTCTGCCACGGCGCCCATGAGACTGGGACCAGTGGCTGCACGGCAAAATACCGAAAATATCGGAAACGCAAGCAGCCCTCAACATCTCCTCGAGGACCACCTCATGTTCGTCACAGCCAGACAGCAGCACAACCTGCATCATTCGGCTCCACCACTCCACGCCGACTCTCAAGCATTCCCACCGCTCGAAGCACCAGCGGCGGTACCTCAGGTGAGCAGTTGGGCAGGGAAAGCTGCTTCTAAGCCTCTCTCACCCCCTTCTGTCGATCCTCCTTCTCCCGAACTTGCGGCCCTTCGCCAGCAAGTTGCGGCACTTCAAAAGCAAATTCTCTTTTAACTAAACAACTCGAACTCTTAAATAAGTGACTTCAACCCCAACAACAGTGTACTGCAAGGCCATCCGGTATTGCCTCCTCTGTCCAGGCGGCTACGCCAGCTACGTCCAAGCTTAGTCCTCGCGCTAAGTCCACTCCCATTAAAGCGCCGGTTCAAGCAGCCATGTGTACTCCAGCACTCGGAACCGGTGCCACATCTACTCCAGAAGCTCTTGAGGCTCCTGGGGCACCTCAGGATCTCTTGCCCGCTAACCCAAACTTTCCCTAGCGAAGAGCACACCCCGCGCGTAGAGGAACGCCTCACGCGCGTCGAAGCTTCGATTAATCACCTCCTCACCAGCTTCTCGGTCCAACGCATAGTAGTAGAGGTTACCCAGGCTATTCAAGCCTGGGCAATCACCCAGTTCAACCCAAGGCATCGCGTTCCCGCTCCTGCTCGGTGAGCAGTGAGGGTACAGCTCCACGGCGTCGTCGTAAGGTGGCTACCACCACCACGCCGTCGGACAATCCGGCCTCCGTGCCCCTCCCTGCCTGTGAGGATTCCGAGCGGGACATGAGGAACCAAATATAAAACATAGGACAGTCACGATGGCTACCAATCGTACGTCCCGTTCAAACATTGCGTCCTAAATTCGAGATCATACAGTGGAACCCTGGAGGCTTCGGGAACAGGCCGAAAGCGTTCACATCTTTCCCTTCCTTCCTCATCTCACTTGGCTCTCAGCCGCCGTCTTGGCGCTCCAAGAATCTGGCCCTGCTCCATCCCTTTCTGGATACTGCTCCTATGTAGGCGCACCACCACATGCCTCCTCGTGCATAAAGCTTACATGGCGATACAGATCGACCTCGATCTGGATCCCTCCTTACGACTACTACATGATATCAGTGCTGTCTCAGCGGAGGGGCCAACCATCAATGCATATCTTAAACGTGTACTGTCCCCCTCGCCTTCGAGGGCTTCGTTTGCGCATCTCTTCATCGGGCACTGCGGATAGCGGCCCGACAACCACTGGTGATTGTGGGGGACTTTAATGCCCCCAGCCCTCACTGGGGTTACCACTACGGAGAATGCCCGGGGCAGAGAGCTCAAGGAGCTCATTTCCTCACTGAGCCTGACGCTTCTTACCGATCCGGCACAACCCACACGTTCCGGCAACTCGGTCACGCGAGACACATGCCCGACCTCTCCCTCACCCGTCACATCCGTGATGCTACTGGGAAAATTTAGGCGAAAACCTAGGCAGCGATCACTTTTTACTCCGCATTTCGTTCACTACCGCGGCAGAAAATGCGCCAACACTGGGGCCAAGCCCGTCTCACCGATTGGACTCAGTTCAGAATGCAACCATTACCCGCCGGCCTCTCCTCGACCGAATATGCAGCGTGGGCATCATACGCTCTTCATGTGAAACAAAGCGAACACTCGCACCCTTGCAACCTCTTCATTTGACTCCTGCAATCGATCCACAACCTCCTACATCTTTGGCACGCTCGCCGCGGGCTCATAAGGCTGCTGGAAACGCAACAAACTTAATCGGAAACTTCGCGCTCGCATTGAGGCGCTCACTGCAGAGGCGGCCGCATACTCCGCACAACTTTCTGATGCTAACTGGGCAGACACCTGTTCGAAGGCTGCAAACCAGATGAGCTCTAAGAGTGCGTGGCGACTCTTTAGAAGCCTTCTCGATCACCTCCACCACCAGGATAGAAACGCAACGCCAGCTCCACCGTGTTCTGCATGCATTTCAGGGCATTAACGGATGAACTCGCGCGAGAACTTTGTGACCGCTACATCTGCCGCACAATTGATCCCGCAGGGCCCAGCATATACATATTCTGGCGCCCCTAACACCGACCTCGACGTCCCATACACGCATTCTGATTTACGATTTGCACTCACGAAAATGCGACGGGGCACGGCCCCTGGACGCGACGGAATCACAGTATCGCTCCTGGCAAATCTTCCCGACCAAGCACACCTCTCGCTACTCCAGCTTATAAATTCGATATGGAACGGTTCTCCGCTTCCAACGAAATGGACCACATCGGTCGTGACATTCATTCCCAAATCGGCAAAGTCTGTTAGTATGAGGCACTAAGACCTATCTCACTTACGTCTTGCGCAGGCAAACTCATGGAAACCATGGTTCGCGAACGCCTTTCCGCCTACTTGGAGGCCAGGAGCAACCTTTGCCGACACGATGTTTGGCTTTCGCCCCCGCATCTGTCGGCGCAGGACGTCCTGCTCCAGCTTCACAACCGATATCATAGAGCCGACTACTATGCGCCCGTAACGATAAAGCCGTGCTCACTCTCGATCTCGGCGGGGCGTTCGACAACGTCAAACACAGCACTATACTCACTAACCTGTCTACCACAAACTTGCGGGCAGAAGACTTTCAACTACATTCGCGCCTTTCTATCTCATCGCACCGCCTTCATTCGCCTTAATTCTACCGAACACGGCCCGTACTTATTAGGCACACGGGGTACACCTCAAGGGGCAGTCCTGTCTCCTCTGCTTTTTACCTGGCGATGATGAACCTCCCCTCTCTTCTAGCGAGGGTCGAGGGAATACAACACGCACTATATGCGGACGATATCACAATCTGGGACCAACACCGGCTCCTTAGCGCAAATCGAAGAACGCCTGCAAAAGGCTGCCCTTCTGGTGGACACCTACGCAGGCTCATGCGGCCTGGAGTGCTCATCCAGCTAAATCGCTCTTCTTTCAGTCTCTCCGCTACCAGCCGCCTCAAATTTTTCTTCCGTCCGGGCCCGTCCCGTCAGTGCAAAATATTCGGGTTCTTGGCTTCACCTCACATCGTCCTTGGCTCCAAAGGGCACAATAGCAGGCCTCAGACGCACCAGCGAACAGGTGAGCCGCATGATACGGCGAGTTTCTACCAAGCGCGGCGGCCTCCGCGGGTCTCAGTCCCTCCGATTGGCCCACGCGTTTTGTGAACCAGTCGCGTCTCTACGCCTTGCCTTACCTTCGCCTGCGTCGTCGACACGAGCACCAGCTGGACGTCCTTCTTCGTCAGTATACAAACGCGCTCTGGGACCTACCTATTGCCACTTCCAACAGCCGATTCACGGCTCTGGGGGTACACAACACTTTGCAGAGATGCGCGAAGCTCATCGCGTTAACCAAATCAATCGACTGTCACAGACGCCTTCAGGGCGCCGTCTTCTACACAGACTTGGCCTTAACCCGATATCTGACCAAGACCCTCTGCAGCCGGTACCAGAGCTCTGGCGTCAAAAGCTATGGGTGGAACCTCTACCCCGTAATATGAACCCTGACCTCCATCCTGGCCGTAGACTAGCACGCGCCGCGGCCCTTCATACGCGACACTCCGATCGTCCTGGTGTTTTCTACGTGGACGTCCTCGGGCCCCTCCCCTCGGGTCACTTCACGGCTGCCGTGATTACAGAGGCAAACACGTAGATGGCCTCTCCTTTCGAGCAGACACAGTAACGCAACGCTGAAGAGGCTGCCATAAGCTTTGGCTGCCTCTCACCCTGCCTCACGCACCATCCTGACGGACTCGCGCTCGGCCTGTTCTCAGTACCTTCAGGGTTCCATTGCTCCGCTGGCGGCTAGCCTACTACAGGCAGCCTCTTGCGCTTTAAAACCCTCATCCCACTCGTATAGTGTGGACCCAGGGCCACTCGGGCCTGCCCGGCAACGAGGCGGCAAATGCCGCTGCCCGCGCTTCTCATGTCCGGGCCGTTGCCCCTCCATGTCCCGAGACGGAATCTGGCAATACCAACCTGACGCGCTTTCGCGAAATTTTGGCTTATTACCGGGCTTCGCGCCGCCTCTACCCGACCCCGCACGTGGTTTGGAGAAAGCGGGACGAACGACTGCTACGCCGCCTGCAGACGAACACCTTTATCGTCCGGCGGTCGCCAGGCACTTTTTGCCGGAAATCAATGGCACCTGCTCGCCTGTAATGTGCTCGGCCGACACAGATATCACGTCGTTAGCATCGTGCCCAGTTAATCCCGTCCCTTCCACTCATCCCCCTTTCCATCCCAACAGAGAGGGCTTGTCCCTATGATTGCTAGTGCTGGCTATCCGCTGTCGTAAGATCAGGAGTGTCTTCATTGAATATCTACCCTATAATGCAGTTATCCGCCAACCTTTGCTTGGTATGAAGCATGCTGCTGAACGACAGTACGCACGTGTGCGACAACGCGTTTCAACTCGTGGCATGTAGACTCGGCGTGGTGCCTTCTCCCTATAGAGAGAGAGTGCGCGCAGCTTCGTGTGATTGCGTTGTCTTTGTCTCTGTGGGGAACGCGCTGAATCGTTGCAACAACTAAGTGTGGTTAGGGCTCAATATTTGTTAGCGGCGAAGAATAGACCATCATGAAACGCGCCTGCATAACGAGTAGTAGGAAACGGCTTTTATACGAAGAGTGCAGAAAAGGAACCACACGATGCACTAATTCTATTGCAGCGAGGTAATATATGAAAATGCAGTGCCTCCTAGCGCATGCGCAGTACACACGTCAACGTGAGTATGAAAGAAATGCAAATAGAAAGTGAAGGAACGAATTATTCGCAGCTGTGGAAATCATCGTGAAAAGATAGGAGAGCCTGCAGACAAACGTGACCCTAAGGCGGACTATAGGTAAGAAACTAATTTCCTTGCTGTTAATTGATTGGTATGTGGGGTTTAACGTAACCGAAAATCACCGTATGATTATGAGAGACGCTGTAGTGGAGGACTCCGGGAATTTCGACTACCGGGGGTTCTTTTAACCGTACAGCGCCCAAGTCTAAGCACATGGGCCTACACCATTTTCGCCTCATCGGAAATGCGGCCGCCGCAGCCGGGTTTGATCCTGCAACCTGCGGGTCAGCAGACAAGTACTTTAGCCACTAGACCACGTGGCAGGGCCCTTCGTGTTAAGGGACTACGATGCCGCGGCAACACACGAGCACTTTTTGTAAAAATTTCGTGTCGGTTTGCTTTATGTTTACCTGGTGGCTTCACAGGTGCAACCAATTTTTTTCCTTATTTACGTTATTTTTTACTCATGTTGATGTGATCATGCGGACAGTGCATGTGATAGCAGGCATTGCGTTTTCGTGTATTGCCTTGCTGCATTAAAATGGTCATTAGAGCATCGTCGGTGTCGTTCCCGTACCACGTCTCCGTCGTATAAGCGCTGTTTTCTTCTTTTCGTTAAGCAACACCAACTGGTTAATATTGTGTAGCTTACATTTATTTATTTTAGGAACACAAATCATTATTACTGACATGTGAGATAAACAGAGTAGATATTAATTTCCCTCCTTGGATGCTGCCAAGACCAAAAATGCAGTCTCGGTTGAGGAAATAATATCTAAAAGGGACATGTTCGTGACAGTCGCGTAGCAGTTGGTACAATTTCAGATTTAATCCCTATATCACGAGCAAGTTTGCCGCTTTTAGATAAGAGGCCTTTCACAGTGACGAAAATAGTGGGTCCATGGCCAACTGCAGGTCTTCATAAAAGAGCGCTTATTGCCTTTAAGAAGTTTCTTGAAGAATGAAATATTTTATGGAAATATTGACCTACCGTACGTGATGTCCTTCACGCTAAATGAAATGTGTAATGTTTATATAGCCTGTTTCATATGCGTAATCATATGTCTCAGTGTGAACAGAACTTGTGCGTGGAACTTGTGTTCATATGAACCTATTAGGCGTATCTGAAGTGACCCCAGACGTTCGGCTATAGTGTACTTTCACATCGTATGTTGTACAGTCTCGCATTTTGTGCCCTTATTGTTTATCTTACGGCATATTTTGCCTACTAGGAGGAAAGGAGTAGCTGGTGCCACGGTAATGGCGCCAACCTCTCCTATTTCATCATTTTAATAATAAAAAAAACACCAACTGGTCTTATGTCATTGACTTCTACGCGCGCCTGGTTTTGTCAATAAGTATACTTGAGGTTGTAAGATAAAAAACAATAATATCACACTTTTTACGTCTCGAAACCGTGATATGAACCATGACGCTGTAGTGGAGGGCTCTGGAAATTTCGACCGTCTGATGCTGGTTTTTTTTTTTTTTTTTTTAGCGCGTGCTGACATCGCACAATACATGGACATTTCGCCTTCACCGAAATACGACCGCCAAAGTCGAGATAAAACCCTCATCCTTTGGATCAGCAGCAGAACCACAACTGCTACACCACCGCGGCGCTCGTAAGATGTCGTGCTTAGGAGGCTTCGGGCAGGGGTGGCCTTCACACCAGCCGTTATATCGTCATGGAACAGGTCACATTTACGAGTGGACGATACGTGTCCATATTGTCCCACTCCAGCGATGGAAGCCGATGCATACCACCTTTTATGGACATGTAAAAGGTTGCAGCCACAGAACGCTCCCGTCACCTCCTTCAAGCCGGCCTTTGCTACAGCGACGCAGACAGTTACAATTGCTGGATACATCAAAACAGATTCCACAAGACACTACTTAACTTCATACACAACACCGGCCTAACAGCACACATTTAACAAAAAAAAATATTATGCCTTGGAGGCAAGTATTTGTCGCAATAAAAAAAAAAGATTACTGTGTCTCTAAGAAATTCCGACACTTCGTGCTGATATTGATCTCCGTCAAATAACGCATGTTGTGAGGTGATAGCTTCGTAAATGTATGTTATTAAAAAACTTTTTACGAGTTATGCGATCAAAGTTTTCTCTAATTTAGCGGCATGATCGCGGCGCCGTTTAAAAAAGTGTAACCGCATGCATCCGCCTTTCCCATTTGCTCACGGACAGCTGCTTCATTTTCAAACTTGGCAATGTTTTCCTGCCTTGCGTGACACGTGTCCTACAGATGTTCAGCAGGTTTGTGAATCGCTCAAGCAACATTTTTTTTTTCTTTTTTCGCGCGGAAATCCTGGTCGTATGGGTGCGATCATCATAATAAGAAGTCGGTGACCGGCGACAGTGGTTTCTATACTAAGAACGTCGCTATAGAGCCTATTCGACAAACGCCAGTGCATGTCATGACGGAAACGAAAAGGAAAACTCTTGTTGACACAATGCCTTCTCTCAGTTATTTTTTGCTCAAAGATTGACCACCAGTCCCCGCTTTCTCACTATATTTACCCGTAATGCGCCTGCTCTGTATTGGCTCTAGCAGGTGTTCAATATTTATAAATATATTCACGCAGAACAAAACAAAAACCTTTCTAAGTCACTTTCTTGATTGAATGCAGCATTCTTTGAACGAATTTAATTAACAATAGTAGTTCGCTATTTGTTGCGCTCGCAAATCAACTGAATACAGCCGACTATACCTCTGTATACTTTTCAAAGGTCATCCCCGCCTAATGAACGGCTATAGATTTCATTTTCTTTTTACAATCTTGTTTCTGTGTCGCTCGCGTAGTACTCAAGGAAACGATTCACGATAATGTGGAACAATATTCAATAAATGGTCGTAGATATTCCGTGTTTAGTCTAAAAAGTTTTTTTTTTTTTTCGTGTAAAGGCATTGCTTGTAAAAACAATCGGGTGCCCAGATATAGGTGGATAAAGAAACAGACAGTCAGTAGTTTCGGTCATTCCGGAGTGACCCGCTACGGCATGTCTCACAATCTTATTGTAGCTTCGATACGCATAGACTTCCAAATATTTTTTTGAAATATAATGCTCGATTACTAAGTGTAGGCACACGTCGTGTACTTTGCAAAACAAACTTTTCACGTAACTAGCAGAGACTAGCGCTAACTTCCGGCGAACGTCGCACTAAACTGCCACATCCGTCACGCAGCGGTAAAGAGTGCCTAGGCTTGAAAAAAAAAAGTTAGAAGGAAGCTCGCGAAAAGTCAAAAACACCATGCAGTGTGGCTATATATTTAGGCGCATCGTAGCCGCACCGTGCACTCCAAACTGTTCCGGAATTTGAATGCTTCCGGCTTGCCTGATATTGATATTGTTCATTTAGCTTAATCTCCCCATATCGATTTAATAACAAACGAAGCAACAAAAGAGATTTGCTAGTACGATAAAAAAGAAATTCGAACAGTGATATGAATGAACCCCGCTGTTCGAACTTCTTTTCGAACTATTGGAAGATAACCATTTCAAAGGTACTAACCTTATTGCCACCTGAAATTCACTGACGGTTACAATGTTGCCCGATTAGAATTCTCGCTAGGTCTTGCGGCAAGGCCAATTCTGTTTGAAGTTTGGCTTTCTATCGACTACGCGACAAATCAGTAGTTTCGTGACGGCACCCGCTACTCCATTATTCGTCTTTCCGTGGATAAGCGAGGTACCCACTGCACATCCCATTACGGGCTCTTTGCTGATGACCACGAAGAATAATGAATTAGCACTTTTCAGGGGTTGGGAATCATTAGGTCTCATACTCTTTGCGCAATTAGCACTGTGTGATGACTGGTTGTTACTTTATTACTGTTTGGACACGGTATATTACGTAGGTTAACGCGATTCTTTGACTCTTATGACGCCTGTATAAGGTGTGTTTTTTTTTTTTTTGCAAATGAGTGTGCAGCGCAAACATGAGTGGTTGGTAGAAAACTAACTTCCATGAAGTTGGCCTGAGTTTAAATCTCATTCGATCCTGAGTATTCTTCTTCTCGTTCAATTTTTCATGTAGGGAAGTCTCCAAGATGCCGAAAGGAAATGTATTTAATCATCACGCCATCACCTGGTTCCCGGCCCACGTAGGGTTGAATTGATTGGCGCTTGTCAACGCCAATGAATTGGCACATGCTCGAACGCGAGGTCTCGCTTGTCATCCGGGCCCTCCGAAGTCGGATCGGGCGGGGCCTGCGACGGGCCACTTTAGCGACATACTCTCCACCCTTAACGAAGTCACGAAGCATTATAAACTCGTTCGCAGGTCATTTCTTTTGCCTTAAGGAAGCCTGTCACGTCCATAACCGGTTACGCTTAGGTTACTGCAAACGCACTAGTATCCTAGCCTTTCGTTCTATACTCGTATCCCAGAAGTTCCCTTCGTGTCCCAACTGCGGCGAATACAACGAATTTAACCGCATGCTCTGGGAGCGCCTTTCTTTACAGCACCACACGCATGAAAAGATCGCGCAAGACACATTATTTAAGAGCCACGACTGCTTCCAACAACTCCAGGCTGTTCGGATGGCCTACAACACTGTGGTGAGGCCTGGCCTTACCGTCCCGACGTGCGCTCCTCCCTCAATGAAAACTGGGGGATGACTTCTTCAGGGCGTCAATAAAACTTGGTTGCCTACCTGTACATATCTATCGGTCACACCACCGACGGCAACGCCGCTAAACGAATAAACGGGCGCCTAAAAATTGCGCTGTGTAGTGCGAACAGTGGAGCACTATGCACCGCGCAGTGGTCATTTTATTGCGATAGCAACTTTATAGACACTCTCGTCTGGAATTAGCCGCCGGCGTCGGCCGTAACCGTCACTCACCGTATGTAAAAGACTGCGGCGCGTGAAATCAAACGTGGAACTTCTGAATTGTGAGTGCGAGGTGCTAGCTGTTGAGTCACGAAGGAGCACCTCCATCAACGTTCAAACGGCAAGCTATTTATATCTACCACTTGACCGCTGTTGACGGGCATCTCAGGGAAGAATATCGTGTTTTCAGCATTACCAGCAAGATGGCAATGAGCGCCGCGTCACCACCATAGTCATGACGCGGCGGCATGCTCTCTCATCTTTCCACGCGTACTTGCCCCGTGGAGAGGGGGCAGGGTTGGGACGCTCACGCGTGCGCTATCTCGTGTTGGGGGACAATCGTATGTCTTGGCGGCCTTGGGCTTTCGGCTTTCACCAGAATGATTCTGTTGTATTTACTGGCGCACAAAGGTCATTGCAATCGTTGCACAGTCTCCATTCGCGAAAAGGGTGCGCTTTTCAGACAGAAAAAGTATCAACTGAGATGCTTATTCGCGTTCATCGTACCAGTGAGTACGTTTCGTGCGTCATTTTGTGCGTGAGAAACGCGGGGCACGTTTAGATCTGCTTGCCACTCTGCGCCGTGACCTTCCAATTTGTTGCTGTCGCGTTCATTGCTCTGCCTTTTCGTCAAAGCTGTGACTTTTATTTTCATTGGCCCTGCCCAGTTTGTTGTGACCTACTTCTGCGGAGTCCTCACTTCAGACTGCTGTACCAGGAAGCGAAGCTTCAACTTCTGCGTTATTATCACACATAGCCGATAAAAACGACTCACTCTCATTCACTGCCAGTCTGCAAAAGTAGCACTCTGCACCTACAAGTTCTACATCTTTGAAGTAAGAAGCTTTGAAGTTTGTCCTTTATTTTTACGCAGGTGCGCCCGCCGTGGTGGTCTAGTGCTAAGGTACTCAGCTGCTGACCCGCAGGTTCGCGGGATCGAATCCCGCTGCGGCGGCTGCATTTCCGATGGAAGCGGAAATGTTGTAGGCCCGTTGCTCAGATTTGGGTGCACGTTAAAGAACCCCAGGTGGTCAAAATTTCCGGAGCCCTCCACTACGGCGTCTCTCATAATCATATGGTGGTTTTGGGACGTTAAACCCCCACATATCAATCAATCATTTTTACGCACGTATTCTTCACTCAACGATCTACCTTTACTTGAGAAAGTAGACTGTATCGCCGTGTTCTAGGCAGAGCAAGCACAGCATATCAGCAATAATCTGCTCCAGTTCTTGATAAGTACGTCGTCTTTTTCATTCGAGCAGTGGTGTTGTGCTCAACTCTGTCAGATAAAGGTCAAAATGCCAGGTCGTCCATTTGCTGTGATCTGTCGTTTGCTAAATTCCTCCATAGTCTTTATGTATCTTATTTCGGACAGGTCGTCTATTCCACTACCTCGAAAGTCATTGAAGCCGTCGTTAAAAGAGTTCCCCTTTTACTTTACAATTTAACACAAAAGTGTTCTATGCTGGGTCCACTAAGACTTCACTGACATCACTTCCGTCTGTTAGTGACGTCGTCAAGGTGTACACGAAGAAACGAGAAATAGGGGTTGCGTTGAATCGGATGACCTTTAAATCTAGCCCACGACCTCACGGCCCCGGATGACAGGTGCCCGGCGCTCTACACTCTGCGTCACCAACGCCCAACGAGTTACAATCGTGCTTTATACCTCCCGAACTTCCCTCTCGCAGTGTTCTTCGTTCCCTTGGTGGTGTCGCAGTATAAACGCGCTGAAGTACTGCATTATGACACTAACGAGTGCCGACAGGGAGTGCTTCGTTAGTTTCAACGAAACGGGGGCTTTCAAGATGTCCTGGTAAGAAACACTACGGTCAGTGCAATGCGCCGTATGCGATGATTCGGTTTGATCATGATGTGCTACGTGTTTTGTCTTTCGCATCGTGTTAGCGTGGCGACTCGCCGACAAAGTAGTACAGCTTCCACACGCCAACGGCGCTTCTCTGCCGCCGACTGCTTCGACTGCAATAGCCAATGCTTATTATATAAAACTGCTTCATAAACGGCACAAAAAAAAAAAAACAGTGGCGTCGACAGGCCAATGTCGCGCAAAAAGTGATTTGGTGCACCAAGAGACGGCTGCAGTGGTTATATAGCGCAATGCCTTTCCATGTTCACTGCTAAAGCCACGAGCTCTGCCTCTGGCGTTCCTGAAAGGCTGTGGTATACGCATGAACACAGAGGTAGGTTACCTTATTTTTGGGGAGCACATGCCTCGGAGATCGCCTCATCAGATGACTACGATTTGAATCAGTGCATGCCGAGTACCAGTTAGTTATACGTTTGTCGATTGCATCTTTGCCTGTAATCCATCATATGATGTTTCCGGGTATATGTAACTACTTGAGCGACAACAAGGGTCGAGTCGTGTTCATGGACGTTCGTAGTCGTGATAGAGGTGCGACACTTGTCGCCAACGTGGACGCATCCATGCCACAACAGGACTGTAGGTGGCAAACGTTGACATCGTACATGCTCTCATCGTACATGCTCTCAGGAAGTCGCACGGCATCATGTCACACAAAACGTGGGTGCAGTGTTGTATGTCAGGAATCTGACATAAACACTAGTGAATGTTCGCGTATGTCAGGGAAGGACCAGGGTACGCATAGCGTTGCGCAGACAATCTGCGTAGTTGGAAACGTTTGCAGGTGCCGTGGGCGAGTGAATAAAGAATGACTACTCCCGTGAAAAGACCGTTTTCTTTCGTGTAATACAGACTCCTATGACAGAGGGGTCAATCGTGTTTTTCTTATGGTGCGTACAGCATATTCATAGGTTTATATGCATTCACATTCTACAAGTGCGATTCTGTAACCCGTCTTTTTTATACCTACATATGACCCTCCACCCTAATACTAGACACATGGCTTAATGTAAAAACGAATGTATGCGTCCTTAGCCGTAAATTTCAGACTTTGTAAGCGACCTGCAATTATTGCATACTTTTAGGTGGTGAATTTTTTTAAAATGTATTCTAACGGTATCAGGAGGGTACACAAATTGAAGCACTCAGCACTGGTAAACCGAGACTTCTACGCAATTCACTACGTCTGACTGCACTTGCATATTTGACCCTCAAAATGGTAGACCCTGCAGCTTACATTTCCCAGGTTTGCTTGTTATACCACATCCGCAAGTATGGAGCGTGTGTATTTTTTCTGAAATCCACGACTCGAAGACGAAACCAATACGTGGCGGATATTTTACCAAGTACATTATATCCATGTCCAACGATGACTTGCTATCGCTCGTTAACCATCATTATCTCGTCATCAATACACCCACTGCAGGTCAAAAGCCTCTCCTATGATCCGCCAATCAACCCGGTATGGTGCTTTCTGCTGCCACGTTATACCTGCGCACTTTTTAATCTCATCGGGCCACCTAACTTTCTGTCTGCCCTTTGTGCGTTTCTATGAGAATACAGTCAGTTATCCTTAACTACTAGCGGTTATCCTGCCTACGTGCTGTACGTACCCGGCCCATGTCCATTTCTTCTTCTTTGTTTCAACTATGATATCCTTAACATTGGTTTGTTCTCTGAACCACTCTGCTCCTTTCTTGTCTCTTAAGGTTTTACCTATCATTTTCTTTTCCATAGCTCGCTGCGCCATCCTCAATTGAGGCTGAACCCACTTTGCAAGCCTCCAGTTTTCTGCTCCGTTTTACCGGCAAGATGCAGCTGTTATATGCTTTCCTCTTGAGGGTTAGTGGGAGATTACCATACATGATTTGAAAATGCTTGCCGAATGTAATACACTCCATCCTTATTATTCTAGTTGTTTCACTCTCATGGTTCGCATCTGCGGGTACTATATACATGTCCTAAGTAGACAAATTTCTTTCCACTTTCCAGCCTCTCACCTATCGCAAAGTGCTGTTTTCTGCCGAGACAGTTGCACATTACTTTAGTTTTGTGCATATTTATTTTCAGACCAACTGCTTCTGCTTTCCTTGTCTAGTTCAGTAATGTAATATTCAATAATTAACTCGGTAGCCATTGTTTTCGCTGTGATTGTTATCATATGACTTGTTATCATAAATGATAACATGTGTTATCATATGTCATTGTTATCATATGACTTTCACTGATTAAGTTTTCATAATGCGGCTTTCATTGATTTACTTAGTACTCTCTTAGCTTGTTATTACTGTAGTCATATAATTAAACTTTGCTAATAAACATTAATTCATTAGGTCACGCTAATTAGCCTATTTAGTTTGCTTTGATTATCGCCGGATATATGCACAGCGATAGACGCTTTGACTCAATTTTTTTACATGTTTCTTGGTTCCCTATGTATGTCAGTCAACCGGAAGTCTTTCTGGTTAACCTTCTTGCCTTCTCCCTGCCTTTCTGCTTCCTTCCTGCCTGAAGATGTCAGCAAGCCGAATCAAATGAACACCGCTTTTGTAAAGCTCACGCGACCGGCACCGAAGGAAGAAATAAAAACTTGATTAGCTTGGGTCCTTTACGGAAGTGCTCCATAGCGTCTTCTGTGCTAGAGGACCATCTTTTTATCTCCAAAGAAATAAAAAGCAGAGTATTTGGGGAGTATTTCAGCCACACAACTGCAATCGTTTCCTTTCTTGAATATTCGGATCTCGCCACTTTCCTATCAAGTGCTATTTCACGCTGCAGATAGCCGTTCGTTACTGGCAGGTGGCGGGCGTGAAGGTGTACTTCAACAACGGTACAAGAGAAGGAAGAGAATGCACATGCGGTATTTTAAAACCTTTAAAAGTTAGACCTTGCAACAGAAAAGAGGCGCCTGCTATGTTGGGGAGGAGTACTGGTGTACTCTCCTTCCTCAAAGTGGAGTGGTACAGCCTGCTCTGCAAGTAGACTGCGGGGTCCCTCTATCTATTTGAAATAGGCCAAAGAAGACACGACGTAGCTGTTGCGCCTCATTTCTCGATGAGGGGTGGCGGATCAACCAACTCTGGCTGAGAGTCAGGTCAAAGTCCATCGAGGTAATGAAATGCTCTTTTTCAGATCAACTCAAAAGCAGAGCAATTTCACAAGACGCGGCCCCTCGGGGATGGTGTCTCGGGATTTAAGGCACACGCTTTTTCAGCGCTGATATTCAAGTAACCCTCATATCAAGCAACTCACTCAGACTGCAATCCAATGCTGTGGGAACGCAAGGAAAGTACGCGAGGTAAATAACTTTTCTAGTTGTCTGGGAGAAATACTTTCCCAATACTCGAATTTTTCTTAATGTTCTAGTGCCTATTTCTTTCTACAATACTAATCAGTGGAGTTTAACGTTCCGAAACCACCATGTATGATAATGAGAATTGCCGTAGTGAAGGGCTCCGAAAAGCTCGACCAGCTGGGGCGCTTCAACGTGCCCATAAATGAAAGTGCACTGGACTCAAGCATTTTCACCCCGATGCTATGGATGCGGCCGCAAATGGATTCCACGGGTCCCATTTTTTTTTATTCGTGAGCTTCCAGAAAGAAGAGCTCGAATTAGAGTGCGTGTGAAATGTCCTGTTGTAGCCAATCGCCATGTCGCCACGTCTGATTGTAGAAGATATATATTTTCTGAAGAGACGAGGTGACCCCGCAGCTCCCGCACAGCCACGAAGCCCCAGCGTGAGTGGCATCTCATTTGCTTCTCCGTATACGCGCCGACTTTTCGTTACGTGGTCGTTCACATGAGTGACACAGAACGTACAAGACTTGTAAAAAATGTTACAAAACATTACAACTGAATAGAAACATCACACCTGTACCACTAAGAGCACGCACAAACATAATCATTGAACTCGTGTTCACAATAAGCTTAAGTGTTTCTATTAGGTCAGGGGCGTAGTCAGTTTTTTTCTTTCTGAGGGTGGGAGTGGGGAAGGAATTAGTTATTTTTTACGTATGTTCGCGCGTGTGTTTGTGTGCATGTGTAATATACATCCATCCAAATTTTAAAACAAGCGCGCACGCCCGCAGCTGTTGCTATGGGAGAGGGAGTGAGAGTGGAGAAATAACACCTGCCGGCGTGTGGACAACGCCGAATGCCTGACATAGCCCGACTAAGAAATGTATTTGCATGAAAAAAATTACATCAGCGGGAATCGCCCCGCCGTGGTGGTCCATGGGCTGAGGTACTCGGCTGCTGACCCACAGATCGCAAGATCGAATCCCGGCTTCGGCGGCTGTATTTTCGATGGAGGTGAAAATTCTGTAGGCCCGTGTGCTTATATTTAGGTGCACGTTAAAGAACCCCAGGTGGTCGAAATTTCCGGGACCCTCCACTACGGCGTCTCTCATGATCGTTTGGTTGTTTTCGGACGTTAAACATCGCCAACAACGAGAAACCTCGCCGCGCCGTAGCCTAGCAACCACCGAGGCGCACCACTTGGCCGTCTCGCCTCTCTACCACGCCAGCTGGTGTGACGTATATGCAAGCCACGCATGCGCCGAAACAGTAGCACAGGAGAAGCCGCCGCCAACGCCGAGTTGTAATAATGGTGGTCTAGCAAACGTTTACGTCGTTACATACATTAAAATAGAACTACTGCTGCTATATACTGCGCATGTGCAGTGTCCTCGGAACCGTTATAAAACAGCCACGCCTGGTCGTGTCGAGGCAGTTTGTAGGCATGGGTATTCCGAAGAATAGCCGTGCACCTGACGGTGTTGCCTGTCGTGAGGCTCAACGCGTGGCAGCGCGAGAACGAGACCAGTGGCGTCAATCCGACCTAGTTTACGTGAACAAGAAAGCGGCTGACAGGAACAGAAAGAGGCAAGATCCAGAATAAATTCGGCGTGAGATTCAGCGGGAAGCAGAAACTTAGCCTTGCTTAAACCAAGTCCAAAACATATCCTTATACCCCCGTTATATAGCGCTGGCCGATAAAGCCTCCTACTTGGGTCGACCAGCTGCACTGTTACGAAGTATTGTGGGTCAATTTCATTTGATCTCATTTGATTTTTCTAACAAATGGCTCATACCCACTCTGGGGGATGGGCCAAGAAAGCGTGGCGTTAATTTTTTATTAAGTATCACAACATTTCTCATGAATGACTAAAAATACAAATAATGTGAGATAAACAAAAAATCATAGAGCGAGAGAGAGAGAGCGAAAGAAAAAAAACAAAAAAGTGGAATTCCGAGATTTCGAGATGACATAACAGCTTAGTTTTCGTCACCCAACATTCAGAATCTATGCGTTGAACACCTATGAATATTACACAACACTACTTACTTGAGTGAAGATTTACAGTGGGATCCGATTTAGTATGGGTATGGAAAAAACTTTATTTAGATCCGTCGGGGCGTGAACTAGCACGTAGTGAACCGCTCCCACGTCAGGACAGATAAGCCTAACCTGTCCGTCAGGTTGTGGGCCCGTTGGACTGCCTTAGCTGCGTCCTTAAATACGTATTGCGTAGCAAAGCATCCCACTTTGACGATGTGACGTTTTGAACCCGCAACGCAGGGCACTGCCAGAGCATATGATCTAAGCTGACAAAGTCTGAGCAAAGCGCGCATGTGTTTGACGTCTGAATTTCTGGGTAAATTTTGTACAAGACTGCGGGACTGAGATATGCCCCTACCTTCGGGACTCTGAGTGTCAATGCCTGAGGCCTGTTTAGCTTATAGTGTGTAGTGGCGCATACTTTCGCCTCCTCAGATAAGAGTTCTTGGAAAGTTCATTGTACGTCGTTGCGCGGGGGGGGGGGGTGGCTTCTTAGTTGTCCAGAACCTCATCGTCATGCCGTTCAGTAGCTACGTGGTCGACGACTCCTCGCGCAGCTCTGCGGGCCTTCTAGTTGAGGTTGGACGGAGAGCTCTCGATCTGTCTCGTTTGAGCTGAGGATCAGACGATTGTAGACTATTGTACGTTTGGTAGGCTGAATGAAATCGCAAACCGCATATGCTTGTTTCTTTGCAGCCTGGAATACATGACATATCTTCACTCTGGGGGATTGGCCAAGAAAACATATACTATCCTATAGACGGCAACTGCACTATTGCTTACCCCGCCACCCCCCCCCCCCCCCAAAAAAAAAGGATGTACAAGAAGGAAGATATTATAAAAAATAAAGATCCAGAGAGTGAGAAATTAAAAAACAAGAAAATAATCGCTAATATAACAACGATAACCTGGCTTTCGGAGCCGACCAGACACCTGAGTTTGCCGAACCTGAATACTTTGGGATGTGTGTCTTACATTTATTCAAATTTTGAAAATTACCTTCCGATTCCCGTGCTTTTTTTTTAGTATTGGCTGAAGTGGACATTATTTGAAATACGTGGCTTGAATGAAATTACACACCGTGTTTCTGTGGCAATGTCCCCAAATATAGGCACCAAAATTTAGAACAGTTCTTGTAGTTAAACTTAAACTTAGCTTCGCAAACGGAATAGCTAGTAGACTTTTCCTGATTACTGCGTAGTTACGACATAATACAAAATAATGTTCAAGAGTTTCTGATCCTTCACAGAACGGAAAAAGAGGCATAGCGTCAGAATAGCTGTGTAAATGAAAATTTAGGGGGGGGGGGGGGACACGACACCAGAATCTGGAGATAGTAACTTCAATTTTTTTTCGACTGACACTACTGAAATTTCCATGTAAATTTGAGGTGCTGATAATCTGTTCATTTTGTGATATTTTCCAATCTTTCTCTATAAATAGCAAATTTTTATATCTAATCTCTGCTAAGTATTCTAACTCTCAAAGTACCGCAATTATTTGTTCACCTAGTGATGCTCGCACCAAAGAATCTACCAGTCCATTTAATTGTAACCCGCAGTGGCCGGAGACCCACACTAATTTCAGGAGTTTCAACTGCGGCGGTGATATGCGGAACGCAACTAGGGTTCGAGATTGTTCTGAGGCTGTCAGAGCTGCCCACACCGAAAGTGAATCTGTTGTGACGATTGCACTGATTTCGTTCGAAGGAAGTTTTCGAAGTGCTAAAATAAACTTTACTAGCTCGCCTTCAAGTATACGAGTGATCTCTGGAAGCCTCACTGAGATAGACCAGCCGAGGAAATCAGAGGAAATTCCTGCGTTTGCCTTTTCATTGTTCACAGGAGCATCTGTGGCTATTACATTATTTGTTTCTACATGTACCTTGTAATGTTTTAATGTATTGTTCAAGAATCTGAGAGATTGCGACTTGGATTTTGGGAAAGATTTCGTCACATTCTTCCCTAATGTTGCGGGTTGAGGAATTAGTTTCAATTACCGTTTTAATGCGTACATTGATGCAATCCAGTTTTTTCTTTAACAAAAGTTACCTGAGGTGTATGAAATCGAGGCCAATCAGCAAGAATGAAGGGGTCAGGGTCACTGATAAATTCGTACTCGGATCTTTGAGCCGGTAAACTGGAATTTTTTAAGAAAGTTAGAACTTTGCTAAAAAAGTTCAGTTTGAACTTTCTTAAAAAGAAATCTGGCCCCCAGCCATGTTGGCACAATTGAATGCCGTTCTTCTTCTACTTACTCTGCTTTGTTTGTGGCCTGTCGACTCAGGCACGCATCCACTCTGGGAAATCGGCTTAAAACACTTGTATCCTATGGATGTTAACAACAATGATTGTGTACCAACCTATTACTATAAAATATACAAAAAAAGGAAACAAATACAAACATAAAGAGCAACAGACAATGAATAGTAATAAAATGAAATAAGTGCTAATGACATAACGAAAGTCTGAAATTTTGAACTAACCAGACAGCTGAGTATCTTCGACCCGATCAAGTTCGAATGTATATCTTACATTTATTCGCATTGAAAATTAGATCCCTAGTATATTTGAGTAATATTAGCGTAGATATAATGTTAAAATACGTTTAGTTGCTTCTTCTTTTTCTTTTTTTTTTGTAAAAAGTGCACTCCGTGTCTTCGAGTATCTTCTGTCGACCTCGCGCAACTATGGATGATGTGGGGGGAACGCTCCTCCTTTGTCTACGCAATTGCTATCGCGATAATCATTTCTCAGTTAATAACACCATAGAATGGCGTTCCCTCCTTAGTTTGACTTTGGCGTGACAACTGCGGCACTTTGGTCAGTAAGCACTTGAAGATAAGCCGATAATAATGACTGAGCTTGCAAAAGAGATAAGAGGGACTGACAGCGAAATTAATTAAATCGTGCCACTGTTCACCTCATCCTGTCTTTGAAGCACGTGGCCTATTGTGACGATATGTTGCGCTTTTCGCTCTGTTCGTGCTCTTACTCACTCGGCCTACACGCAGGCACACAATCATTACAGCCAGATTCAGCCAACTGCGATGAATGATAAGAAAAGTACAATAGCACTCGAAACGCCCTCTGATAACTAAAGGGAGTCCTTCCAGTCAGGAGCAACGAGCACTTTCGAATGCCATCAATGCGATCCGTAATTAAAAATTCGCTGTTTCCAAATTTCTTCTTTGTATTGATGAGATTGGAGTGCGATTAGTAGCCCTTTGCGTGACTACACAACCATGTTGGCACAATTGCCGATAACTGTGATGGACGTCATCTAGCGTCAGCAAGCGAGAAAGAAAAGCAGGGATGCCGAGAATTGCGTATTAATTTCTTTTTTTATCTACCAAGGCTATCACTTATGGCGTCATCCATTGGCATATTCGGAGCACTTCCGATAATACTTTCTTCTGCCCCATGCGGAGCAAGTCTATACCATTGGCGGATTGAGAGTGCTCACTGTATGTTCCATTGGCACATCTGGAGCAGCTCCGTCGTGAGATCCACTCCACGGAGCAAGTTTTTTCAACACCGCGAAAATCGGCGGACTCGAACCCCTACTTACGCTCAACGAAATAACAAAGCACTTCTATCTGTCAAGAAGGGTATTCCCCCTCCCACACCCTACCTTGTGCAGGGTGCAGGCAGTTACCCTTAGACTACGGCAAGCCAGTGCGTATCCTAACCCTGTGGTTCTTCATGCCATGTACCCTGAACGGTATCCAAGTGCGGATTGCCCCGCCTGTAGACTGTTTGCAACATTCAACCATGTGCTGTGAGAATGTGCGAGCCATCGGCTCCGCCCACAGCGAGGTCAGGTGGGCTGAGCTCTTACGCAGCCCCGAACTTGACGATCAATCCCTGGCCGTCCAGAGTGCCCATGAACGGGCCGCCAAGCTCGGCTTGACGGCCCCCACGTGAGATTAGCCGGGTGGCGCGGGGTCTCCCCTGCGTGCTCTGAGGACCAAGATAAAGTTTTAATCAATCAATCAATCAATCAATCGACCGAAAGTCGCAAGCCTCCCATGTCTTGAAACGGTGCCAGTGGACGCCGGTCGCGCCAGTTGCGCCTCCCATCACAGCTCACGTTTTGCCAGCGTAGCATCGCTGTGCCCAGCGTTCCCACTCAAGCAAGAAGTAAAACGCGTGCACCGCGTTCCCATTGTGACCCTGCCATTTGCTCCAAAGGGAAGTTCCATTGGTAGATTCCGTTCTGTTGCCCTCCGCCAGAGTGGAGTGCACTGGCGCATAGTTCGTGGGTCACTCCTAATCCGCCAATAGGTGACCTGGAGCAAACATATGGCACATTGCACAAGTATTGGACACCATGTAGGTTGAGCTACAATTAAGGCAACAGAAAAGACCCATGCTTTTACTACTCTGCAAGAGTTGTTGAAGCAGGGAACTCTTAAGCTTTGCCTTTAAGAGGTGAACGCGATAGCGAAATCTGGCCCCCAGTGCGCCGTTCAACTGCTAAATGCATACTCAAAAGTATATTTTGTTACATACAAACACGCGTACGCACGCACAGTAGATCGTACTAGCGCGTGCGCGTGGATGGTACATACAGGTTTTTGATCAAAAGCAAGAGTCGCATGGCCTCCACGATACACGCCGCGCGCTAGTCATCTCGGTGGCCATAAAGTCTCGCAATGCCTCACAGATAGCAGCACATTATATAGCGTTTGCTCTTTGCTTCATCGATGCCTCTGGAAAGGCGTGATATGTTTTCCGCTAGATGGACATAGTTGTCCATCTTTAGAGCTGTTTGAAAGTTCCTGTGTGTTTTAAGCGGTGATGGCTGCACTATCCCGGCCTTTTTTGACGTAGTTTGAGGCTTCCCAAATGCGCCTACAAATCGCCGAATGGGCTCTTTTTGGTTGCGACACCTGTCGAACAAAACGCATTAAAGGGGCCCTGAAACACTTTTTCAAGTAACCATGAAATGAATTCACTAGAAGAGCTTATTGCCTCACAAATTCATCGCCGCAAAAATTTTAGGAATCTGTCCAGTGCGAGGGGAGTTAAAAAGGTTTGTCACATGCTGCAATTGCACGATCTCTTCTTTCGTCCCGACGAAAGCGCTGGAAGCTAAGCAGGGAGGGATGGCAGGGGCAACGAAACTACCGTGCCTAGTGACCTTGAGCACTTTCTTGTCGTCTTCGAATGCGCTTCTTTTTCAGTGTGATCGCGTGCGCGTGCGTGGACAAGTCGCGTTCTCCCGTGGCGACCTCTGCGACTTGCTTTTTCGCTCACAGTGTTAAGGTTCGGAAGAGGAAGTTGCCGATGATGGCATCCCACCGCTGCCACCAGTTGTTGCGAATGTGGGTCTACCCGGTCTCTCGTGCTAGCGTGGTGTAACCGGGTGGAGGAAACGAACGCTGACGAGAAGAGGATACGAAAACAAACAGGCTTATGGCATAATTTACACGTATTTACAGAAAAGAAGGGTTAGTGGTTTCACAAACCACGAGCGTGGTGGTTGAACCGTTACATATGGTTCAGAGCGACGTCCAGCACTCGGCGGCGTCGTTTTAAGCCCTGTCGGGCTCCTCCGTTACGAGTGGAACACCAATCACACACACACAACAGGTGAGGGGGACGAGCATGCACGGCCCACGTGCACGTCCAATATTGAGTCGTGATCACTGCACTGCAAGGTGGCGCCAGCAGGGCTCTTCCTCGTCGTGTGTGTGCCGCTAGTCGAGAGGTTCCAAGATCCTGACAGCATACATCAAAGGGTCCGCCGATCTGTTCGCTCAATTAGCGGGGGGGGGGTGATTTGCGGCGGCCGCCATGGTCTCTTCCGAGGAAGACGCTGTCTTTGTTGTCCTCTCTGGAATGGTTTACGGCGCCGTGGCGACACGACGTCTCATCCTCCGGCTAGCAGGGACAATGCCTGGCGGGCATAGGCAGCCGGCCTGTCGGCTACTTGATTGAGGATTAAAGGAACGTGCTCCCCCGTCAGCTCTGCTGGCGCCGGTCACAACAGCTTCCCCCTCGCCAGATGAGTCGCCGAGGTCACCAGGCACCGCTGCTGCTTGAAGGGACGACGAAAGGGTCCACATTTGAAAGTCAGGACCTTGCCATTGCTTGCCACCTGGTCTGGGTAATTGCCGAAATCTTCGACAGCGTCTGACAGACTGGGCGCTGAAGGGGCTGAGAGCACCCCCAGTAGACCGGCTTATGCACAATGGTGTTTGCCCAGACGAATCGCCGGGCCAAACGTAACAACAGACACACGGCGATTTTTGGCCAACAACCAACGGGGCCAACGCTGACGGTGGGATTTCTGCGACACGAGCTCTCTAACGCTACCACGTCAAGAAAACGATGATCACGACATCAGCAGTAGCAGAAGACGGACGATGCACGCCAGCCCATCGAGACCCTAAGGTACCTCGCCCGTGAAGGAGTGCAGGTAGTGTAAAAAAAATGGCAGCATATCCACGGAGTGAATGATGGGGAGTGGGGCGAAGCATTCGTCCGTCCATTCGTTCTTGCTTCCGTCCGTTCCTGCGTACGTCTGTGTAACCGTTCATGCGTCCATCCACCCGTCCGTGCGTGCGCCTGTTCGTGTGTCTGTCCCTGCATTCGCCCATGCATCCGCGCCTGCGTCCGTTCATGCGTCCATCCATGCATCTGTCTGTGTGTCCATTCGTCCATCTATTCAGCACTCCAAGTACCACCATCTCGCATCTTTTCATCATATATTCTCCATGTAGAAGCACCGCCATCCAGCGGACATTTAAAGGACTAAACGGGAGGTGGCACATGCACACTTTCTTACGGCTTGCGCTTAGGGTTTACTTCCCACCTTTAACCACCTCGAATTCATGGTACATACTAGTTCACTGTATTCATGGCTATGCGGCCCAACGCTCGCTAAACCTTTCTAAAACCAAGGAGGTTACACCCAGCGAGTATAACGTAGCAACCCTTTCTTGTCAGATCGTGCTCAATGCACATGCCAGTAGCTGCTAATGGGGATCGCAGCGTGCGCGTTACCTAAAGGCCGAATGCTCCTGTCTCTCATTCCCCTTTAGCAGCCATTACCATGTGCATTGAGCACTATCTTTTATTGTTCAACAACGCACAGAAGAAATCTCTCACCGGAACCACCTTGGAGGTCAAAATCGTAAGGACCGCTATTTCGGGTATGTGCCACTGGTGGTTACGTACTACGAGGGACGCACAAGCCACGCCATAAGGAGCTTCGCCCCTAAAAGTTCATTATATAGAATAGCCAGAAGTGAGCTCTGGTGTTGCAATGCGAGTCTTCTTACAAACGTTTGCAGTTGAATTGTTGCGTTTGAAAGCTTCGAAGCCACGGCCGGCTTACAGGGACATACCAATGTGTAGATATGCGGCATTCGAGAGTACCTATACTCTCTCTCTCTCTTTCACAGACACACACACACACACACACACACACACACACACACACACACACACACACACCGCATATCCTCGAAGTTAATGATGAAGGAGCTAGCTTCAGTGGTTAAATCCGGTAAACCTTGAATCCTCTGAACATATGCTCAATCATCCCCATATAAAGGCGTGACATGAGAATTGTAGTGTGATTGTATATGCACGTTATAAACACAGACTTTTTTTAAGAGCCACGCCACACGTCCTGGTTTTAGCCCACAAGCATGATACCATCCGTTGTCTGGGACAGCCATTATCCTACACATCCGTCGTCTTGTCGCCATTTGATGGTGGACTGTTCCAGCTATATGCACAGCGTGCGACTCGTCGTCTGCGTATAACACGCCTTTTGGCTGTCTATCGGCAGACGCGCCATTGTCGACACCCAAGATGCTGCAACGCGCTACGCTTGTAGCTGCGTTGACCATGGCGTTCACACCACTTCTGCCACCAGCATTTCGAACGTGCGCCCTTTCTTTGCTCGCTGCTCTTAGTGACGCCCAGTCATTCTGGTTCTCGCCCGCTGCGTGGAGCTAGTATAAAGTCTCGCCTAATGACTCGCCCACTGCGCTTAGGCACGACCGCTGGATAAAAATCACACCATATCCACGAAAGTGAATGATGATGAGTAGGGCGAAGCTTCGGAGGGTTCTATCGGTAAACCGTGAATTCTCCGTCCGCTGGCCGCGACCGTCCGTCAGTCTGTATATTCATGATATACAAGTACCGCCATCCAGCACTTATTCCAAGTACGCACGATAAAAGCTGTTGACCATTCAGAGCACTTGGTACTTGAGAACCTTTTCAAATGGACCTTCAAGCTACCACGCCTTCGGGCTGCTAAACAAAAAAAATTATGTAAAGCCACGTTTGCGTAGATGAATTCCAATGGTGGTATATTCAAGACATATAAGCTAAAAATTTGTTTATTTTATTCAAAAAAGGTACTAAGGCTTTCCAGCTTTGTGTACTTACACAAATGCACGTGTGCCATTGATGCACACGTGCACTATACCGATGAAACAGGCATTCCAACATCGCGCGCACGCAAGGATACGCGGTAAGGACGAAAGGCGCTCGCGAAAGGGCAGTCTTTCGAAAAAAACCAAGGAGGTTATGCCCAGCGAGTATAACGTAGCAACCCTTTCTTGTCAGAAAGTGCTCAATGTACATGCCAATGGCTGCTAATTGGGAATGAGAGACAGGAGAACTCGGCTTTTAGTTAACGCACACGCTGCGAATTTTTCGTTGTTCAACAACGCACAGAAGAAATCTCTCACCGGCACCACCTTGGAGGTCAAAATGTAAGACTGGTTACACACTACGACTACCACTATGACTACGAGAAACAAACGGGTGCCGCTATAAGGAGCTTCGCCTCTAAAAACTCACTGTATCATGAAATCGCGTTCAGTTCTTCTGTACATATATGCCAACATTGTCATGTATATTAGAGCAAATGTCTTCACTGTAACGTAGTGATGTTAGTCGTGAAATATAGATGTACCGAAGTGTATGTGCCCTGTTACTGGAATGGTATGAAGCCTTTGTGTTCTTTACGTGCTGTAAATAATTTTTCTTCTAAACAAAAAACAAAGTGCGACCTGCGGCGTCACGTGGCCGTCAATGGGCGAGCGTGTCCAGGCAGAGTTGACAGTTCCGGCCGCTTTTGAATGCGAAGCATTTCTTAGCAAACGTCGGTAACTTTGGCATCTATCTATCTATCTATCTATCTATCTATCTATCTATCTATCTATCTATCTATCTATCTATCTATCTATCTATCTATCTATCTATCTATCTATCTATCTATCTATCTATCTATCTATCTATCTATCTATCTATCTATCTATCTATCTATCTATCTATCTATCTATCTATCTATCTATCTATCTATCTATCTATCTATCTATCTATCTATCTATCTATCTATCTATCTATCTATCTATATATCTACCTATCTATCTATCTATCTGCCTACAACTGTTAGCTCTCCTGGCTGTTTCGATAATGGTATCAATACAAAAATTGGTATGGCAGAACAAGGCTGTGAGAAGAGCACAGGTGACGAGTCATAACATGAAAACCATGACATGCCTGTCATGAATGTCATAATTTGCATTTCATGGTCTTGCTGCTCTTGCGGTGCTTTCGTTCTATGACTTGTAAAACTGGTATGGTACGACATGACTGCATGGCAAACATAAGTGACAACCCCTAGCGTGGAAATCATTACATGCATGTCACGAGTCATGTCACTACACGCCACGCTCATGGTGCGCTCGCGGCCGTTTCAGTAGCTTCACATGTACCAAAATTTGTATTACAAGGCATGAATGGAGGACGAAGGTATGTGACTGGTGCAAACATGATAATCATGAGATGCGCGTCATGTAACAACATGACTACATGCTACGCTCATGATGCGTTCGCGGCCGTTTCGCTAGCTCTACATGTACCAGATTCGGTATTACGTGACGCGAACGGACGAAACAGGTACATGACACGTCCAAACATGATAATCATGGCATGCGTGTCATGTAGCAGCATGAATACACGCCACACTTACGATGCGCTCGCAGCCGTTTCGCTAGCTTCACATATGCCGAATTTGGTGTTACGTCACGTGAATGAATGACGAAGGTATGTGACTGGTGCAAATCATGAGACGGATGTCATGTAACAACATGACAGCATGAAACACACAAGGCGCCAATACACTTCGATATGACCCGATGCGCGCCGGCGTTCGTTTCGTCGCGTCACGCAGGCGACGCCACGCCAGGCGCCGATCTGCGTTGCTTTGACGCATGCGCACTTGAGCGCGCCCGGCGTACCTCTCTCATAAAGAGAGGCAGACGCATCAGCACGAAAAGCAGCATGTCGCATTTCGCGCCGGTTGCCACCGGGCCGCGCCGACGGACGCTAGTCACGCCTCGCGTTTTGCTAGCGTAGCCAGAGTAACATAGTAAACGTTAAGAGCGGACACTCTCATTGAACCATGTGGCCCACATGACTGCTAGCACTCCTTGCGGCCGGCATTAAACCCTCACAAGGTTCCTTTTCCGGTCTTGCCATCGCGCCACAGTTTCGCTGTGAGCATTCTTGTGTGAAGGTCGGATGTTTCTTCTACTGTTATACAAAAATGCTTTCGTTAGCTGTTTTTTTTAGGGTCAAATAGGCTGCGGGCACGGCTATTGCAAATACGTTCATCTGTTGGCAGTTCTTGCGGAAGAAAAAAAATGCACGTCCACTTTACAGATAAATCGTGTTTATTCAGACAGGAGTACCTAAAAGCATTATAATTCAGCTAAACAGACGTTTTTAAGTAATACATTACCTTCCTATTAGAAATTTGAGCAATCAATGCGTAACGTTTGTTACTTATACAAACTGCAGTATATTGTGTTTTTTTTTAAATAACATTGCTCTGTAAAAAAAAAATCACAATTGCATCGAGCAAGCCGTAAAAAAGGCACACAATGTTCGCAAGCACATTCATTGTCAACACGAACATTTTAACACATCAGTAAAAATTATAAATATTGTAAAACGTTTACTATAAATGCACTTTATTTATTTATTTATTTATTTATTTATTTATTTATTTATTTATTTATTTATTTATTTACAGGTACTGTTGGTCGATTGAGCCGTTACAGGGGTGGGACATAAATATAATCATTGTTTACATGAAATAGCAAGGAACATCTTATACAAAAAATCTAAAAACCACATTGTGTTATTACATTTAGAGAGTGAACAAAATATGACATAATAACAATCATGTTAAGCATAAAAAAGCAATGTATAGGCGAAAAAAACTGCAAAAATTTTCCATCACATTATTTTGCCTCACCACCTGCATTATCATCACATCATTCACTACAGAACATTAAGAATTACAATACATGTCACACGAAATTAGTGTGATTCGATACATTCAATGAAATTAAAAAAAATAAAAGCTAGCATTCGCAAAATTTACTTACAAAATTTTCTGTAGTTTTGAATTCGAATTTTTTAACGTTTTACGATTCCGTACAGTTTTTTACGGTTTTAGGAAAATGAGAGTATGCATATGTGCTCCAATGAGATTTGGGGTGTTAAAAGTCGCTGTGGTAGTCACTTCGTAGGTTCTGGACCGATCGCGAAACGAGGTACTGCGCTATATCAAAGTTAAATGTATTTTGAGGAAACAAGAACAAAAATTTTAGTCTGGCTACACGACGGTGTTCCAAAAGGACGGGTAAGTTTAGTTGTTGTAACATCTCTGTCACAGAATTGGTTCGAGAGTATCTTGAAAGAAAGAATAAATCAAGCTGCTTTCTTGTACTCGCTCAACTTGATTGTTTGATATGTGGGGTTTAACGTCTCGAAACCACCATATGATTGTGAGAGACGCCGTAGTGGAGGGCTCCGGCAATTTTGACCACTTGGGGTTCTTTAACGTGCACCCAAATCTGAGCACATGGGCCTATATACAGCATTTTCGCCTCCATCGAAAATGCAGCCGCCGCAGCCGGGATTTGATCCCATGACCTGCGGGTCAGCAACTCACTCAACTTGATTGATTAGTCCTTTCTGATAAGGGTTGCATATGATACTTGCATATTCTAATGTAGATCTTATTCATAGCTAAATAGGCTGTTAACTTTACTGGGTCTTGATGCAAAAATCGGCGTGAATAATCAGACAAGCTGTAAAGAAATCAACATGAAAACCAAAACTCCACGAGTATTGCTATTAAAAACAATCTAGCTCTCACTACCCACGACAGCAAGGTTAAAGCAATGTTTGATGGTGTAGGCGCTGTCGTCCTCACAATGAACTGCTACTCCTTGGCCATAGGTGCGCTATAGCTCCTTGGCTCCTTGTTTCCGGTGGCTGAGGTGAAACTTAGGGTGGGTGTTTCTCGGTAGATCTTACATGCATCTTCGGAGGAAGTTGATGTCATTTCTTGTCATTACGGTGAAGCGTAGTGGAACTGTCTCCTGATGTCACGGCCATTTTCAGTGGTGGTGAGCCTGTGGTTTTGTGATGATAAATGTAGCTCAGTTAATTTATATATGCATTCTTCATTCGTTCGGCTTGAACGCGGAACCATAATGCTTAGGAAGATTACCTTCAGTATTCTAGGGGTTGATATCACCATTTTCAAAATTTTCTACAACACTAGGGCGCACGGCTCACCCAAGATAGCTAAACAATTAACACGCTACCACGGAAAGCTATCGCCCGTCAGCGGAAGCCAAAGAGTGAGTGCCTTTCGTGCGCCCAGCCGATGCAGAAGGAGATTAGAGGGGAGAGGGCATTACAATCACTCACTCACGACACGGTCGGTTAGTATTCGATAGGAGGAGAAGGGAGAGGAGAGTATCTACCCATGACTTCTGCCCTTCTCTTCCGCTCCCTCTTCACTTGCGCGCAGAGGAGGAAATAATAGGAGGAGGAGGTCACCATGTCACTCTATTGGCTATTACGAATCACGCCACCAAATCACATCCACTTGCGGCCAATGACAACATAAGCCGTGACCGTTGGGAGCTCGTTGGGAACTCGTCTGAGCCGGCGAACCCGGCATGAGGCGGGAGATGTTTTTTGTGTCTCCAGTGGTCGCAAAGCGACGAAAAGAAAGCGGCTAACGTGGTGGCTACTTCAAGCCGTGTGTCGCCAACTTTACTACGGTGCTTCCGCAAGAGAACCATGTGGCATGCACTGTTGCCCTGCTGCCCGCGTCCGTTTATAGTGTGTGCATGGTGTATTTGCAACTGCATTCGCGCTATCGTACAGCTGCTGCAGCGTCGTTTTTGTTGAAAGTTCCGTGCCTGCCTTCGGGCGTTTGTTTTGGCCGCGGATGGAGTGGTGATGTCCCTGGCAGTGATTATTATGGGCCTACTTGGAATCTATATTGGCTCTATGAATCAAGGAAGAAGGGCGCAGTACTCGG
Organism: Rhipicephalus microplus; assembly: GCF_013339725.1. Lineage (NCBI taxonomy): Eukaryota > Metazoa > Arthropoda > Arachnida > Ixodida > Ixodidae > Rhipicephalus > Rhipicephalus microplus. Next base: position 283,548,748 of record NC_051165.1, read on the forward strand.
TATATTAGGTGCCTTGTGTGATATGGATGTGTGTGCTGTGCCATTGATTATTCAAGCGTGAAGTCCAATTGTGAGTATTCAAACTTGATCGCTCCCACAGGGGCTGATTCAGATAGGTGTTTTGGGCAAACATTTTATTTTGAGAAATTCTACCGACTTCTTAATCGCGGTGCGCGTTTTCTTTTTTTTTTTTACTTTCACTTATGCGGGTGTTATGGCGAAAAATATTCCGGGCAGATCGTATTCCACCGCTCCCGTGCTACAAGCGTATTTTCCCCGTTCTTAAGGAAGGGGTCAGATTGTGGTGTTCTTGCGGAAAGTGGCCTTTCTTTTGGAAGAGGGGCGAAGAAAAAGTCCGGTTATTTTAGCTATCAAAGTTTTCTAAGTTTACTATGTTCCGTTCTCCCAGCAGTATATAATGCATGTCTTGGGCAAATAATATTTGGCGCTGCGGCGTTCTATTACCAGCAGGCCTTGTGGGGGTGGGGTTGCCGTGGTGAAAAGAAAAACTTGTGCCTCGCTCGCCATCGTTACGTGCGTCTATGCAAGATTGAGAAAGATGCGAAGGGTGTTTTTCAGTTTTTGTTTACGTTGGAAAAAACAGAGGTCATATATATATATAGTGGTGAACCACGGTATGTTAGCTCCACTCTTCTTAGTACAGTATCTTAAATCTGCTCGTTGACTCTGTTCTCGAATTTACCAGTCTTGCAATGAATCAGCTCTAACTGCACTTCTATTGTGAAATAATATTTTTAATGAGTTCCAGTCCCGAATGCGGGATTGATGTTAAGCATAAATGAAAGTACACTTTACCAACTTCTCTAACGATTACGTTACGATTTGGAGATTGAAAGTTATTCAGATTCCCGGTGGATTACACAATCCAGAAAGAAAGCGTGCTAGCCAAAGATGACTGAGTTAGCTGTAAATGGAATGCGGATCATGTTTTCACTTCACACGCATGTCTGCGTAAATATGAATTGCAAATGAGCACAAAATGCTCACGAAAGAAGGTAACGAGACGTTGATGAACTGAAGGGGAGCTTTTCTCCTGTATTAAAAAAGCGCTGGCTAATTTACGGCTAGTCACTGTTGGGGCTAGTCACGGAAAACGCGTTTGAGTTGTTGTAGCTTGATTATTTCTTGTTAGTATATAGGTGGTAGTTTTGACCACTTTTTATCCGAAACAGTAGTTGTCGGTATGCTTTATGTAATATTGCACAATAAAACCTGATTCGTTTGTTTGAAAGGTGTCAATATTTTAGATTGCTCGACGTGTAGCAGCAACGCTGTCATACGCGCTGGAACGCTTACTCGAGGATTAAAAAAAAAACGCTTGAAAAAACGCTTTTCATCACGTATTTGTGGCCTTGGGACCGACTGTAGTAGATTACTAGAATGTAAATTATTTCGATGTACTTACCTTTTCTTGTTGAATGCGTAAAACGTGTGTACCGCTGTAGCCGGTGGGAGAGAACGGCGCCATGGGGATGCAGGGGCAACAGAAAGTCCAGGTATGGTCAGGCCTAGCAGCGATGCATGCTGATTCGCCGTAGCGAATGCTACTGCCTTTTTTTGAATTTCCAAAGAACTATTCTACCCACTAATTATTTCAAAATATTACTTTTATAGCGTAAGTTATTTATTAGCGACGTCGTAATCGATCAGTACACGATCAGTTTTTTATGTGCGCCACCTAACAGATGGCAGGAACCCTACGGTCTTGGGCCGTGACAGGTAGCCATTGACCTCTCTTTATGTTTATTATGTTACTCGCGTAGCCAGAGTTTACTATGTTACTCTATGTTACTCTATGGCGTAGCGTCGTTGCGCTCAGCGTACGCGCGCGTGAACGTTACGGCGGAGTATATTGGGCCCTTTATGAGACGCTCGCGGCCGTTTCGCTAGCTCCACATATACAAAATTTGGTGTTACTTGACGTCAATGGATGAAGAAGGTATATGATTGGTGCGAACATGATAATCATGACACGCGTGTCACGTAAGAACATGAAAACATACTACGCTCATGATGCGCTCGCGGCCGTTTCGCTAGCTCCACATATACTAAATTTGGTGTTACTTTACGTCAATGGATGAAGAATGTATGTGATTGGTGCAAACACGATAATCATGACACGCGTTTCATGTAAGAACATGACAAAATATCACGCTCATGGGACGTGAATAGACGACGAAGGCAACTGACAAGTCCAAACATGATCATCATGGCATGCGTGTCAGCTTGTCATGTAAAACTTGACTACATGGTACGCTCATAGCATGCTCGCGGCCGTTTTGCTAGCTCCACATGCATAATACCAAATTTGGCATCAGGCGACGTAAATAGACGACGAAGGTAAATGACACGTCCAAACGTGATATGGAAGTCACGTACGGGATAATTTACCTCCACCTCGTAACGTTGTGCTGATTTTAAAGTGACATACCAACCTTCCCCATGCGTGCTTCGCATGTCATCGATTTCCTACTCAGCTGCCTTAATAAAGTCGTTTGCTACTACTACCACTGTGCGTGAGATCTACCAATTTTTTCGAGGAGGGCGTTGACGCTCCGCCCGTCAAAGCAGACGGCGCTTCGTGTTTCAAAGTAGGTGCATGAGGATTTGTTCGTGACCGTGTGCTTTCTCGTGTACTTTCTCGTGCTGTTTAGGGGGCGAAGCTCCTTAAGGCGTGAGCTGAGCGTCTCGTCCTAATCGTATGTAGCCACCGCTCGTTAGTTCTTGAACCAGCCGTAGAGGGCGGTACTTGCACATATAACGAAATGCATATACGCTGAAAAATTCAAATGAAACGTTACTAGAAGTCGTTACTTGTATGATAAATAATAAAAATCACAGCATATCCCTGGAGTGAATGATGATGAGTGGGGCGAAGCGTCCGCCAGTCATTCCACACTTCCATCCGTTCGTTCTTACTTATGTCCACCCGTTCGTCCGTCCATTCGTTCATTAGTGCGTCCATATGTCCAACCGTGCGTCCGTCCATTTGTGCATCCGTTCATTTGTCCGTCCGTCCTTCTGTGCGTTCATCCGTGCGTCCGTCCCTGCGTTCCTCAATGCGTCCACCCGTCCGTCCGTCCGTCCCTGCGTTCGCCCATGCGTTCGTCCGTCCCTGCGTTTGTCCATGCCTCCGTCCGCCCGTCCGTTCCTGCGTTCGTCCATGCGTCCATCCATTCGTCCGTCTGTGCACCCGTCCATGCTTCTGCCCATTCGTTCTTCTATGTGTCCGTCCATGCGTCCTGCCGCTTCGCCTCACTCGTTATCACTGACCTCGTGGGTATGCTGTGATTTTTTGCGTGCGATTGTGTGTGTGTGGTGGTGGTGGTGGGGGGGGGGGGGAGGGGTGCGTCATGTTTTCTGTGTTTGAGGACAGTTTTTATAGCGTGCGCGTGCGCAGATGTTTCTTCTTTAGCGATGTGATGCAACGAGTCTATTGTGCTGCTGTGTGTGCCACTGTGCAAGTCAAACGCGAGAAGAGGCGCTAGCTTGCAGTACCACGAATTTGCCTAAAATCTACAGCATCGCGAAGCCTGGCTCAAGAATAATTCTCGGCAAGGACCGTCCAGGAGCGGGAGAACGTCATTGCTCCCGTACGCAAAGTAAACGCCGGTGCGTGCAGCATAATGGTCGCCGCAGGATTTATGAGCGTTTGTGCTTCGTCGTGTGGCTTGTTTGTGCACGACCACTGCTTTGCGTGACCTTGTGTGTGGGAAGCTAGACACATGTTTTCTGTGCTAGAGTGCGGTGTTTATTGGGCGCGCGTTTGTAGTGGATCGTGTTTTCTAGCGGTGCGATGCCACGAAGCTGTTGTGTGCCACTGTGCAACTCGAACGCGGGAAGAGACGTTACCTTGCAGTGCCATAAATGTCCATGCTATTTCTACAGTGTCGGGATGCTTGGCTGGAGAATATTTCTCGGCAAGGGCCGACAAGGGGAGGAAGGAAGTGAAAACCGAGTCAGTGGTCGGTCGTGTGCTCTTGATATTTTACTGAAAATTACTATTAAAAAACTAAAGATTAGGCTTTTGCATCCAAGGCCGGTCCCTGCTGTGTTTTGCGCTTATACGCACTACCTGCAAAAGAACAACACCCAGCCCAGGAAACACCGGCGAACGGATCCAACTGATGATGCGATAAAGGACGCCATTTGAAATGAATAAAACAAAATAAATAAATTAAATAAATGTACGTGGAAATTATTTTGTCAACTGAGTCATACTAACCTACCTAACCGGCCGTAGTTGCCATATTGCATGTAACAGAGACACAAAGGAGAGTCTAATTTCATAATAAAGCACGTCCGGGCCCTTTGGCCGCTCTCCTCACTGCTTGCATAACTGATTGCATCGTCTTAAAGGAAGAAGTAAAAACTACTAACAATTATTTTCGCAATAGAACACTTATTTAGAGTTCAGGTAAAGCAAACGGGCAGCATTCATTGAGGCCTCTATTCTACGAAATATTGGCCCTCCTAGGGCGAACCGTTCTCATATGTGGTGCAATAGTATATATACAGCTAATAACGATTCACAATTGAACCTGCGGTGTGTAGCTACGAAACGCGTTATTTACGGTCTACTGTCTTGCATGGAAATGCGTGTGAAAGCGTTTCTTTTAGGATGAGTAGTGGCGCCAGAGTGGGTGCAAGGTGAACTAGGCCTATCCCGCCGCTTCGGTGGCAAGCAGCAGGTCGCACTTAGTTTTTTTATCCAGCGGCCGTGGCTCAGCGTCGCCTGAGCGGTGGCGCGCAATCTATATTCTGTTTCAGAAGTTCCCTTCGGCACTGTGGAGGATACAGGGCCCCCAGCCACTAATGAAGATGAGTAGCCTCTCCACAAGTACTTATCTGCGCTGTGGCGTCTGCTCACCGTCTTCGTGGTGTCAGCTCGCTCAATAGGTGACGGGTAATATGGGCAATCGCTGGGAACTGTGGGATACGACTGCTTCTGGTTCGACGCACTACGCGGGTTAGCAGCGGCACGCGCGAATTTTTGTACCGCTCCAGTGAAAAAACACCTCTCCGTGCAATATCAGTGCTTTAGAAGTTTTTTCGTTTGTTTTTGCCAACCGTGACTGTGACGATGACACGCTACAAAAGCCAAGAACACCAAGGAAACTTTGTTATCGCACTAAAATGTTCGGCAATGCTTTATGCTGCTCGGGAGTATACTGTCAGTTTGGCTAGCAGATCAGTCGATACAGTAGACAGTTTTCATTGTATGATACGTTACTGCAGATAAAAAATCGCCATTTTCAAGATCTCGGGGAATGGGGATGACTGTAACATTGTGCTAAGAGTTCATTTCGGGATCGCTGCTTCAGCCAACATCGTCGGTCGATCGGCATGAAGCGCAGCACTTATTGAGTGCGTTCAGATATCTTTTTTTTTTCTAGCCTTCAGCGCCCTATATATAACATGCATTTGTTAGTCGAAGGCAGACGCTTATTTGAACGCTGATCTTGGTCAAGCTGCGCGTCATGGTGGCACATAAACAATATAGTCACACATAGGCGGCGCAGAATAATCGAAATGCTGCGCTTGTTTACCGCACTTCTTCATTAGTGTGCTGTCCTTGCGCACAGTTTGACCAGGATAAACGCAAGTGAACTCGTCCAGCGCTTCGTGTAAACTTGCTCTTGAGATAAGCTTTCGCGTTTTCTGTATATATATGGGTGCAATGGCCGGCGCTCATCTTGTATGGCAGGTAGATTTCGCCCGCGCATTCCCATAATATCTTTGCTAGGCGCGCCTGCGCGACAATTTATTTCTCGTTATAACATGCTCAGCAAATTCACACGTAAGTTTTTTTTAGTGCGGAATACACACGTATCTGTGATAAAATAGTCTTCGCACACTCTGGCTCCAACGTTCGGTACCTAAAGGCTACCTGTCGCTGTGGCTCTCTTCACAGTCGCGGCCCGCTTCATTTTTTTTTCTTTATTCATGCCATGGAAATCGATACCTGTGTTTGCCTTTCACGCTAGAGTAGGAGCAGCCAACGACTAAACAACCAACCATGGTTTATCAGGACGAAGATGAACGGTGACTGCGCACGCGAATCCCGAATAATCTGAGGCTTGCGGTGGAGCGGTTCGCCACCGTCTACTCTTTTCGAACCGGAAGCCGGCAGTAAATGGTGTATCCCACAATCTCTCGCTCTCTTACTGGTCACCTACGTAGAGTTTCCTAATGGTCACCTATTGTCCTTGCACGCTCATTGCATGTACATGCGTGGTTCATTAAATTAAGAGAAAAACTAAATAAAACCGTCAAACAAGCCATTCAACTTCAACTTTAGGAAGTTTGGCATCCTAACGATTTTAATTGCGACTGTACGGAAGATCGGTAGACACTCATGTCGGCGGATAATTTCACTTTGTGGCTCTCTGACGCTGTTCGTGTCTCTGGCACACGACCTCTGGCATGACTGTTTCTCTGTCGACGCATTCCTTCCCGTCTTTCTCTGCAATGCTTCTTTTCTATTTTTTTTTTCGTTTCAGTGAACCTCAGGCGTGTGGAACGCTGTGCGAGATTGAATGTCCCAAATTTGGAAATGCAGCGTTCTTGCCCTGGTGACACTGCCCAAGCCCTGGCCTCGGCGCATTAAGCTGATCAAATGGCTACGCAAGCAGCATATCTCGCTAATAACAACAAAGCGTACCTGATGCTTCATTCTCGAAGTAAAATGAAACAAATCGATGGCTAATCTTGCCATTTATTTGTGGCTGTCAGCGCTGTAAGTGTTTAGCAGGAGCAAGTTTGGATCGAAGCGGGTGGTGGCTTTTGCATAGGTGCTGCCAAGTTTATTTCTAACCATAGTTACCACCAGCAACCGACACGAATAATAAATGCGTAAGAAATAAATGCGATGAAGAAATAGATATCGCGTATTGATGTGGCATAACACGCAACAAACAAACGCCAATTTTAAACAAACCTGCCGATTTCAAGGCACTTATATCTAGGACTATAATTCACTGCGCAAGCGTGGGGCTTCCTTACACCCCGTGGCTTTGGCAGTGATGAACCCAAGTGGTGAAACAGAGTATAGTGAGTGCTCTTGAAACGAAGAGCACAGCTGCACCTCTAGCGGGAGCAATCAGAACTTGCGTACACACCAGTGCAACGACGATAGACAACCGCGCAGCAAAAAGAGTTAGCTCCTAAAGTAGGACACTCTGTAAATTCCGAAGTGTGCTCGGCGAACGCCTCTGCCCATGTAGACGGTGTCAGTCAGAATGAAACGCGATACGCGCGCCTCCCTTTCTGGATGAGTGGGCGCAAAGCGTAGAAACTCTATGGCACAACTATGCTGCGCAAGCAAAGCACGCTGTATATCCCGATGCGAATCAGGCGTGACCAGTGTCCGTTGGCGCGCCTTGCCTGGCACCATGCCAGGGCATGGCTGGACGGACGTGAGCCCGACACATTAAAGGCTTTTGCGCCAATTACTAAATTAAAAGAGCATGTTAGCAGATACACTAAAAAGCTCGTTTCACGGAAATTCCTGCGTCGGCGTCGTTGGTTTTTAGTAAAAAATAATCTTTTCCATGACCGAAATTCGGTTAATATACAAAAGAAGTAAGTAATAAGATTACATAGGTAATAACAATAAGTACCTCAAGAAATTTGATTGAAGCAGTGCTTAGACTACAGTACCAGACTAGAGAAAACACGTTCTGTAGTACAAATCCACGCCATCTAATCAGTATAGCTTTGTTGCTAGTGACGCGTAGCTGGTTTTCGTAGATAACTTTACAAACGACACATAATGGCGGTCACCTCGGAATGTTAAGCAAATGTCTTCCTAGTTTTTCATTTCACCATATGGACTACTAAGGTCACAAATTGCGCCGACGCATTGATTTTGATCTGCAAGCGTCTACCATAGCACTATTCGTTTAGTTGTGAAATATACTAAACGGCAAAGCTAATGTGGCGGTACAGAAAGCAATTCGTAAATTAGCTTGTAGAATACAGGAACCATGAGAGAGTTACAAATTGTAGTTCTAAGTGAAATTTCTGGGGATCATGCGGCAGCCATTCGAATACAAATTTACTTAGAGCCGGGAGCAGCCTGTCTGTGAATGTGGCCATTCGCGCACCTGTCGCGCCTTAATCCGGGTTTGTGTCTAAAGAAAAATGAAGATGTACACAGGCAACGTAAAAAAAAGAAATTTACGTAATTAAATTGTTCGTAATGCGCATGTAGTTCATCGGTGTTTACTAGAAATAAATGAGTTGGTAATGTATTCGTGCGTATAAGTTTAGGTGGCGTGTGATATATACAAAAGCATAACACTTAAATGTAATCGCCTCATTCTGAAAGATTCTGCGTATTATGCAACGAGAGGTCATGCTGTGTCCATGAGCATGCCTGTCGAACAAGCATGTTGGGGGCCTGACGAACAAAAGTTCCCTCGTCGAAAGGTCTATGGTTTCGACGTAACTATAATTATTAGGGTTTCACATTTTAAAACCACAATGTTATTACGAGACACACCGGAAATTCCGACCACCTGGGGTTCCTTAACGTGCACCTAAGTCTAAAAACACGGGTCATTTTCTCTCCACAGAAACGCTGCCGCCGCAGCCGGGATTCGATCCTGCGGCTTTTCGGTGAGCATTCCAGCACTATAGAAACTATAGACCACTGCGTCGGCAAATGATTCGCTGTCGGAGAACGCGTGACGAAGCATGGTGAAGGAAAGAGGAGAGAAAGTACCGACGGTGTTCGAGCAAGCTTCACGCAGGATGACTAATTACGTGTCACAGGAGTAATTTCAATTTTCTCAAGACGTGCCAATTGAGATCAGAACGTTTGCTTTTAATTCAGGATTGCTACATTTAGTTCCAAACTTGGTTCGATGATTTTATTTGGTGTTGAGTCAACAGGGGCGCAACCAAAGCTATAGTGAGTTGGGAGAAACAGGTTCCTCCAAAGTCTTCGCATTTTGTGTATATATAGAGCGCACATACGAACACACGCACGAACAAGCTTAAAGACATGCATAACCCCCCCCCCCGCTCTCAATAAAAAATCTGATAATTTGCCTACGCCGCTGCGATGGATACGCGAAAAACATCATAGACTCACCGCTCTGGTGCCTCCATATTTCGAAAAAAAAAACGAAACGGTGCCCAGTATAATCACAACAGGCCGCCGTCAATTCAAAGGTTTTGATTCCTGTCCCCTCGAATCCGTCTTCTCTTGAACGCAGCGTTTGAACACATCAAGTTTCACCGGCGAAACGTGCATACCGGCAAATGGCATGTGTATCTTTCAGCTTCAGTGAGCGAGAGAGAAAAAGCTATAGTGTGTATACTACCCGAATGCCGTTAGAGTTGAGAAATACACGACTGTATGCCGTGGCAAAGTATTTTCTCGCTCTCCCATCAAGCATTGTCCCCTCGAGTCGTGTTATCTCTCCTGCAAGGAGGTGGCACTTGATAGTACACTGCGATATCGTAGCTTTTTGGAGTGTGGTGTTCATTTAACCCTTTATCATTTGCTCCCAGGCTAACATTGACAGGGAGCATGTACTCGGGTTCCGCCGATACGCTTCTGCTATTGCTTCTCTTGGAGAACATGGGCTCAAGGACACAAAAGAAACGTGGACCTCTTGCTATGACAACTGAAATTCACTGGCATTCCTGCTTGCCTTTTCAAACAGTCCTATAGTGCGTGGATGATTGTGCATGCGTGCAGCCTCTTACAAGTATCTTTAGATACACTTTGACTCATCCAGCCTTCTTTATTGACTGTGGGCCTCCTTCATGTAGAAACATACCTCGGGCGTGTTGTAAAGTTTCTTATGATAACTGTTAAATAGGCAAGAAACTCCCGCAAATATTGCGTCTCAACCTCGGTGACAGGCAAGGTCCAGGCCTTCCTAGACTGTAATGTACAGTGCATACCATGACATGTATGGTTCACAACTCAGGAACTTCAGTTATAGTTGGAGTAGAATGTGAAGTAGTGGTGGTGCTTAAGAAAGAGAGAAAGGGAAGAATATGAAAGCCTATGATGGCGAGAAATGAACCGAGTGTATAGTCTTTGATGTCGAAGTCTACATGACCTGAAAAATATTTACCAGGAAATTGTATGAGCATCGGCCTACGAATTAAGCTTTCCGAGCCTGAACGGGATGAATGCGACAAAATTTTTAATATTGCGACTATACGAAAGCAGCAGGGCAGGCTTGCTGGTACGTCACAGTAAAAGAAAAAAAAAGAACAAGGACATAAAAGAGAGAAGAAGAAAAAGCTTTAGATATAAGAAAGCCTGCTTGGCTGAATCTTGGCGGGACACCTGCGGTTGGACGCTTCCGTGGCTACTCGGACCATTGGGTCGTCAATTAACTTCGCGTGTCCAATTCAGAACGTCGTGCCTCCCAAGGGCATGCAGCGAGTTCCATGCAGTGAGTGCTTGTTTCTTGTCTACTTTTAAAATCACTTTGTCTGGGCGGTCGGTTAATTGGCGTGTTTTGCGCTATAGTATCGTGGTGTGGTTGTTGCTGCACAGCAAGTCCTGGTTGCGGATCTGTTTAGAAAGGTGGCGAGTAAGACAGATAGATTATACGAGTTAGCCTGCACGTGGCACCAATACATGTAAGGCAGCATGTTGAGGCTTTTGTCCGTGTTTGTCTGCTCATGGCGGCTTGCCCTTGAGTCGCGACATGGTGTTTGAGCCGTTTGATCCTGGGAGGCAGAGTTGTTAGCAACCAGGTTAACAGGACGCTCTTCAAGCTAGCCTACCTGGATCACCAGACGATCTCGTGGATCTTTTCTAGTAAGGTGCCCAGGATTCTGATTACTTGTGTGGAGAGTGTTTGGTAGGAATAAGAGACAGGCCGCCTGAGAGTCTTTGAGAACGTGTGGGCAAGGCACGTCACACACAGAGACGCGCACACACGCACTGGTGGTCTTAACAGAAATACGATGTTATTTATTTATTTACATGTTGTTTATGATATCGCCATTCTGTAAGGACGAGGCATGCAGTGTGCACTCAGGCTTCCTCATCACATTGCTTTCCACTCTCTGAATTCATTGAGGGAATTGATATTCGGGGTGGAGAGAACGAAGCGTTTCCTCATGGCAACCCAGGAGCATGATCAGAAGCCCCAACGACGGGCACCAGCTTTGGGCCGTCTAGAGAGCCCACCAGGTGGCACTAAGATTAACCTACCAGTCTTAACCTACCTTACAACCAACCAACTCAGGATAGCACTGTGCCTCAAATATTGAGGAATAGACCATTAAATGTTTATGAGGACGCCGGATAACTTGAAGAAAGGTGTAAACTGGTGAGATCGCAATATTCGCCTGTATGTGCAATACGTAGATCGAAAGCGCTATCACGTAGACGAGTATGTAGATGGTCCCACCTCCAGATACCATGGCGAACGGGCTTTGCTTTGTCGACTATTAAGCGCCCATTGTTAATCAGGCTCTGCAGAGCCTGAGTACCAACGAGCGCTTAATGTGGTAAACTCCAATGAAAATCTCTTTCAGAAGGCAGTTGAAGGTGTTTCAAGCAGTCGGCAGACATGTGGAATAAAAGATCTATAAAGCTTATTCTGGCCATTTAGTTGGCTGCTGCGAGCTGGTGTGGCATCTGGTTAAGAAAGGGATATGGTGTTGACTTAAGGCTTGAAAGTACCATAATCAAGGGGGATTAAGGACCTATACTTGTGCTTATAGATAAGTGCTGACAGGGGCTGCATATAAAAAAGTGAAAGTAAAGAGAGAGTTTTCTCCACTGCCCTTCTTCCTCTCTCTATTTCGAGAAAAAAAAATATAATTTGTTGTATAGTACTGTACAACTGACTACATGTACGCAATCCGTGCACCTCAGAAACGAGGGAGAATTCAGTGCGACTAATTTGCGCCCTACCCAATACGACAATAATGGATAAGACTACTTGCAACACCATATGGACGCAAACATGAGTCACGAAAGGCCGTAATAACCTTGAAACGGATATTTGTTTCCAATACAAGCCAGTGAGTTCAGGTAACGAATCGTAATTTCTTACACGCTGTACTGCCCTTCATTCTCAATACAGGACAAAACAAATTAGAAGAGCGAATAAGCATTACTATGCAAAGTTGTCGGTGTGGATAAACACAGGGTTATGCACCCATTAACAGCATCCCTCGAAGTAAGTGAAACCAGGTTAAAAAAAAACGAGGTATATGAAACATCTATTTCGCAGCGCTGCTCAAGCTGCTGCTATCAACTATGCACCCAGACGGTTGCGAATATGGGTATCAGCTTATCTCTCCGAGTTTTCGACGAGAATGCAATCAGGTTGACACATGCAGTCTCTTAGTGAGATAAGCATTACGTAGAAGCGTCCGCCTGGAGCAACACGGTCACCAATCCGTTGCTCACGCATGGCCTACGAACACACGCCTTACAAGATGCAGATTTTCGTAGGTCAAGCTCGGTGCTCAAGCCGCCAGTACTTTGATGCAATGATTGATAACTGTTGGGTTGAACGACTCAAAACCACGATATTCCACAGCACGTGAAGTATTTGACATAAACAACTCCTTGAAGACTTATATAGACCCTCTTGTAGCGCTATCGTGAGGCAGATAGAATTACCCTCTTAGCTTTGTACGGACACACATGTAATTGTATAAAAAATAGGCCTTTTTCGCAGACCTGTACACAGGAAACTGCCGTTTGCCCATGGCGGTGGTCTAAACTGGCTAAAGTACTCGATCGGCTGCTGACCCGCAAGTCGCGAGATGTAATCCCGGCTGCGGCGGCTGCATTTTCGATGGAGGCGAAAATGCTGTAGGCCCATATGCTCCGATTTGGGTGGTCGAAATTTACGGAGCCCTCCACTACGGCGTCTCTCATAATCATGTGGTGCTTTTGGGGCGTTACCAACAAGACAAACTGCCGTGATCGGCGTAACACACCCACTTCATCATTCTGAGCGGCCGGTGAAGCGCAATCTGCGGCAGTTGTGCATCAACACTAGATCCGTATCTACAGTTTGCGCCGCCTTTTCCGCTTCGTTTCTAACAGCAGCCGCAAGTCGCTCAGCGTGCGAGTCAGTCTGTCACGTGCTCCCCTACTCTCGCTCGTGTTGCTCACGACACTACTCTCGAAACGAGAGTGCTTGCAAAGCATTAGCATTTTGGCCGTGTTTTCTGCCCTCGCTCAGCGCTGGACCACAAGGTAAGATGCTGCGAACCCTGGCTTGATTCTGACTCCTTGTCTTGGCCTCTGGTAAATACTTCCGAATAGTGCCCACTCACCTTTTAATGTCCGTCTGTTAAGTACAAAGGGTCGATGTTCCTGCAAGGAAGTGTAATTTTTATATAGAAATATTTTCAGCTAAGTTTGACTACTGGCTTCGAGGCTTGATAGATCATGGACATGTGTGTGTATCTTGAGGGGCATCTATATGTTTTTCTGATTGTTTTAAAACTGACCTCATCTGAATCCTTACTTGGGGGGTGCACCAAGTCATGAAATCCTTCAAGGCTTTTTTTAACGCCCCAGCAATGTCCATGCAATCGTTTCATCTAATTTTAGAGCTTCAGTTAACCTACCATGGTGGTGAACATATTTGTTGGCGTTTTATGCCTAGAAGTAAGATGGCGCTTTTGCCGTTTAGATCTGCGCACTCAAAGTTCGTTATATCAGGAATCATTTAAAACTTTTTTTCAAGTGCGCTAAATATAGTTGCCTCTATCTCAAGAAGACCAGCTTAGCCAACCAGTTCGAAAGACTAGAAGCCGCTGGTTTCCCTAAGGATCTGTCATACGCGGTGACAGCATCTGTACTTCAAAAGATTAGGATGCCCCAAGCTACTACTGGTGTGCCAGCACAATGCTTTCGGGAAAAACCACGTGAATTAAGTCCAATGTTACGCTCATAAGGTATCGCACGTCATACAAAAGACAACTCTATACCGGGCATAAATATTGTCCTTTCAACTTTCTGCAAACTTTATGCTCACGTGTGGCTCGTGGAAGGTCTAGCAATATATAGTATGCACCGCACAACACGAGCGCTACTTCACTAACTTTGGTGTCACACGGGCACCTTTAATCACGATCAGTGTGAACCGGATCGTTTTTCTTTTTATCGCGATCAACTTTATGGCCGCTCCTACACGGCCCAGTCCCACCGCAGTGGTGTAATGGCTAAGGTACTCGGCTGCTGACCGTAGGACGCGGGATCGAATCCCGGCTTCGGCGGCCGCATGCAGGCGAAAATGCTGTAGGTCTGTGTGCTCAAACTTGGGCGCACGTTAAAGAACCCCTGGTGGTCGAAATTTCCGGAGCCTTTCACTATGGCGTCTCTTACAATGATAGGGTGGTTTTGGTGCGTTAAAACCCACTTATCAATATCACTGCTACACTGCCCAAGCTAATCCGGTTGGAGCTTGGGTCAATTGAAATGCACCAGGTTGCACTTGTGGGCTGCAAAACATAAAAATGAAAAGAAAGCTTTGTTTGCATTTTTTCTTGCGAGCCTGGTGGCACACATGTCAGCGTCTCGTTATACAGGGGACACTCGTAGCATCCATTCATTCATCCACATGCCATTGACAAAACTCGGCGAACGATATTTCTAGAGCCCTTTATCAGCAATGTTATTCGTGCAAGCACCACTCGAATCTCAAAAAGTTTGTGTGCTACTGCAAAAGTAATTTCACAAATCTATCATTCGATACAGTTTACTTGTATTGCTGTGTGAGATTCTTAATATTCGCTTTTACTTCTGATGGCCCCAGCTCGAAGCCATCCAGTGGCAGTGAAGTGTCAATCTCGTTGCACGCGCCAGAGTTTCACTTCTGGCGTCTCAAGTCTTTCAGTCGCTCGTTCTAGGGGTCACTTACTGTAAAGGTTTCTTACGCGTTCACTGCGATGAAATCGAAAAGCTGGCGACACTCATAGTCGGTTGACTTCGAAGTGCTCCAACTCTCCGACGATGCAAGAGCAGGGAAGACAACGGTCGTCTGCTTCTCGATTGATTGATTGATTGATTGATTGATTGATTGATTGATTGATTGATATGTGGGGTTTAACGTCCCAAAGTTACCATATTTATGAGAGACGCTGTAGTGGATGGCTCCGGAAATTTTGACCACCTGGGGTTCTTTAACCTGCACCCAAATCTGAGCACACGGGCCTACAGCAATTCCGCCTTCATCAGAAATGCAGCCGCCGCAGCCTGGATTTGATCCCACCACTTGCGGGTCAGCAGCCGAGTACCTTAGCCACTAGACCACCGCGGCGGAGCTCTCATCTGCTTCTCCCATAAATACTTGAGGTCAATATGAATCTTTAAAAAATGGCATATTTCAAATATTGTTCCAATTTGAACAGTTTACAATTTGCTTTTTCTTAAATAAAAATCTACCTGTTTTCATGAGTTATTATTGAACTATGCTTGATTTTCTTGTTTATTGTGCATTCAACAAGCTAGGCCAGGGGCTGCACGGGACAGCGAAATCGCTATCTCTCAGCCACATTGTGATGTGCTAATCGCGATTGTCTTGAGCTTGATCGTGCCTGATTTTGATTAATAGTGACCGAGTAGCAGAACCTAATCAGGATCGGCACTGACGCAATTAAAAATGAACGCGTGACACCGTTATAAATGTGCCACACGTTTGGTGTACAACATTCCGTTCACCTGTGAGATTCGGTCGATGTATTAATGCTATAGGCTGTGTGAGCATTACGCTTCCTTGAATTCGAACGATGGCGTTAATCTTGCATGTCACTGTCGTGAATATGGTTGCCGCCCGATTTTTAGAAATGTCACTTATCTGGTAAGCGGAAAGGGCGAAAAGGAGTGTGAAATTGTGCTGGCATAGCGCATTAGGAAGAGCAGAGATATATGTATAAGCACACCGTCGATTTCCCCCCACGACAAGGAATTTAATGGTTTTTGACGATGGCAAAAAAAATATGATGGCGTTCTCCATCTTTCTTTCACCGGGTGACGTGGTAGGTGATACTGGTGCACGTGCGTTCTGAGATTTCTTGGCTGAATGCTTCCCTTTAATGATGTCAGAGTTGTCAGTTCCAGTGGTGTGTGCGTCTGCCCCTTTCTCGTGCCTTTGTCAGCTTTTATTCAAGAACTTGAATCAACTGGCCCATATACTAACTTTCTTGCTAGGCACATGAGTGCACTTGTAGAAGCATTCAGTGAGCATAACCACCGCTACGCACAAAGGAAAATGTCCAAACCACTTTTCTCGATTCTCTCACAGAATCACTAGAACACGTCATGCTGTACTGCAGGGGTCGGCAACCTATGCTGCCCGCGGGGCAGTTTTGTACGGCCCCTGGCTAGACGCCAGAACCCACCTCTTAAAGGGACTCTGCAACACTTTTCCAAATAGCTATGGAATGGATTTACTGAAGGAGCTTATTGCCGCACGAATTCAACGCCGTAAACATTTTCAGAATTCAACCGGGACGAGCAGAATTACAAAGATACTCTGCTTTCTCGTCCCGACAAAAGCGCTTAAAGTTAAGCACGAAGGGATGGCACGGGAAAATAAAATACGTCACGCTTGACCTTGACTACATTTTATCGTTTTTTTTTTCTCCTACGCGTGGTTTTTCAGAGTGATCGCGCGCACGCGTGGACAAATCGCGCCCTCCTGTGGCGGGCCCTGTAACGACCAGAGGCTGATAACTTGACCTATGACGCAGGATTTTCTGTGCCCGTTGCGTCATTCGTCGAAAGAAGAGAAAGGCATTCTTAGCTCATTTTGATAATTTATTGTTAATTCCAGGCCGGTGTGCTGCGTTATAGTATTTGGCTCGCATGACCTCGGGAGCCTCGACTACCGGTGAGTATACAGTTTTCTGACCATGCTCAAGAAGTGTTGCAGTGCTCCTTTAAGGCCAATGTGGCTGTTTTGACCTCAAATGTGGTTAAACAGAAGCAAAAAGAATCACTTCCATTTAGCATTATATCCTATCTTCACACGTCGCCTAATAACATCATCCCTTTCTACTCGGCACATAAAAAAAAAGCAAGGGCGGGGGTATTCGTAGTGGAATTAAATCAGGGAAAGACCTTAACCCTACAATTTTCAGGTGTTTGTCAACAGTTTCATATTCGACTTTTTCAAAAATGAAGCTCACTGAAGCAAGCCAGTGTTCCCGACTAACCGATGAACACCGTCACGACTTTCCGCGTCTAAAATGAAAAAAAAAATTTGGTGTTGCGGTTTAAAATTGACTTAGAATGGTCAGCGCTTAATGTTTAAATAAAAAAGCTTTAATTTTGTTTTTTCTTGTAACCTGTTTTTGTTGATTGATTGATTTGTGGGGTTTAACGTCCCAAAACCACCATTTGATTATGAGAGACGCCGTAGTGGAGGGCTCCGGAAATTTTGACCACCTGGGGTTCTTTAACGTGCACCCAAATCTGAGTACACGGGCCTACAACATTTCCGCCTCCATCGGAAATGCAGCCGCCGCAGCCGGGAATCGAACCCGCGACCTGCGGGTCAGCAGCCGAGTACCTTAGCCACTAGACCACCGCGGCGGGGCTAACCTGTTTTTGTAAATGGTAACATTGTGAGAGGTGCGCTGAAAATAATTATCGTTACTCTTCTAGTCTCGTACATTGCTACCGATCCGCCGAACTTTTCTCCTCTGGCTCCCTCCTAGTCGGCTTGATGCATGTAGCTCAACCCTCTGTCTCGAATGGCTGGCGACCCGAGCTCTACTGGATTGCAAGAGAAGAGGTAAAATGTAATCAATCGCATAATTCATTGGATGGCGCAGCAAAAGCCACTTGTGATGACAATCAGCAACAATGGATTGCACAAATGTGCTTTGAGCTCGCGGGCACGCAAATTCGTGTTCTTTCTGAGCTGTTCAAACAAGACAAGTGCTCATCGCTGAGGCAGAAATTACGTGCAAGTAGGGGCACCTGAAGCGGGTCAGATGAAATAGCAGCGGTAGATAAGCCCATCGCGGATATGTTGCGTCAAGCCGTGCAATGCCCGAAAGGAGTACGCAAATGCTTGCAGATGACAAGAGCAAAGAACAGCGCGAAAAAGCCATCTTCCTGAGGTGCTACTGCAATAGTAGCTTCTATATAGCTACCGTGAGTATCCAAAACCCTGCACAATTTTACAGCAGCAGGTGATTGCCGGGAAACAACCAAGTCATTTAACATAAGATTGGTGACTAGGGTAACTTGCCCGTTATCCCGAGTGGTTAAGCTACTCTCGTGTTCATCTGTTTAAGCTGCATTAATGTGTACGCCGTATGACGGTTCATTAATGTATCCACCACGGGTTCATTGATTAAGAGGGCAACTGTTAGCCCGACACTCGGGTATGCGCCACAGAAAGTGGTCACGTTCCACGACTCACCCTCCTTCACTGAAAAGGAGGAAGCCAACAATTAGCCCAACACGAGGCAACTGCAAAGGTACCGGCGGGAACACCCCTATACGCCAACGACGCAAACTTATGAGCTGTACGAACGCTTGGTTTCAGCGCGAGACGCGTTATGACAGTTTCTGGTTGGACATTTGGGTCGTGTCACTTGCAGTATGAGAGGTGCGAACGCCTGATTTCAGTGCCAGTTTTGGTCGTCGAAGTTCGTACGTCCGTGTTGAGTCTGTGGTTCAACTCGAACCTCTCTGCGCTGGGAATCCGCGTAAAATTGATAATTACCTACCTAACGGCTCGCATGGCCCTAAAAGCAGCCTTCAGTATCATGCGATGTTTAAGGCTTGCGTGGCTAGCTTCGCTTTTTTTTTTTTCGAGAACACAACTTTGAGGTTCTGTGCTTTCTTTGTATCTAGGGCACTGTGTTAATGTCCGCGTGCAAGTGCTGACGGTCACTTCGCCTTTGTTTTGATTATCAGATAACTTTGTACAAAGAGAGCCGTGCTATGCGGGCCCAACTGTTAATGGAAATCGGGCCAGGGCACGCGACATCGACTTGAGCGCGGAATACGATTAGATAGTGGGATATAACCATAGGTCTTGTACAAAATCGCCCCGTTGCCGCAAGGATCTGGAAACATCGGTGTTGTCTTCAGCAGAACATAATTTTGCCGAAATTTATGCTGACGACACCACGTCAGCAATAATAGTAATTGAAATATATTTAGAACTTGTAACATATCGCTGCGTGTCTGTCTCTGCCACTTAATTTTTTCGTCCTGAATGAAGCCAACCAAAATCATATCTGTCCTCAAGGCAGTGATAAGTTTATTTGCCTGTCACTACTGGGCTTTTCAGTGTAAAAAAAAAATGCATGAATTCTGCGCGTGAATTCAGTGGTTCTGCGCAGACGCGTTGTTAAAGGCCTTCCAGAGGATCAACATACCTCATCAGGCAACACACCGTACGCATTGTCTGTTTTCCGGTAACAAAATGGCGATACGTCATACAGCTTAAGTGTAGAAAGAAAGCACTTTTACTGTGATCCATGAGTGAGAGCTGCCGACATTTTCATGTATGACCTCTATAGGTATTTCTCGCTTATAGTCCCACTGGCATAGTCAATATCTTGACACGTTAAGAGCTTGACACGCTTTGTAGCTATGTCATCTGCATAGTACACTTCAAAGAGCCTCTCAATGTTTGTGACCTTGCTCGAGGCATTCTACATAGTGCAAGTTCGTTTCTCACAGGTTCAACACATTCGGCTCTCTAGCGTTGTACCGAAGCGTAAGTTTGCTCCAAATCATAACCGAACATGCGGAATTCGCCAAGTGGAAACCACTGAAACGTTTAAAGCACGGTATTTTCGTTAGCTCGCTAGACGAGACACGAAAGAACGAATGGTCGCACAATACACAGTCTTTTTCTTTCTTAGTTCTTTTTAGCAACCAATGGCTGAGCTGCCTACGAGATATTCATCAGCACTTTGACAATCTAGTAAAAAAGCATACTTGATGCAAAACGAGAGAACCTGCGAGTTATCGCTAAAAGAATACAAATATTGTGCGAATTTTTCGGGGAATGTCTCGTGACTTACTATTGCCCTAACAAATATTGAGATTAGTTTTTTGATCAGCGCCGAAGTTTTCTGTCATCTGCAGAGTGGATAAAGAAATTCACCCTTTTCTGTGCAACGAAAACTTGTATAAAGCTAAGACATGGTTGCCACAAACAGAAACGTATGAAATACCGTGCATTTCCAGTCATTTTTGGCCGATATTACTGTGGCCTTTCTGTGAAGCTTCCTGTGTGCGGACGACTGCTGCAGCAGTGTTATGAACAGCCGGTGTATCATCATTCGCACTTTCTTCGGTACCAAAAAAGCACTTTCCTCAAATATTCCTCTCAAGTTATACACCCAACTCGGCCCCATGGGGCTGAATCTCCGTGACTGCAGCGGGCAGTTTACACCTCTCACCTCCTTTTATATCACCGATATTACGTGCTACGATGGATGTTCAGGAAAGCCATTTTTCACAAAGCATGTGCATTCCGACAGTACGGAAGCTTAGCCACTGGTTATCGAGACTGAGGCGCCGTAACATTGCAAGTTAGAGTTGTTGGCAGGTGACGCACGTGGCCGCAACACACGCGGTTGAACACAAAGTGACTTGTGCGCCATATAGTCACTGCATCCATGGTTCGCCGAGTTTCTCCACGAAAGCCCATCGATTTCAGACGACACGAGCCCGCGACTCGGCTGGAAGCATCTCTGACGACTGAGCATTGACTTCCACCGCCTGCTGCTGTATTAGTACACGGAAACAAGTTCAGTCCATTCTAAAGACGTAGTCCAAGATCACATGTGGCTGTGACGAGGCTTGCGCACGCCACTCTCCGAGTCATCGGCGTAGCTCGCCACACTACTCCTGCGGTCGTTGTAGACCTGGAGCCGTAGACTCTGCCGGGCCGCTGCGGACGTGTCTTCGTCGGGTTGGGTCGTCTCGTACGCGTCGTTGGTGTAGCCCTCACCATTGGCGCCCGAGAACACGCGGTCGGCGGGAACGTTGTTATTCCGGTGTCGCGTGCGAACCCCCGGAGGGCCGCCACTGCCAGCGACCGCAGCCGCGGCGGCAGAGTATTGGTTCTTGGCACCTAGCGTCTGCATCTTGCTGTGGTTGGCGAGCACCGTGTTTCGGCGCACTTCCAGTGCGCGGAGAGTGTCCCGGTTACGGCTGAAACGCCGCAGGCCACTCAGCACTGGTGTTCCTGCATGTGCTGAACAGAAAAGCGGGAGATCCATATTTTACACAAATATTCGTACTAGATAACGGATCTACGAGATAAGTGAACGCGATTTACTTGGCGTAAACAAGGCTAGTCTGAGGCATTAAACTACCCTGAACAAACTATTTCGAGCGAGTAATCTAGACATTTAACGTAATCTAGACAGAACGTAATCTAGACATTTAGCGCAAGCTAACAATACTTTTCTATCATGTCAGCTCACCTTCCGCATCGACAGCGTTGATGCTCATAAACCTTTTCCGGAACGCCACGTCCAAGGTTCCAGTCCTGGCTCTCTGGTGACGACGTTTCTCGAGGTTTTGTATTGTCTTTCGGCGTTCTAACCGCTCCGGGCCTAAGTATTCGTCACTGTTATCGTCATCTTCGTCGATACCCTTGAGCCTCTGTAGCTGTCTGGCGATTTGTATGGCATTGCGGTCAATGAAAGCGTCATCGCTGACGTCCTCCACCTTCTGGTGGCAGCAGGACAGCTCAATGGACGCCAGGATGTGCGACAGGGTCTCGAAGCGATGGAACAACATTCCCGTGAACTGTATCACCATGATGACGGCGAAAAAGATCACGAAGATGAGGCCGATTGGCTCAAGCTGCAAGTGCTCCTTTTCGATGACCACTTGAGACGTGTCCGGAATGAAGGTGATGTTGGTCTTGACGCCCAGGGGCCAGTTCACGTGCAGCTGCTTCTTGTTCAGTTGCAGCAAGAACACAATCAGAATGAACAGCGCGTTGAGCATAAAGAAGGCGAATACCACGCGATTTCGCAGTTCCTTCAGGTCGGCTGCGATTCGGGCCTGTTCCTCCTTGTTCTCATCGATAGGGTACAGATACTTCTCGATCAGGTCTTTCCAGAACTGGATCTCGGGTCCTGGCAGGTACTCCACTTCACCTCTCTTGAGCTCTTTGTCTTCAATCCAATACGGGTTGATCAGATCATCTCTCTCTTGGCGGGGCTCTGCACGAAACAAATGAATAATACGTAGAGACAATGACATTGATTCCTGATGTAATTTAATACGTACGCCATTGTTAAGCTTACTTAAGCTGCCTTTCAGTACATTCGTGAATTCATAACACCAATTTCGTTGTTAGCGAATGACACGAAACGTTTGCGAAGTAGCTACTCACCGAGTTGTTCGCTGAGTGATCCACAGGTGTCACTTCCGTACTCGTTGCCGTCGTCTTCCACGTCCTCGTTGAGCACAGAGAGGCCTCCGTCCGACTGCCTGGAGCTGCGTCCATGAGCTGCGGGCTTGCGCCTCGGTGGTGGTACCCCGTGCACGATCTCGAGCTGGCGCTCCATGCTGCTGATCTTCTTACTCAGGTTGTCGAGCTGATCGCTGATCCTGGCCAGATGCACCTTCTCCTCGCGGTTGTTGGGGTTCGAGCATATCATGCATGTGAACAGCCCCTGAAGTCCGAACATGCCTTCATCGCTGCCCTTGCCACTGAGGTCTAGGAGCCCCAAGAGCCCCCCTTTTTTCTTTTTTTTCTTCATCTCCTCCTCCAGCTTACGCTCTTCCTCCATCTCTTTCTTCGTCTTCTTGGTCTGGACTTCTCGTGTTCCCCAGGTGACGACGTTTAGGTTGATCAGGGAGTACAAGATCAGGAGTAGGTACATGGAGGGGACGCTGAGGAAGTACAGCAGACCCGGTATGATGCACATAAACTCCTGCGGATGCATTAACGCCGCCACGAAGAAGCTACTCGATAAAGATATAAGGAAAATGGCCGACGGTGAACCGACGCCGTCTTCGGATACCTGGATGGCTGTGCCGACGAGTACAGCCATCATGAGTAGTGCGTACGAGGCGCTCATTATTTGGGCAACTATAATCTGCAAGACAAGCAAGAGCACACAGAGGACGCATCAGGCGCTGAGCAGTCTCCGCACAAGAAACTTTATCATTAATACAGTGAATATATGTGGTTTGCAGTGAAAACTATGGCAGAGTCTGCATGAAATCAGTGTGACCATGCCTTCCGTACGAAATTAAACCACAATTTTCGGTAGTTTTTCCATTTTTCCTTTTATCCAAAAAATATTGCATGCCCATGAACATTTTATCTCTTTTAGACGAATATCGTTCAAGGCCGGAAATACGCATGTTCAGAAATTTCAGAAGTGCGTCTATATAAAGTTCCTGTGAGAAATTTATCTGTTTCTCCGAAAATGTTTGGACAAACAATTCGCGCTCTGTCGCGCAATGTACTGAGCAGTTCTGCCCCATATATAATCACCGCAATGTAATGAACAGCTTACTTCATATAAACTTGTTGGCATGTGGGATGCATCGCAGTTGTTTGAATGCAGTATGAACAAACTCATTTCTTCAGAAACTGGGACTGGTTTATTATCCAAGTACAGAAGCACACGTTCCTGAAACTAGCCGTACATGCAGATCATCGTGTTCTCGTACTTTTAAACACATTCCCGCATAATTTCCGACTAAGAAACACCATGTGTGACGTTATACCACCACCGTAAAACTTGAAGGAAAGAAAGGGCTCGTTTTTTCTTGGTTAGACACAATATTATTGCGATCTAACAGACAATAATAACAAGGAAAGTGTGGCGGATGTTATACGAGATAATCTTAATGTAAGTGCGAAGAAAAAAAAAAGTGGATGAAAAACTTGCCGTGGGCAGGCACCAAACCTGCGACGTTCGAATAACGCGTCCGATGCACTATCAATTGAGCTGAGCACAGCCGACTGAGGATAGCCGCCGTGCTAAGTTGGTAGAGCATCTGACGCGTTATTCGAATGTCGCAGGTTTGGTCTCTGCCCACAGCAAGTTATCTTTTCATCCACTTTTCTTTTTTCACATTTACGATTATCTCATTTAATATTCGCTATACTTTCCTTACATGATCGTCTGTTAGATCGCACTAATATTGTGTCTAACAATGAAAAATGAGCTCATAAGTGTACACTTCTTTCCTTCAGTCATAGCAAGCGTCTCATTCTGGCAGACTTCTTGCCTTCAGGTAGTATATACGAGGGTCTATTGGTCAGCCGCCAGCTTGTAAGAAGATCATGTGCTAAGTGACGCCAAACAAACAGAAAAGGAGTGTTCTACACTAGCCATCATGGCCACAGGCGGCGCTGCCTAACGATCCAACGTTTAATTCACATACCCAATTAGGTCGATGGGGAAGGGGAGGGGGATAGCCGCCGCGATATCTCAGTTGGTAGAGCGTCGGACGCGTTATACAAAGGCCGCAGGTTGGGTCCCTGCTGACGGCAAGTAATCTTTTGATCCACTTCTCTTTCTTCACATTTACATCACAATCATTTTATAACATCCGCTATACTTTCCTTGACATCATTATCCGTTAGATATCACTAACACCATAAAAATTGAGAGGGCTCTAAGTCGCGGTGCTTAAGTATAGCTATTTTATCGGTCTCATTAGCTGATCCACGTTGCTGGGGGCCGGTATCCTACTTGCTGTTCTCATTACACTTCTAGAATTGACGTCCTAACGTGACGTTTCTCCTAACCCGGAAGGAAATTTTGCTGTGTCTGCACTGCTGCTATGCAATGTTCAGGTTACGGAAACGAGCGGCAGAGTACTGTTACAGTTGCATTACATGAATAATTCTATAGTCACGGTCCTGTACAAGAACCAGCAACGTACCTGGATTTCGTTCTTAGTGGTAAAACAGATGAGCATGAAGAGCAGGATGGGCACGATGTTGTACGAGAAGGAGATCCAGTTGGAAATCTTGAAGGCGGCTACCATGGCACCGACCAACATGAGGAAGATGGTACCGGGACCGAGGATAGTGCCCACCATGAGCATGCCCTGGTAGATGATGTAGGGGAACGAGATGTTGTCGTTGATGGCCACGGTGCGTTTGTAGTCTCCCAGCAAGTCCATGATGTTGGCCATGGTCGAGGGCGCCCAGCGACGCCGCTGCGTGTAGAACTCGCCGAAGCCTTCGGGACAGTGCGTGTAAGCGTCTGAGGCAGCGCTGTATTCGACACGGTACCCTCGCTGCAGCAGCAGCGTGCACAACCAACGGTCTTCGCCTGCGAATCGTTTGGTGTAACTTCAGTGCTGTTGCGCGCAGTGACTAAGTGTCTATTTTGCACTAATCCCTGACAAGCAATGGATTTTCGTACGCTCAATTTCCCAACGTTGTCTCGCAAGACTCCCACCGCAAAAATGTCAAGTATAGATGTACCGTAGCTCACTCCATAAAGCATTGCATCAGTAATGCAGGTTATGTAGGTAAGTCTTCCGCTAACTGAAATGTGTAGGCTTGTGCGAATAGTCATTTTGGTCGAATAATTTCGAATCGAATTCGAATAGTATGTATGACATATAAAAAAGGCAATATTTATCATAACCTAACTAACCTGCACGATACTTCTTTTGAATTGAAATAGGCGCTCTATGCAAATGCCTTTTTTTTTCGTCGAAAGGAAGTCGAAACAACTTTGATTAGTAGTTTTGGTAGGATCCGAGTGATAACCTGTAAGATACATATCGTTTTAAAATTTATTATACTTAAATCATATAAACCATCATATCAAGCTGAATAAAATGAAGGATTGGCTTGAGGGTAACATGTTCCTTTAAAGAGGCCCTGCAACACTTTTTCAGGTATCCATGAAGCTAGTAAACATGCTTTCGCCTCACATATTTACCGCTGCAAAGTTTCTAGAATCAGTTCAGTACGAGCGGAGTTCCAAAAATTTGTCGCATGCTGCAATTGCATTCTCCATTCTCAACCCGTCAAAAGAGCTAGAAGCTAAGTAGGGAAGGATGGCACGGGAAAAGAAAAAAAAAAACGTCGTGGGTGCCTAGTGACCTTGAGCATTTTTTTCTTTTTTTTTTCTTCTAATACGAGGCCTTTCAATGCGATTTTGCACGTACTTGTGGACAAGCGGCGGCCTCACGCGGCGGTCTGATAACGACGAGCGCGCCATGCTCAAATCAGTCAATGACTGTGACCAGAGCCGTATTTTATTTCTTGGCTGTGACAAGTGATTTTTGAGCTTGTGTCATTTGCCGAGGGAAGAGAGCAATTTTTAGCTTTGAAAATTCATTGTGAATTTCAGGCCACGTGCTGCGCTATAATACTTGCCTCGTGTGTTCTCGGTAGCCTCGACTACCGATTGGCAGCGTTTTCTGACCATGCTCAGTTAGTGTTGCAGGGCCCCTTTAAATCTGAAGGGGGGCTTCGCGGCAACGCTAGTTTCTTTTGAAAAAGTGTTTTCACGGCTTCGCATTATCACATTGCAGTGAAACAATCTTTACAAGCAAACTAATGCACATTAATTCATTTATTGTGAATACTTCGAAAATAATCGATAATTTAAATTCAAACTGCAGCGAATTCAAATGATCACCTATTCGTTCGAATATTCGAAGCATTCGAATATTTGCACAAACCTAGAAATGCGTATTAGCGTTTATTTTCGTTTCCACTGTCTTCGTAACTGCTTTATTTAAGTTAGCACACAGTCTTTTCATATATTTCACGCTGCTAGGCGGGTTCTTCACATGGCTCGCGGTTTACGTTTTGTGGAGACCCGAGATTTCACCAAATCAATTCTTCGCTTGAACTCGGACATACATCTGGATTTCATCGACGCGAAGCTTCGCTTCTTTGTCGGCTTTAGTTAGTGGTTGCCTTTGCTGATTGATTGGAAGTAGGAATGACCGACAGTGTGGAATGTGAGGTCCGTGGCACCGAGAAAGACATTGATCATGTGCTATGCCACTGCTGCTGATTTGCCTTTAGAAGACGAATGCTTTCTGATGGGATGCGAAAGATTGGACGATCGGACGTTCTCTGTGCAGTTGCTACTAGATCACCGTCCCCATCACCCGTCGGCCAACAAGACAATTAACGCTCTATTGTTTTTCGAAGGACTATGTATCTTTGTGAGTGGCTGCAACTACTGTGCAGGGTCAATGCCACAAAAGAGTCAGTGCACTTGTTGTCGTTCTTGTTTTGCGTTCTCTTTTCTCTGTCACTCTCTTATTACCATTCTCTGTCCCTTTTTCCCAGCGTAGAATAGCCAACCTGACTGCAGTCTGGTTAAGCTTTTTGCCTACTCCCTTTCATATTTTCCCCACCATTTTCTTAATTATCTCTTGGTTTTGCGGCACTGAGTTGGCGTGTAGGTGAATACCTTGATCGTACTGCACGTAGTGCAGAGCCTCGTCAGAGCGGGTGGTGTACCGACGCATCACGTTGTCGTCCATAAGAGCCTTGGCACGGAAGAGGGAGAAGCAGCCGGGGCTACAAAGCACGCAGCCAATCATGTGCTCGGTGGCTTTCTGTAGCCAATGACCAATAGCGTACTCGAACTTCTGGTACCACACCATTGGACCTGTAATAAATTTATCGTGTATAAACTCAATGAAAGCTTGTTTCTGGACCAGTTGGTGAATATTTATTTCAGTGTTAGAAAATACACACATGAGCGACAACAGGCGTGTGTCCTGTACTATGTCTCGCATTTGTCTCTTTTAGCACTGAAATGCGTTGTGTATAAACTTGTGTACGATATTATAAAAAAAAAGCCAATAATATACGTTTGACATCTGTATGATTCGCATGACATAAACAAGCAATGCTCAGTTGCAAACATCCTTATTTATCTTCTACTTTGGTTCCTTGTGGCTGTGGGCGGCTCTGGTTAAGGTGACAACGTTTTCTGTTATATTTCACCTACGTCAATTAAAGAAACATGCTTCCTAGAGTATTTTATAAAACTTTGAGACATCCGGCGTTCGTGTATCGTCCAAGAGATCGTGTTAGTATCACTTCTGCCGCAGGTCATAATGTAGCGCATAGATAGTTTTCTGTACTTTCAAAGCGAATGCGGACATTCAAACGAGGCGAGGTGTCGTTCCAAAAATGCTGTCACGTTCATAACAATTGCACCAAGGACGTTCTTGCGAACGTTTTTCATTCGCGATCATTTAGATTTGCGTTTATAATTTCTGTATAGCTGTCCTACACTTTCCCTTTTCTCGTATACCTGTGCCGACGGGGTGAATTCGGCCGCAGGCGGCTCCCAAGCCTCGGTTTTTCTTCATCAAGTCGACGAGCAGCTGCACAGCGTGCGGCCTGAAGTTGATGTCCCCGTCCAGCGCCAGAATGAAAGTGTTCTCGGCCATGACGGCCTTGCGGCTCACGTCGATGGGCAGCTCCATGAGCTTGTGGCCCAGTAGGTAGTACATGTACATGACCTGCGACCAACGCTTTCGGTGCCTGATCTTGCCCTTGTCCTTGAGATGAGCGATGAGCTTGTTCTTGCCCGGCATCTGCCACACCAGTCGGCCACCGTACGGAGTGGGCAGCTTCTTGGGAGGCTTGAGTCGGATGTTGCACTGGTGGACGTTGCTGCGCGGCAAACTTACAGTGAGTCGACAACCGACAAATTTCAGCTCAATTGTTTGCCGTCTTGGCTAAAAAAATATCCATAATGCCACCTTGGATGACAACATTTTCATGTTGCTTCTGCACTCCAAAAGCCCGTTTTAAATACGTTTCGAAATTTTTAGGAGGTAAAATATTTCGAATAGTAAAGACATTTTTCGAATCTGATCGAATGCTGAACCATTCAAATCAAATATTTCAATTTTGAAATGTTCGCACATCACTGGTTTTAAGGTAACGTAATTATAACTGCAAGGTGGTTTACGTCCGAAAACCAAGATGTGATAATGAGACACTGTAGTGGAGAAATCCGGAGCTTTTGACCACATCAGGTTCTATAACATGTACCTAAATCTAAGTATACTGGCCTCAAGCTTTTTGTCTCCATGGAAATGCGGTCATGAATTTCGTTTCAGAAATTGAGCTCCATAATGACAATCCTATAAGGTAACCAAGGTAATTTACCTAGCGGCTGTGTCGATAACCCGCACCATCTGCTTGACGAATCTGTTGACAACCATTTCTTCATCGTTGTCGTCACTCAATTCGAAGGCGTCGTCGAAGAAAACGTGAACTGAAAGAAACATTACATGAACATAAAAAAACTTAAGCATCGATAAAAATTGTCGCTTGAGAATGAGCATCCGACTTTCCTGTCTTTGTATGTTATAGGGTCGCCTGACATCTAAAAATGAAAGCAAGTATGACATTCATTATGAATGGCCTAAAACACATACCTTCAAATTCGTAGTAATCCGGGTCGACAATGCGCAGGTACTTTTGAGCATTCCTTCTCGCACTTTGATCTTCGTCCATCCTGCGTAGAATCAACAGAGGCAAAGTGCGCGGTACTTTGGTTGCTTGTCTTCGTTACTTCTTTTTTTATTTTGATTGGATTTCTGCTGACAATGATGCTCTTGTAAGAAAGCAAAGCTTTTTTCTCATGTAATAATTTTTTTCGTAGGCCTGTTGGTCCTATATGCATTAAACCTTTATAGAAAACAGCACATTGAGGAACCCACGTAAGGGCTGTATTCGTCAGTAGCTCGTGCTTGGTTTTATTTTGGCATCAAACGTTCCTGAAAAGTGACCTCCACTTTTACCTAAGCATACCGATAAATACAACATATTAACTATTAGGGGAACAACTGAACTAATAAACATTTCATGCAGACGTTCAAGACTACCCAGACAATAGAGTGTGCTTTTTGCATTGCACGCACGACTGAGGATATGAGCGATCAGTTCTTGACTGTAGGCGGTGTCGAATCAGCCGTGTACTGCACGCACCTTATGACAGACTTCAACATCTGTATCATTTCTTCAGCAGTCTCGTGCCACATGGTGGCGCAGGCGTAGATTCGAATGATGTGGTCAGCCGTCTTGGCGCACGATGCTGTCCTGCCGTTCTGGTTGCTCGAAGATTCGGTCTGTATCGATATCGTCTCGTAGTACTGCGAGATGTCGTTGTCGTCGTGTGCGTCCAAGGCAAGTTCCTGCGAGATCGATCCAAGATAATTTTATTCTGTTATATTAATTTACACAATAGGCACACACGGTTGATTACCCTACTGTCAAGAGTAATGAAAAATGGCAAATAGCGTTCCTTACATCGCTCTTGATTTCACCTTCGTCGTCCCTTCTTCTGTTCAATGCTAGCGACTGGTCGATCAGGGCACCGCAGTACATTGGGTTCACGAAGAGCCTGCAAATCAAAGCAGCGCAATGGTTAGTTTTCTTCGAATGTGATTTATTGTGTACGTGTGGAGATTCAGTAAATGCATTGTTTGCCCTTTCATCTGTGATTACCGGATGAATGCAACGTCTTTTTCTAGCGCAACATTACCTTTCTTTTTGTAGCTTGAACTCACTGTGGGCTTTGACGTGCATAATGGTTTACGTAAATTTATATATGCTGCCTTCAAAGCGTGAAATCGGCTAGTAGTTTGCAGCACTTTCGTGGCGCATGATAATGAAAACTTGGATGTAAACGCTGCTTGCGATGTTAGCGCCCATTTCCCTGCCTAACCATGTATGATTTTATCCACTAACAGCAGAATGATGTGTTCAGTATATGGACTCGATCTTTTTCAGAACACGTCGGCGTTTTCGAATTCAGCCTCCTCACTCGGGAGTCGTAGCTTGAGACGCGGCGACGACCTTCACCACGCTAGATTCACCCGTAATGCCGTTGCACACTCACTAATCAGGTGTTACGAGTGAATTGTAATGTGCTCGTATCGAGATATAGAGATACGCGACTCACTTCTCAGTTGTGGCAAGCCTCTCACACTTTGGCATCCAGATGTGCACCGCTATCCAGGTCTGCGACAGCAGCCAGGCGAGCC
This sequence comes from Rhipicephalus microplus, assembly GCF_013339725.1. Lineage (NCBI taxonomy): Eukaryota > Metazoa > Arthropoda > Arachnida > Ixodida > Ixodidae > Rhipicephalus > Rhipicephalus microplus. The sequence goes on from NC_051165.1 coordinate 283,579,745, forward strand.
ATATCCAGGCGTGCTGAGTGGTGATGAACTCTTGAAAGAACTCTCCGGCCGGACATCTCCAGAAGAGGTACTTGGGTACGTAGCTTTCGAAGAAGCAGACGTCTTCCGTGCGCATGCCGCAAGCCGCGATGAGCAGCGATATCGACACCGGAATGGTCAAGCTCACGGGGAAGGCGAAGCTGAAGCCCTGGATGCAGATCTTGCAGGCGAACTTGGCCGACACGTAACAGAGTAGACTGGACAGGACCTGGATGGCCGCCACGAAAATGGGCGTCCACTCGCTGGCCACTATGGTGACGTCGTCGTCCAGCGGGCTGGCCGTCGGCAGGTCCGGAAGGTCACCCAGGGTCTGACGTCGCACCTGGACCACGTTGATCTTGTGGGCGTGGAAACCGGAGGCGAAGTTGCGGAATATGGTGAGTACGTTTTCCTGCGTCAGGGTCATAAAGCCCAGCATGCAACACAGTATGACCAGAATCTTCCAGCACGAGACGAAGATGTAGGTGAAGTAGCGACTCTTTCGCAGGTCATCCTTCATTTCGGCCAGCCGCGAGACGAACCCGATAGGAGAGCGCCGATCCACGTAGTTCTCCCACCATCGAAACGACGTGAGAAACACGGCGATGGGCACGGTCCAAGTGCGTGGTCCCGTCACCACCCAGGGCCATATCACGAAGCCGGTTGCCTGAGCCAGCAAGCTGAGCGCGTCCAGGATGAGCTTGGCGAATCGCTTGCTTTCGCCCTTGTAGTGGGAGAGCATGCTGAAGAATCCCGGCACGAAGCAGACGCAGTTGGTCAGCATGGCACCCTTTACCACGTCCAGGTCCGGCAGGACGACGAAGACGAGCATACAGAGCCCGACCGTGTGCAACGTCTCCATGAGGAAAACCTGTTAAAAATAGGTTATTCAGGAACGTGGTCATGAGTTTTTTCATTGTCTAAATGTACTTTTGGCTAAACTGTTACTTGATAACTTTTGTTTGGTATTCCTGAGAGAACAATTCACTACGATGCTTGACCCAAAATGAGATTATAAAAACACAGTGATAGCCCAGCATTTTGACAGAACCATGGACTCGAAAGCTTCACCAAAAATCGTGTGACATGAATACAGCACTAACCAAAGGAGTCTGTTTGTTCTAAAGAAATAGAGCTCACTGAGATATTAGCTGCGTTGTGCGTGAAATAGTTGATCCTCTAATTGGTGGTTTATACCTCCTTATATGCCATTTAACCCTTCCTAGTTCGGGCCTATACCCGAAACCATCGATAGCCTGCTATCGATGGTTTCCAATTTCAAATTTTGCCACTCTGAAGCGCTTCCGGAAGGCTAATGTCATACATCTAGAAAACAGCTGCTATTCTTATAGTTCTATTTAGTTGTTTACTTTTTTTTTCTTCCAAAAAGGGCGCTTTGAAGTGTCCTTGAAGTTGAGAGCGTTCGCAGCTCGTAGCTCCGGAGATGGCGTCGATATCGCGCGCACTTGGCTTTCAAAAACAGTTAACGTTGTTGCGTTCCAAAGTGTCTAATCCGTATTTTCTTTAGAATTTCAGCGTTGAAGACACAAAAACAATTTAGAATCATCGGACTTTGGCACAGGCAGCGAAATTGCGTCAAACAGCCGTGGAACGTCAACAGGTATCCGCCGGTTACTTTCGTTTTTATCAGCGAACAGAGTTGTCGCTGCCACTCTCCGTTCTAAAGATACCAGGCGTGTTCTGAGAGCCGCAGCTCTAATCTGCAGGGTGTCAATCCCCTAAGATTGGGCAGGTAAGCAGCACAGCCCACCAGTGGTAGCTCAACGAGGGGAGTTCACCGCTATAAATATATATATATATATATATATATATATATATATATATATATATATATATATATATATATATATATATATATATATATATATATATATATATATATATATAACTTCGGCATTTCACTCCGTATTGCCGCGCCGCGTTTCGTGTCGGAGCAATCAATTTTCTTGTGATATTCTTTCTCTGAGATATAATCACCGAGATGTGAAACACAACGAATAAATATGCATGGATGCCTACACTTGAGCAAAACGTAGAACAAAAAATCACAGTTTATCTACGGAGTGAATGATGATGAGTAGGACAAGACGTCTGCCTGCCTGCCTGCCTGTCTGTCTGTCTGTCTGTCTGTCTGTCTGTCTGTCTGTCTGTCTGTCTGTCTGTCTGTCTGTCTGTCTGTCTGTCTGTCTGTCTGTCTGTCTGTCTGTCTGTCTGTTCGTCCGTCCCGTGTATATACTGGGCTGGCTACGCTGGAGGGATGGGCTGCACTAGACTATAAGAGGCTTCACCACTAAAAAAAAATTGACCCCGTATCTGCATGTTTTTGCAAATGTCGTCGAAAGACGATAGTCTTGCGTGCAGAGAGAGTGAGCAAGACATTTATTTGATGTTCTGCACAAGAAAATCGGTGAATGGTATTCTGGAGGCGCCGCGTTAGAGTGCCTCAAGCGTGCAGCGGGGGCGAACGTGCGCATCAAGTGACGTCACACGTGAGACATGAGCGGCATCTGGCAGTTTTCTTGGAAAATGAAGCGCGTGGCTCTGAGACGAATGTGCGCGCCCGTCTCAGAGGTGATAAGATGTAGAACGCGAGGCGACGGTAGGTGCCACCACCGTGTCATTTTAGCAAAGCGTTGGAAACATCCCCGTTCCGTGCAAGCGTTGCGCGGTCAGCGCAGCATGATAAGCGCTAAGGTCCTTAAAATTACATATGTATGCCTTTTCTAGTAAAAGACGCATGCAGGCGTGTTATGGTGCCCCAGACATGCGCAATAGTTCCTTTTTAACTGACAATTGCACAAGCATGAACGCTCAACCTTGAGCAACATTGGTGGTCGCTGCGGATGGGGTTGGCTGTTTCAAGTACCCGATGTCATAGATAAAAGTGTTTTATCTCTAACCCACACTCACTAACTGGTTTAAATATGCTGTCACGACGCATGGGCTCGAAAGTCGAAGACCATATTAAAGTAGCGGAAATCCAATGAAAGCGTTGTATATAAAATCTTGCGAGATGGAAAGTATTGCAAGCTTCAGCTCTCCCAAATATTGCAAGTTGATAGGGAACAAATGTCTGGGCACGTCGTTCAAGCTTAGTCGACTAAGGTTGCAGGGCGGGCTTGTTGGTTATTCATGTTGTTCGAGGTATAGCGCATACAGGACGGGACAGAGAAGAAAACACAGAATAGCACCATGTATGTAGCCCCGCCGCGGTGGTCTTGTGGCTAAGGTACTCGGCTGCTGACCCGCAGGTCGCGGGATCGAATCCCGGCTGCGGCGGCTGCATTTCCGATAGAGGCGGAAATGTTGTAGGCTCGTGTGCTCAGATTTGGGTGTACGTTAAAGAACCCAAGGTGGTCGAAATTTCCGGAGCCCTCCACTACGGCGTCTCTCCTAATCATATGGTGGTTTTGGGAGGTTAAACCCCAAATATCAAATCAAATCAGCACCGTGTATGTGTTCTGTGTTTTCTTCTCTGTCCCGTCCTGGATGCGCTATACCTCGAACAACACGTTCAAGCTTAGGGACGCGCTCCTTCCAGTAATGTGCCCTGAATCTATACGCATGCAGTGATACACCGAGGTATGTTTGAGGAGTTCTTGTCCAATTAATCATTGCGAACTCATTCAGCGTGCTGCCCCTACAAGCTAAACCACAGTCCTAAACTCTTACGGGCATTTAAATGAGCTCTTGATACTACGCCAAAATTTTCACTCGTATAGATACCCCATTTTTGACACTTGGCTTATCTGTCCAAAAGAAAGCGACATCGTCTGCATAAGCCAACACTTCAACTTCACTGCCTAATATACTGAAGCCACGAATGCAACTGTGTTATAATATGCTTAAACACAGTGGTTCTAGATAAAGTGCAAGCAGCAGTGGTGACATCGGGCATCCCTGTTTTACAGAAGAGCGAATAGAAACAGATTTAGAGAGTAGACCATTAACAATCATGCGAGTTGAGCATTCATTATAACAAAGTTTAACGCCTTTAAGAACAACTTTGCCACCATTGGCGTGTTCGAGAAGAGAAAAAAGGAAGGAATGACTTACACGATCAAAGGCTTTTGCAAGGTCTACCTGTAGCATTGCAAGACGTTTTTGATAACTGTGACAGTATTGAAGCATTGTAAGAGCGACATGTATATTGTTTTGTATGGATCGACTCCTGATTTCATACGTCTGATGAGCCCCGCCGCGGTGGTCTAGTGGCTAAGGTACTCAGCTGCTGACCCACAGGTCGCGGGATCGAATCCTGGCTGCGGCGGCTGCATTTCCGATGGAAACGGAAATGCTGTAGGCCCGGGTGCTCAGATTTGGGTGAATATTAAAGAACCCCAGGTGGTCGAAATTACCGGAGCCCTCCACTACGGCGTCTCTCATAATCATATGGTGGTTTTGGGAAATGTGTATCATTTTGGGAAATGTGTGTGGTTTTGGGAAATGTGTAATCATATGGTGGTTTCCTAAAATGTGTATCATGTATTTTAGCTATAATAGTTTTAAGTGGCAGTGGAAAAATTGTTTGCTAGAGTACACGAAAGTGGCCTATTTTACGCAGAGAGAAAACTGTTAGCTTCACATTATTTCATAAAGACGAAATCTCCGCAATAGTCAATTGTTGACCACCACCTTGTAGGTCTGACATCTTCTAAATAAAAACAGCTTATTAGTATACACACTAACGCAAATGACTAACTCGTGATTCTCTTAGCACACAACCACATGATTAAACAATTAGGTTCTCTTTTGGCAATGTACGTTTCGTATCTTTGCCTCTCTGACCGATAGACAACATACTTGCACCCGTTTTTAAGACCAGTAGCAACATTGTGACTGAGGACGGTAACTGTGTGTGTGTGTGTGTGTGTGTGTGTGTGTGTGTGTGTGTGTGTGTGTGTGTGTGTGTGTGTGTGTGTGTGTGTGTGTGTGTGTGTGTGTGTGTGTTGATGGCGCCGAGCGTGGAGCATCCCCTCGCCCATGTTTGTCCAGTGTGTGTGTGTGTGTGTGTGTGTGTGTGTGTGTGTGTGTGTGTGTGTGTGTGTGTGTGTGGTGTGTGTGTGTGTGTGTGTGTGTGTGTGTGTGTGTGTGTGTGTTGATGGGGCCGAGCGTGGAGCATACCCTCGCCCATGTTTGTCCAGTGCGACCGCCCACGACTGCAACAAAGGCCTGCAACAAGCAAGCTCAAGTTGCGTTACGTCATGTTCCCTTCAAGCGTCCATCGGAAACACAATGGTAATGATAACTAACAGAACACGTTGTCAAGTAAGGCATAGGGCAATGTTGTTAGTCCCTTGTGTCTTCATTGGCATCATCGTCTGTTAGCTTTATTGTGATAGCAATTATATGGAGACTCTAGGCTGGATCTTTCCGCCGGCGCCACTCCCCATATATGTATACGCATATATAATTATTAAAACGCAAGAAAGAAAAAAGTTCAGAAAAGGACTACGGCGTGCAAAATCAAACTTGTAACCTCTGCATCGTGAGGACGAAGCTTTAAACACTGAGCCACCGAAGAGCACGACCTTCAACGTGCAAACGGGAAGCTATTTATACCTACCACTTACCGCTGGTGATGGGCATCTCGCAGGGGAACTATAGTGTTTTCAGCATTAACAACAAGATGGCGCAATAAGCGCGCGTCTCCTACGCACGCCAATAAGCCCTCATCTCCTACGCGTACTTTGCCAGCTACGCATACTTTGATTCTCCAACGCGTACTTTGCATGCTTGGAAGTGGTAACTGACGTATTTTGGGGGGACTGAATTGTTTCTAGAGATTGTGAGTCTTCTGTGTGTACTCTATGTGTTTGAGTGTGAAAAAAAGGGTGTTTTTTTTTGGTGGAGGGGGGGGGGGGGGACAAACCCCGTGCCTGCTTCATGCGTTCGTAGCACTTGACTTAAAATAAACGCGCTGGGTGACATCATACGTATACGACATCATACATATTTTAATATAGATACCATCATCAAAACGGCCAGGGGGGCTAAATGTCGTAGGCGGCTAAACAGACAGACAGACAGACAGACAGACAGACACAGACAGATAGACAGACAGACAGACAGATAGATAGATAGATAGATAGATAGATAGATAGATAGATAGATAGATAGATAGATAGATAGATAGATAGATAGATAGATAGATAGATAGATAGATAGATAGATAGATAGATAGATAGATAGATAGATAGATAGATAGATAGATAGATAGATAGATAGATAGATAGATAGATAGATAGATAGATAGATAGATAGATAGATAGATAGATAGATAGATAGATAGATAGATAGATAGATAGATAGATAGATACGCTCAAAGTCGCCGAAGTTCGCTAAGGAATGCTTCGCATTTAAAAAAGTGCTTTATACGGCGTGAGAGTTATCGTGCTATATATACAAGGCACCCGCTACGTTTTCGAAAACACGACGCCTATAGCTTATCGTCCGCCTTGTACGGCAGGTATGTGTTATATACTTACTGTGAAGAAAGTGCTTTTGTTCGGCCGTCGGTAGGATTTGAAAACGCATATCCTGCTGCTTCGGAAGAGGGTGAACAGCTCGGGGATTATGAGTATGAAGAAGAGCACCCAGAGCCAGGCAATTTTCTCGATGTCCGATATTGTTGCTTCGTGGTCCTTGTCACGTTCCACGGCTGTAACGATAGATCATTAGAAAAAAACGTGTTAGCTTTTCCTGCACAGGTTATATGAAAAACGTTCAGGAGCCTCACCTACTTCGTACGCCTACATGTTTGCACTCGTTTCTCCACCATAAGCGCAACCACATATTAGCTGTTCTTATTTCTCTTTCACTTTGTTAATAAATCATCTTCACTATTACCAAGCTATGAGCTTTGATAACCCAGGTGTCTGCCCTGCCGCGGTGGTCTAGTGGCTAAGGTACTCGGCTGCTGACCCGCAGGTCGCGGGTTCGAATCCCAGCTGCGGCGGCTGCATTTCCGATGGAGGCGGAAATGTTGTAGGCCCGTGTGCTCAGATTTGGGTGCACGTTAAAGAACCCCAGGTGGTCGAAATTTCCGGAGCCCTCCACTACGGCGTCTCTCATAATCATATGGTGGTTTTGGGACGTTAAACGCCACAAATCAATCAATAACCCAGGTGTCTTTCTTTATTTTTACACGACATCGAGTTCATGAGATTGAAATTAAACCTTTAGCTTTGGCCTATCCAGGCACCTGTCGCTTTTTAGAGAGTACGGATGCGCCGGATTGTACGTCCTCAAAAGCGCCGGTAGCTATAATTCATAACAATTTGTTTACCTGCCGCAGTTGAGCTTTAGAGACATGTATCACATCAAGATTCTTTTTTATACGACCGTTCTAGTAGAATAAGGAAAAGTTGAAATATAATATATTGTAATTGTAATTCTATCGATGACTCTTGCACAGAAACTAATGACAGCACATGGCAATAGTTACGTGAAGTCTGTTTAATCAGCGAGTCACGGATTGGCACTGCAAGCACCCTTCCTCACGCAAAACTACTTGGCATTCCGCAATTTCGGTGATGGTGTGAAACCTACACAATATAAGCGGAGCCAGGCCAGCACAGAGGGAATAGTGCACTGTGTTTTGATCCGCGAGTGATTTGTCAATGCTAATACGAACGAGTTGAATACTCTCAGCCACGTTGCAAGTGGGCTTCAAGATTTTATACCTGAAGCGCTAGTGATTTCGCTCACATCTAAGTCCTTATTTTACGATGGCAGGTCGATACGTTGTTTAGAGGAATGTAACGACCACTTGGTCAACACGAGGGCTGTGTTTGTGGCTTCGTCACCATCCAAGTAACTCACGTACCGAGGCCGTTTCTGCAGACGGGCACCGTTCTCTTGGCGATGTGCGAGACGATGAAGAGCAGCGTTGCCTTGGATACGGCTGCCGAGGAGAGCACCAGGGCGAAGGTGATGAAGTAGGTGACCACCTTGAGCACCTTGAGCGTGATGTCCACCCACTTGGAGCTGATGGTCTCGTCCTCCTCGGCATTCGGGGTCACCACGAACACGTCCCATCCTTTGTTGTCCTGGCTGTTCCGTCGGCTGCGCACGAGGAGTGGCGTAAGAAAAGCAGCACCGACTACATCAACGACGACGTCGTAGTTTTTCGATAGGCGATAGCCAAAGCTGAGCCACATTCCTTTTCACTTCAACGGAATAAAATAAGACTGAATGAAAGAACAGCAGAGATTACTGCAAGCGGGGGCAGTAACGCGGTTCAAATCGCTTGTACCTGCTTTCTATTGAGCCGGGCTAGACAAGGAGATGAAAAAATACAATGGGACCAGGAGGTGAACAAAGCTTCCACATTTGTCCGTATAGCCATGCATGCCTTTTACGTAGATTGGAAAACACGCGCAAAATGAATGAATGATAAAGAAATAGAAGGTGAAATTCTGCATTTCCTTAGTGTGAGGCTATTGTTCTCATGCGTGATGATCTGTGGATTCCTTTCGCACTGCACGTCTAGATGCAATATCTCATGACTCGCATTTGTTTGGACACTTAGGCGCGTATATAAGCATCAGTGAAAAGAATACATATATGTATTCTTTACTAATGCTAGAAGTTTCTTGCCACGAACTGGCGTGGTGCAGTTTAAAAAATATACTATACTAGGTTTTTGAAAACTCGTAATTTCTCAACAGCTTTATAAGGCGGTCAGTTATTCTGGACCTACTTGCACGCAATCGGGAACTTGTGCGTAGCATTTTTGGTTCCTGGGTTTTAGGGGCGAATCTCCTAAAGCCGTGGGATTTTCCATGAATGTCTTTGACCGGCCGGTAACCACCAAGTTGTATGACTCACTTAGCAGGTGGTTATAGTGTGAGTTACATACATACATACATACATACATACATACATACATACATACATACATACATACATACATACATACATACATACATACATACATGCATACATACATACATACATACATACATACATACAACATACATACATAATACATACATACATACATACATACATACATACATACATACATACATACATAGATACATACATACATATGAACGGTCAGAGAGACAGACGCACGGATAAACGCATGGACGGTCGGAACAACCGGTGGCACATACCCGAGAGAGTGGTCTTTAGAATGTCCGCTTGATGGTGGTATACTTTGATGAATACATGATGAAAAGATGTGAGATAGCGGTACTTGGGGTGTTCACCAGGTGGACCGACGGACTGATGGACGCACGGATGAACGGACATACTGAGGGACGCATGTACGGATGGAAGCAAGAACAAATAGATGGACGGAAGCACGGACGGACTGATGAATGCTTCGCCCCACCAATAATCATTCACTCCATGGATATGCTGGGATTTCTTTATTCAATTTGACTGCATAAGGTCAAGCTCAATTCTACGCCTCGCGGTGCATGGTAATGAATTAAACTTCACGAACAGAATTCCATCAATGGAACTGATGGTTTTGGCCATATGAAACGTGAAATGTTAATAGTATTAATTGTTGAGGTTTAACTTCCCAAAACCACCATATGAATATGAGGGACGCCGTAGTGGAGGGCTCCGGAAATATTAACCACCTGGGTTTTTTAACGAGCAACGATTCAATCTAAGCACACAGGCTTGAAGCATTTTGAAAGCGTGAAATACACTAATATAACATGGCTCAGTGAGTATTCCTGATTACGAGATTTTGGGTTCAATTCCAAGCTAACTGCTAATAAAATCAGGCGAAAAGTTAACGTTGTTAACGCAGTTCTTTATAAGTGTTTCACATTATTTCTCGAGAACGAGTGACGCTGTTGTGCAGAATAACAGTAGGCTCATTCAATACTAGGTGATGCGCTTGCCCCTGGGCCCACGGCAACGAGAAGGGGCGTTCAACGAATTTACTTGGTCTTCCTGCGAGAAACTGGGCTGTTATACACACGGTGACAGACACCTAACATTCAGGGGATGCCCAGGCGGAAAGATTGCCGGCCATGTTGGCCAGACTAACGCCGCCTGCAGCAATATCACAACCACCACTATGAACGTTAAAATTTCCACAGCCTTCCATTACGGCGTCATTCATAATCATATGCTGGTTTTGGGGCAATAAACCCAATAAATATTGTTATTACCACCTGTAATAAGTATTTCAATAAACTTGGAAACACATTCTGAGATGACTGAGATGCGCTAGCACTATGTGCGCGTCAGAAACAGATATAATTTAGGGGATTAACCTCTCTTATGCGATGTCGTGAATGTCACAACACTCCGCGCGTCCTTATTGTTCGTAAATTTAGCACGATCGCGTGTGCAGACAACTGTAGACGTGTGCAGCCATGTACTACTTTCGCGTAGTTGTTTTCTGAGAGGTATTCCCAGCTTTCAACGGCGTATTTGCCTTAGTTTATAAAGACCATGATTCGAGGCGCTATCGCCCAGACAACAAACTCTCCTCCCAGCGCCTCCGTCTGCAGCGTAAGTTTGCGGTGTCAGGCACTTCCGCAGTTAAACGAGGACTATCACCGTGCGACGGTTCCGTGTGCGAGGGCAAACTGACGGAAACAATGACCTAGGCAACGCACACAATGAGGAAGGCCGGCAGGTTGGTTGACAGAGCCTTCGCTCTCGTTTATAGCGCCATTTTCAACGTTCGTTCCGCGTATGCATCTCTGCACGACGTCGATGACGACGGTGTATCTTGAGAGGAACACAAAACAACAATGACTGCATCTTAGTTTCACTGTCCTGACAAGGCGCGCTCTTTGAAAGCACGACTCGACTGCGAGTGCTCCGTGGTGGCTGGACGACGACGGCAGCCAGCCCTTTTGTGACGCTTCGTGGCTGAAGTGGGACACTGAGGACAAGACTGGTCCGTAGGGCTTGAAAGAAGAAGAAGAAAGAAAGAAAGAAAGAAAGAAAGAGAGAAAGAAAGAAAGAAAGAAAGAAAGAAAGAAAGAAAGAAAGAAAGAAAGAAAAAAGAAAGAAAGAAAGAAAGAAAGAAGGAAAGAAAGAAATAAGCATTGTAGCTGGGTCTCCGGCGTGGCCGTCACTTCGTGTTTCGGCTGACACACGTGCGAGAAGTGAAACGGGCATCGCAGTGCGAAGACGAGGTCGGCTAGTGGCGACCTACACGGCCGTGTTGCGGTATGGGGCTTCATTTTAGCGCGAGGTAATTGCGGACCGCTTGGCAGCTGCCTCACGCTCCATCCGTATATGGTCTACCAGCGCATGGAGTTTCGTGAGCTCGCATCCCTAGGAGCCCACATGTGTGTTTCTCTGGGTCTCCATGCGAGCAACAGCGGCTGCGGAAACGCTGACGTGACAGCTGGGCTGCGCACGGCGCGCAAGTCATCTCAGTATAGGTAGCCGACGTCAAGAGAGAGAGATGGGTATGTATGACTTGGAAAGCTGAGGTGGACGACAACTTGAAGACGAGTTGGCGCTGCCTTTTTTTCTCTTTGCAGTACATGAGCCGTATGTATAGGCAGTCGGACATTCAACGCTTGCGATGTCCCCACATTTTGCGCCCTTGACAGCCAACATACTACAACATTAACGGCGAGAGTCGGTGGGATATTTGAGAGTCGCGGGCTTGAGTGGACGCAATCGACTTTGACAGCTCAGTAGTAGGTCAAAAGGTGAGGACCAAGAAAAGAATAAATTTGAATGCGGTGGAGTATCGTGGCCTGCGCTATAGTAGTAAGGTCTTCATCGGCGATGGGTAGACGCGCCGATCTCTTTTGGAAAGGTTTGTGATGTCATCAAAGGAAGTCGGTGCCTCACCAGGGAAGATTGGGATGCACCTCCCAGCTTGTTATACCTCGGGCTACGCGGTGCGCCTCCTCGTTCCCGGCTGGCGCTTATTACATGCGAATCAGTAAACCCCATCTGCCAAAACTGTAGCACGCGAGAATCGGCCACACAACATCACGTATTGCAGGCTGTGATGGCTTTGTTCCGCCCCAAAATGCTCCTGCGAGCTCGATCATGGTCAGCGTGGGAGGAACTCATCAAACCTCCCATTAAGGAGAAGCAGCTCGCTATTCCTGCCTGGACCAAAAGGGTCGCTGCCCACGTGGAATCACCTTGAGGACCACGCCTTCACTGTCAATAAAGTAGGTTCCTTCTAAATTAAACGGACATGTCCAAAGTAATGCTGGTGTTTATCAATTTTTCATGAATGATTTCTGGAGACAAACGGTATACAAGTGTTCGACAGGTTATTTTGCTTATAACGAAACACGGTTGACTCTTAAATGGCTCTGAAGGCACCGATTCTTTTTCCTGTTCAACGCCGCCCACAAAGTGAACGTAAAAAGCAAAAGCGTTAGGTACGCAATAAAATTTCAGCGTCATTAAGTAACTTCGCAATTTCTCGCTACGCTTGTGCATAACCACGTAAACTAATATTGTCAAATAACATTCGATCAATCGTGCGTTTTTTAACACGAAATCATTTTATGCTGGGGTCCGCGATGGCTCTGCTGACGTATTTCCGTCGTGAATACGTTGTTGCGAAATATATAAACCCATTCCATGATGTTAAACACTCGTAGGCGGGCGTCGACATTATGGGTAAAATTACGGCGAAATCCGCACGTACCTTCCGCTCACAATTTTTGGGCGAAAAAGCCCGAATCCATACCCCGCATCATAAGCACTGAGGGCTGCGATGTGCGCCAACAAACAAAACGATGTTGTGAGACGCGACTCGCCATCACATTCCATGTTTGCTGCCAGTGACTATTTCAGGAGCCCTATGCAGCGCACACAACCGATGAGCCCGCGTCGGAAACCAGTTCACCAGTTTTACGGCTGCAGCTCATTTCTTGCGAAGGCTCTCGTCAAGTGGAAACCAATAAAAACTTCTGCTGCCTTTCTTATGCCTTTCAGCACATCGAACCGCGACAGCAGCTAGTCAGTATATCGTTTTTTTTTTCTCGTTGCTTAACTGAGAACATCACATACACCATCGAAAAGCCAGCAGGAACGGCGGTAGGCAGAGCGTCTTTTGCCTACCAACCGAAACCAAACGCCAGACGACAGCGCCATCGCATTTTCGTGACGTAAGTGCGGTGGAATTGGTCTATACCAACAAACTGGAAATGAAAAAAAAAAGAGACAAAAAAAGGTTTGTCACCGAAGCTGCGAACTCACGCTCCGTCGTGAGAACCCACTGGGTGAGCCACAGAGCGTACAGTCGGCCAAATTTTAGCTTTCGAGCATGAGTTTCAGTTTTAAATGCGAAGCATTTCTTAGCGAACTTCGGCGGCTTTGAGCGTATCTATCTATCTATCTATCTATCTATCTATCTATCTATCTATCTATCTATCTATCTATCTATCTATCTATCTATCTATCTATCTATCTATCTATCTATCTATCTATCTATCTATCTATATATATATATATCTATCTATATATCTATCTATCCATCTATCTATCTATCTATCTATCTACCTATCTATCTATCTATCTATCCATCTATCTATTTACCTATCTATCTATCTATCTATCCATCTATCTGTCTACCTATCTATCTATTTATCTATCCATCTATCTATCTATCTATCCATCCATCCATCCATCTATCTATCTATCTATCTGTCTATCTATCTATCTATATATCTATCTTTATATCTATCTATCTATCTAGCCGCCTACGACTTTTAGCTCTCCTGGCCGTTTCGATAATGGTATCGATAACAAAATTGGTATTGCGTAACATGACTGTTTGACGAACAAGTCATAACATAAAATCATGAGATGCATGTCATAAGTACCATGATTTACATTTCATCATGGTCTTGCTGCTCCTCCGGTGGTTTAGTTCACATGACATGCTTCAAAACTGGTATGATACGGCATGACTGTGGTGAACGCAAGTGACAGACCCTAACGTGAAAATCATGACATGCATGTCATGTAAGTCATGACTATAGCCATGCTCATGGTGCACTCGCGATCGTTTCTCTAGCTTCGCATATACTAAATTTGGTAGTACAGAACGTGAATAGATCACGAAGTTATATGACTGGTGCAAATGTAATAATTATTGTATATGCGTGCCATGTAAAGAACAAGACAACATACTACGCTCATGATGTGCTCGCGGCTGTTTCGCTAGTTTTATATATACCAGGTTTTGTAATATGGAGCATGAATGGACGACAAAGGGTCCAAATATAGTAATCACGACATGTAACTCATGTATGGCTTAATTTACGTCCGCCTCGTAACGTTGTGCTAATTTAAAAGTGACATTTCAACCTTCCTCACTCGTGCTTCGCATATCATCGATTCCCACTGTACGTGGGATCTGCCAATTTTTTTCTCTGTATCTTCGCAATAAGACTGAATTAAGTTTTTTAAAAAAACTACCGCATATCCACGAAGTGTATTATGATGAAAGAACTTGCTCCAGAGGTTTAATCCGCTAAACCGGGAATCCTCTGTACATATGCTCAGTCATCATCATATAAATATGTGACACGAGAGTTGTTGTGGTGTGATTGTATATACTTGTTATATACATGATGTTTATTACTTACATATCAGTGTACTATATACAGATATTTACATGCTGGTACATTATATACATTTTGTTTAAGAGCTTACCACTCATATAAGCTCGGAGGAACATTTTCTCTTTAGTATAACGACTTTGTGATCCTTAAAGTACAAAGTCAGAGGATCTTGAATTATAGGATGCAGTGGAAAGTTCGAGAAAAGTCGTGACGGCGAGCCCACGATGCAGCTGCATTGCGAGCTCTCCGCGCTCCCACCTTGGATTCTGAGGTGTTCATAGTGGGTAGCCGTATCGACGCGCCCTGAATGATGTCCTGCAAAAGAGAAATGCGCCGAGAAAGTGCGCCGAGAAAGTGCGCCGAGAGTGAGCGCTACTATATATCGGCGCGGCCACTTAGCGATCTCCTACCATACTAGAGCACGCGCCGAAAGTGGAGTGAGCGCCGCCTCTAAAGGTCTTTTGAATCGAAGTAAAATCCCTGGAACTTCGATGTTTTAGGGGCTTTAGAAATGAAAAGCACAGCTGCGCCTCTAGCGGGAGCAATGAGCACTAGCGTGCACACCGGCGTTACGACGAGAGACAACACCCCCCCTTCCCCCCCGCTCTCCAGCAAAAGATTGATTGATATGTGGGGTTTAACGTCCCAAAACCACCATATGATTATGAGAGTCGCCGTAGTGGAAGGTTCCGGAAATTTAGACCACCTGGGGTTCTTTAACGTGCACCCAAATCTGAGCACACGCTCCAGCAAAAGGAGCAAGCTCCTCAAATGTGAGGACAAGTGTATGCCCACGAAACACATGACCACCAAGCAATTATTTCGTAACTTTGTTTCATAATATAGGTGATCGGTAATACGGGCAATCGCAGGGAACTGTGGGATACGACGGTTTCCGGTTCGACGCACCACGCCGGTTAGTAGCTGCACACGCACATTTTTGTATTGCTCCGTTTAAAAAAGCACCTCCCTGTGCAATGTCAGTGATTTAAAAGTTCGTTTTTTTTTTTTTGCTAACCGTGACTGCGACGATTACAAGCTACGAATTCCATGAATGGTAAAGAAACTTCTTATCACACTGCAAATGGTCTGCAATAGCTTTTATGATGCTCGGAGATACTGTCAGTTTGGCTAGCAGATCAGTCGATATAGATGAAGTTTTCATTGTACGATACGTTACTGCAGGTAAAAAAATCACCGTTCTAAAGGCCTAAGCGATGGGGATGACTGTAGAGTGTGCTAAGAGTTCATTTCGCGATCGCTGGTTCGGCTAACATCGTCAGTCGATAGGCATGAAGCGCAGCAGCTTATTGAGCGCGTTGAGAGATATTTTTTTTCTAGCCTTGAGCGCGCTATAAGATGCATTTCATAGTCGAAGCCAGCTCCGCCGTGGTGGATCTTGTGGCTAAGCTACTAGGCTGCTGATCCCGCAGGTCGCGGGCTCGAATCCCAGCTGCGGCGGCTGCATTTCCGATGGAGGCAGAAATAGTGTAGACCCGTGTGCTCAGATTTGGGCGCACGTTAAAGAACCTCAGGTTGTCAAAATTTCCAGAGCCCTCCACTACGGCGTCTCTCAATCATATGGTGATTTTGGGACGTTAAACCCACATATAAGTCAATCAATCAATCAATCAATCATTTCGTGCGTGCTTTCTGTGTGCTTGAAATGCGAACTACAAAACTTCAGCTTCTTGCCCTTTTCGTGTGACATTACTGTTCGTTGCTGCTACATTCCTATTTCGCCCATGTGGCAAAATTATGCACAATACTTGCTCAGCTGCCTTTTGAACGACACGTTTCACTTTCATGTTATACCTATTCCTAGACAGAGGTATCAGCCAAGTTCCTTCTTTTTTCAATTCAAAATGAATATAATCATACTATCAGTAGTAATAATATAATAGTCGACTTGTATGTCTCCCTTGAGTTTTGAGTTTATTTAACAACATGACAGGTAAATAAGTGTAGGTACAGAGGGGGTTCAGTGTTATGAAACAAAAATAAAAAATAAAGCTGCCTCTCACAATTTGACTATCTCTATACCTTGGGCACCATGTGATACCTCCGGCTTCACATCATTATGTATTTGGTATCATAGATATTTTTTTTAATCTACCAACTCGCCTCCCTCTCAGTTTTGATTCTTCGTGAGGTGAAATGACGGTATGTTTAATTCTGCCCCGCTCATTTCATGGCGTTATTTATATCTCAGGAATTTTCTTGCCAATGTTTTCACTTTTCGGTATCATTCTGTGTATACTGAATTTTGTTGTTTTCTCGTGTTTCACGTACTGTGAGATTGTTCAACACAGATTTTATACTTGTTTCGCAGAATTCGTTCAAATTGCTTTCACAGACTGTTCGACACTTTCTTTTGTAGAATCCACTCCTGCTTGTGGCTTGTGAAGCAAACTGGCAAAACAAAATAGATAAATAGAAAAATTTCTACGTCTACGTAGCAGTGACATGTGCCTGCCTTTCATCGCGCCCAATTACTGTCCCACCTGCTACGGACGAACGTGGCTGACGAACGATACCCACGGATTCAAACATCTAGGGCAATAGCTAACACGTGCACTTCAGTTTCGGGTCCAGCATCACGTAAATAGATGCCAGATTTGTCGCCACATGGCATGTCATTTTGAGAAGGTGCCCTCGAAGCGCGAAGAATTGCGTTCTTCGCCAAACGTGTACATTCCGGTACACGTTTCGGTACACGTATTCGTCACACTGGGGAATCTGACGTCCTGTTCCGATCCGTGAGTATGTGTGTATACGTGTAACATTGCAAGCGCATAACCGGAGGTTTCTTAATGACCGTGCCTATCAAATCGAGGGTGGGGAGGAGCGTGCGAGCATGTGAAGTTTAGCACAACCGTGGTCCCGTGGTAGGCGCGCCTCGACAGAACCGGATGGAGACCGGTATTGTATGTTACACACATCGGGCGCGCCACCGTTATATCTAAGACGCTTAAAAGGAAGGGTTGAGCACCCACATACATCTAGGTGCGTCAGCGAGCTTGTAGTTAGTTATATGTAGACACTCGCGCATACCTGCTAACATTTACCAAACACGCTCGCTTCCTGTATAGGGCGCTTAAAACTCGATCAAATGCATCTCCACACTCTCTTATTCCTCTGATCATTACACTCTCCTACTCTCGCAGTCACTCTCACCGCTTAACGCTCGCCCGAATCGCCGTAGGTCGCGACGTCGCGTAGCGGACTGGATCGACTGACCTCGATTCGAATCGCTTGCCGACCGGTTCGCCTCGGCGAACCTTCTGGGCTACCTTGAGAAGCTGGCCGTCTTGCAGCATACTGCGAACCCGACTGCGGGCTCCATTGTTGCTTCTCTTCTATGTTGTCTGCAGCCTCGATTACATCGGTCTGTCGGGGGTTGGCAGCGAGGTTTGAATGGAACGGGCAGGTCGGCGAACGGTCGCGAAGCCGGGCTTCCGCAGAGTTTCACTCGACGCGACGGCTTTTTCTCGTCGCCTTCGCGGCGAAAACGACGGCTATCTTGGAGCGCCGTTCTTTCTTTACTCTTTTTTTGTTTCACTCGATGGAAAACGAAGAAAAAAGATGCAGTGGGCAGCCTTGCTGGTAAAACAGGTTGCATTGCCTTCAAGTCTGATTAATCCGTGTATAGCAAGTAGCGTGGGAAGATCCAGTGCTTCGTAGACTATATATATATATATATATATATATATATATATATATATATATATATATATATATATATATATATATATATATATATGGCAGCTCATCCCGCTGTCTAAAAATCAGTACAACACGACAGTTACACGTGTCTTCACGGAGGGAGTTGCACGTTTACTGTGCACTGTTTCGTCACCAGGGTGAATTGATGAATGCTACAGCAACAAATAGTAATGTCACGCGAGGAAAGGCAGGCAGCTCAAAACTTGCAGCGCGCACCTCAAGCATGCAGAAAGCACGCGCGAAATCAGCATACAAAGGACTGGCGCAGACTAGCTCGAATAGCTCTCTGTTCAAACAGAAATAAAGGCACACAAAACGAACGCATAAGTATACACAGGACGAGCGCGAGCAGCGGTCACAATTATTATTTATTCGCTTGTGACCAGCGCGCTTGTTTCGTAAACGCGGCCGTGGCAGCGAGGGGAGTGACCTTCGTGCTCCCTTTAACCACTGTAATTTTAGCCCCGCCATGGTGGTCTAGTGGCTAAGGTACTCAGCTGCTGGCCCGCAGGTTGCGGGATCGAATCCCGGCTGCGGCGGCTACTTTCCAATGGAGGCGGAAATTCTGTAGGCCCGTGTGCTCAGATTTAGGCGCGCGTTGAAGAACCCCAGGTGGTCGAAATTTCGGGAGCCCTCCACTACGGCGTCTCTCATAATCATATGGTTGTTTTGGGACCCCACATATCAATCGAATCACTGTAATTTCAAAGAAATCTTGCGTTGGAAGCACAAGAGATACAAAGCGCTCTGATGACGAGATAGGCGCGCGCGCACAAGTGACCATGCCCCAGGCCGGCGCAGATGCATCATAACACGTGGGGCGACTACCTTTATGGTGCATTCACACTTGGCCTCGAAGGGAGCGAAGACGGCAAAACTCACCGGAAATTTACTCGGTTAGCTGCCTAAGCGCCCGGAAAACCACGCCCCGAAGCTGGCGCGGAAAAAATTGCTTCGAGACTGATTTTTCTACCACGCGAATGCGGATCACTTCTTTGCTTCACGGCTTTGGCTGCACTATAGTAATAAACACCTCGTGATCTAAACAGCCAGCCACAGATTCAAGATGGCGTCAAAAGCGTCGGCGGTGGCTCGCATTGGCTCAAATTGCACACGCCCCTTGCAGCATTACGAAGCTTCAGGACCTCAACGAGTACACGTTCATTCAGAGCCTGGTTTGGATTACGATCGCCAAGAACACTGGAAGTAAGCGGTGCAGCACACGGTGCAGCATCAGCGAGTGCCCCAACGTGTCTCGCTTTTGCACAGCCGGCAGGATTCGCCGTCGTTGCCGGTACGTTTGCTCGTGTCGTTTCTGCTGGCGCATCTCCCGAAACAACGTTTGAAAAGGTGCGAGCCATTTCTTTTCACTACTTTGCGTGCATAACTTGAATTCGGTACAGAATTTATTGCTCAGAAAACTGGTAAAATCGAATCCATTGTCAAAGTAGTGAAGATGGCGGTGGTGGTGGCGTGCACGAAGGGCAGAACGAATGTCAATATTCTCGACGCGGGCAGATGTGGTTTTCGGGCCGCTGTGGCGTTTTCGTTCTCGATTCACTATTCAAATGTGAACGTGGCATTAGAGCACGTCCAACGCTCCGAATGCGCCTTTCCCTTCATTTTGCTACTGATGACGAAAATGGGCCAAAGTTACAGAGCTCTGGGAACCACTAACAGTATATGGCGAATACAAATAGCTCACCGTTAGCAAAGTGTAAAACTGGCGTTCTGTGTCTTAATGGTTTCTCGCCGCGCGCTGCGGAACGAGAAGTCATAGGTTCAACGCCCGGGGGCGCAACTTTTTCATCTGCATTTTTTCCTTGCAATTTCTTAGTATATATATTTTACACCGACATATCCGTGACAGAAATACACCAGCGGAGCCGTAGTGGACCCGGAATAAAACACTCTTGTGTTAAAAACTAAGTTCAATGATAGGACGGCAATAACAATTCAAGAGGCACTTTGTTAGCATGTAGTTCCCCATAAAGCGGAAGTGCTTTTATAATGTGAAACTATGGCACGCAGTGGCAGACTAAAAGTTGGGCTAGTTGGTGATACATCATGAAAAAAAAAAAACAGTGCACCGTCAAAGAGAGGAATCGTACATACCGGAAGACACGTCTACTACAGACATCAGGAGAGAAGTTGGCAGGGCCAACCTTGCATATTCTGTAGTAATTAACCCTATGCCCAGAATTCCGTTTGGAGCTAAGTGGCGCTTATTTCATATACAGCTTGCAGAGCCTATCCTTAAAAAAATATTTTCGAGCAACACCACCTAACCTAAACTAACCTATCCTGATCTAGCATGACTTAATGTGGCCTGACTTATAAGTTGATCTAAACTAACTTGTCATTACTTCTCGTGTGCGTACATGTAGGATGTGATATGCGAATTTCAGTACCAAGACAGCACATCTATTCCAGCAGAGCGTTTTTGGGTTAATCATTGAAGATGCTGCTGCTATCTTTTGCAAATCAGCCGGAACCACGTGATGTCGCTTGTGTTATTTGTTTTGCGATAAATAATTTGTTCGAGAACTGCGGCGTCTGTTTTTGCGCCTCTTGTGCAACCTGTGATTGATTCACTGCCCCCTGTATCACGTGCCTCTGTTGCCGCGTTTTTCATTCAGCCACTTGCCAAAGCTCATGGCTTTTTCCTGAATCCAAAAGCATGCCGTGTGCCGAAAGACATCGCCTCATGAAGAAATGCTGCTTTTATCACTCGCGCTTTATTGTTTATTTATCTGGGTGCCTACTTAATTGGCCGGAACGTCATTCCGTTTTCAGAAGCAATTGAGTATCGAAGTTTTGTCAAACGACTTAAGCACTTCGTTCTACCTGCGTGGCTTTCATTGTTGGCATGTCGCCGTGAATTCGATCACTAGCGAAGAGCGCGCTTCCACTGCTCCCACAACGACGGGCGGTGATGCTACGAACAGGACAGCCTGTCGGTTCAACAGCTATGTGGGCAATCTTTCTTTTCTATACGCCTGTTTTCGTGTAAGCCTGTGAAGTGTTCTTCCTCACGCTCTGTCCGTGCCCTGTGCGGGACTATACTTGCACGTGTCATACAGAATGGGGTAGAAATAGCGTCGTTCTTAACGCATTTATGTTCCTGCAACCGTCCGAATCATTATTACCTCTCTGTATGGCTGTCTCGCCCAATTTCTCGGCTATTTTTTTTCTTATAAGCTTGCGTGAAAAACCACTGCGATTGCGACAGAAATCTTTACAAACCTTCGTGGCGAGTCTGTCTTGCCTTCTCCGGTGTGCGATCTGTTGCGTGCATCTTCCATCGACTTTTAAAGGAAGAAATAGCGTCCTAAACCCAGACAAGTGCTATCAGCATACCCGTAATATTCCAGCCAATTCCCTCTATATAATGACACCACACGCCATATTAGCCAATGACAATGGAAATGCCCGAGTAGCTGGTGCCGCATTAAACTCTCATTCTTAAGGCGAGTAACTCGGTTGCGGCGTCGCATACAGTCGCCGCGTACAACCGCGCCCGTCCCGAAAGAGTGTATATAGCGAGTCCTTGCGTGGTGAATGCGCTGCCGTTGACAATCCGCGCAACATTTGCCCCCCCCCCCTCTCCCGCCTTCATTTTTTTTCTGTTGTCGCTAGAAAACATCGCATGAACACCTCAACGACTGTTGCGACGAGCGGGCAAAGGTGGAGAGCTTCGCTATGGCCTGCCTATCATGAGATCACTGCAAGCTCCTCATTTTTTTCTCTTTCCTTTTATTGTTTACGTTATTTCTTTAATACTTCGGACCAAGAATGGATCTAAAGAGTACTGGTACTACAGGCAGGATAAAATCATAAACATTAATTATGAAAGGATGGATGCAAGCCAAAAGGTGGCTGCTCCAATAGTGTTACGCCTATGCTGTGAGTTTCATCTATACTGCTAAAATCGTGCAGACGAATAAAAGGACACTTTCAGACATCCTTTGTAATGCTGGAAGAACACGCGAGGCTTTTAAAGGATAATAAATATGGGTTCAACTGTGACAATGACCATGCTTGTGTGACCAATACTGAGTTTCATATTACAGGTCAAAGGCATGTGTACACTCGCGGGTTTGTTAAAAGTTAATCGCCCATGTTTGTCGATCTGATAATCATAGGCTGTACAATTTGCATCCTCGTGTCCTTGCATACGTGAATCCACGTTTTTGTGAGTAAAGTCGGCATTTCGCAGGTCTCTAGATCTGCGATCTAAAATTGGCGTCGAAATGTCATTGGGGTTGATCAGCTGCCAAAAATTAAAATTAAAATTTTCCCAGTACATAAGCAGAGGATACCTATACATGGTGAATTGCAATGTTTTGCTTCGACTAGCATTGTACCACGCACATTTCCATTTGAAAACCTGTGTGCATTTACCTGTAACCCACCCCTTATGTAATACCCCCTACATGGGGGTCTTTAAGGTATTAAAGTGATGTGATGTGATACGGTTGCAGCAGCGTGCAGGTGGTCGTCTTCATTCTTCAGGCGTTACCGAGGTAGCGGTTGCTCAAACGAGTGTTGTTCCCTCGGTGACGCCAGTGAGGAGGCTAGTCTATATAAGCGCTCGTTTTACCGAGCACGAATGCACTGCATCATGTTCGCGTAACGACTTGTACAAGCTTGGGCGGGCCGGAGCTCCTTCGGATAGTTTCTATACGGCTCGCTCGTGGCCCCATTATCTAATCTTCAAGGCTGTCTTCTAGAACGAGCCGGTCGTCTGATGAATTTTATAGAGTCGTTCCCTTCCAGGGCGGTGTGTGCACGACACCGCGCTCAGCTTTGTCGGTAAGAGTTCTCGTTCCGCGATGCGTCGTAAACATTTCGACCGTAACTTGTTAAAGCTTGTGGTTGGCTGGGTTTCGCACGTAGGCTGCGAAGACGTGATAAGAAGTAGCGGTACATAAAATTTAAATGCATGTAGATATGTGTGACGGGTAGGCGTTCGGACGTCAGCAGCGAACGCTTTCAATTTTATTTAGTTATATACCACTGATAACACTGTGGGTGACGCAGAGTTCAGCGCGTGTTGGACTTCGCACTCCCATAATAGAATGGCTTTGTAAGTGTACACACTCTTTCTCAATAGCGTTCCTAACAATTACGCGATAACAGCGTTCAGTATTTGTAGCAGACATACAATAAGGTGGGGTATTCGAATATGATTAAAATTTAGCAACTGCAATAAAAGTGACCGCTGCAGGAGTGCGCACAAGAGGCGCACTCAACTATAGGGCGGGCGCAAAGGGGTGCCCCCCCTTCCCCCGTCACCTAGGAAGGGAGGATGAGTGGCACCAAGCCTGCTCCATATTTTGCATTCATAGGGGTGGGGAGCTGACGGACAAGAAACGCATACAAGAAACACATCGACGACTCTATATCTCGTCCTCACCTGGTTTGTTTGGAACAATGGTGCGGACTGAATCAGTTGCTGCCAGAATTCGTTACACATCAAGAAACAAACTCACTCGTTTGCTAGTTTGCTTGATGCGCTCAACGCACTAGTGAACATATTCGATTACACCCTCACCCAACTCATCCATATGTCTTTTATTTTTTATCTTCACTACTACATTTTTTTTTCAATTTTCAAATAATAATATCTGTGTCACGTCATTAACATTGATGCGACCCCAATAATTTCGTTCGGTGCTGATGCAGCGTGCGTCAGTCCAGAGCTGCCAGTGTTCACAGAACTGAAAGTGGTCAGCGGCGATAGCAGTATCATGAACACTAAACAAAAGGGAACAACAACCGGCAGCTGGTGCGTATCGTCGGCCATCATGAGTCAGAAGCGCGAAAAATGGACAAGTCAAGAAAAAATTGGCAGATCCCACGTACAGTGTTAATCGATGATATGCGAAGCACAAATGAGGAAGGTTGATGTGTCACTTTAAAGTCAGCACAACGTTATGAGGCGTACGTAAATTATGCCGTACATCACTTCCATGTCATTATTATCTTGTTTGCGTCTGACATTTGTGTTCCTCGTCCATTCACGTCACGTAATACCTATTTGGAATATGTAGAGATAGTGAAACGGCCGTGAGCGTGCTATGAGCGTAGCATGTAGTCATGTTTTTACATGACACGCATGGCATGATTATCAGGTGTGGAGGTGTCATTTACCTTCGTCGTCCATTCACGTCACGTAATGCCAAATTAGTTATAATGCAACTAGCGAAATGACTGCGAGCATGCCATGAGCATGGCACGTTGTCACGTGTTACATGACACCCATATAAAGATTATCATGTTTGCACCAGTCACATGCTTTATCGTCTATTCACGTCACTTGATAAAAAAAAATTGTAGATGCGAAGCTAAGGAACGGCCACGAGCCCATCATGAGTGTGTCATGTCATGTTCTTACATTACACGCATCTCACGATTATCATGTTTGCACCTGTCACATACCTTCGTCATCCGTTCACGTTACCTAATACCAAATTTCGTATATGTGAAGCTAGAGAAACGGCCTCGGCTGCATCATGAGGGTGGCATGTAGACATGTTGTTGTTACATGACACACGTATCATGATTATCGTGTTTGTACCAGTCAGATACCGTATGTCATCTATTGACGTCACGTAATACCCAATTAGGTATATGTGAAGCTAGCGAAACAGTCGCGAGCGCATCATGAGTGTTACATGTAGTCATGTTCCTACATGATACGCATCTCATGATTATCACACTTGCACCAGTCATATAACTTCGTCATCTATTCACGTCTTGTAATACCAAATTTGGTATATGCGAAGCTAGGGAAAGGACCGCGAGCGCACCATGACCGTGGCTGTAGTCATCATTTACATACCACGCATGTCATGTTTTTCACGTTAGGGTGGGCCATTTGTGTTCGCCATGCAGTCATGTCATATCATACCAGTTTCGCAGCATGTCATGTGAACTACACCACCGCAGGAGCAGCAAGACCGTCAAATGTAAATCATGACATTTATGACATACATATCATGACTTTCATATTATGACTTCTCACTTATGTTCGCCAAACAGTCATGTTATGCTATACCAATTTTAGTATCGATGTCATTATCGAAACGGCCAGGAAAGCTAAAAGTAGTGGGCAAGTAGATAGATAGATAGATAGATAGATAGATAGATAGATAGATAGATAGATAGATAGATAGATAGATAGATAGATAGATAGATAGATAGATAGATAGATAGATAGATAGATAGATAGATAGATAGATAGATAGATAGATAGATAGATAGATAGATACGCTCAAAGTTGCCGAAGTTTGCTAAGAAATGCTTCGCATTAAAAAAAACCGTACCGAAGAAACAAACGTGGAGGGGGACATCATCGCAGTCGGTGTATCTCGCCGTCTGTTCCATCAGGGATTCTGATCCTTCGCGGTTCGACACGGTGGATGTGCGCGCTGCCAGGAGGGAACGTCCGGGCGTGGCAGCCTCGGCGAAACAGCGCGCTTTTCTCCGGACTACACGTCGCCAATACGTCGCCTTCTCGTCTCCCTCGCAGCCCACGCGTTTCGAGCATGCGGCGCGCCTCCGCGCAAAATGCGACTGATGTTTCTTTTTGTTTTGGTATAGCGCGGATATGTTTGCGTGCGTGGTTCGAGCGAAAACTTGCTCGAGTCCCCTGCGTGTTTGGAGGCCTACGCTCATGTCTACTGCCACACTGGGGATACTTTGCAGCATCTTTCTTCGCTGACGATTCACACCCGTGTTACACCAGACCGGGAGCAAACGAGTTAACGAGCTGTGGTCAAGTCGCCGGACGCCCACTTGAGTCGCTGCAGCCACCAGCACTCGAGCTGAAAGGTGGCAGGGGCCCGTCAACAGGTCGAGGTTATTACGCGAAAGCGTCAGATGCCTCATCCAACGCGAAAGTTGACCGTCCGTGGCGGCATCAACGCGATTGATGCGAGGAACCTTCGCGAGATTACGTTGCCATATGACGTCGACGCGGAATCAGGGTGTCGACGAAGCATATGTTGGAGGAAATCTACAGGGGATCAACTGCTACCATAGTGCTTCATATAGAAAGCAACATAATACCAATCAAGAAGGGTGTAAGGCAGGGCGACACTATCTCCCCATGCTATTTACCGCATGCTTACAGGAGGTTTTCAGAGGCCTGAAACTGGAGGAGTTAGGAATAAGAGTTAACAGAGACTGCCTTAATAATACGCGCTTCGCCGATGACATTGCATTACTGAGTAACTCAGAGGACGAATCATAACTCATGATTACGAAGTTAGAGAAGGAGAGCAGAAAGGTAGGTCTTATAATTAATCTGCGGAAAACGAAAATAATGTACAACAACCTCGGAAGAGATCAGCCCTTCGAGATAGATAATAGTGCACTAGAAGTTGTAAAAGACTGTCTATTTAGGACAAATAATAACCGCGGAGCGGAATCACCAGATTGAAGTAACTAATCGAATAAGAATGAGGTGAAACACATTTGACAAGCACTCTCAAATCTGGACGGGTAGATTGTCGCTATCCCTCAAGAGAAAGGTAGATAACAGCTGCATCTTGCCGGTACTTAGCTACGGAGCAGAAACCTGGAGGCTCACAAAGAGGGTTCAGCTTAAAATGAGAGAGAGAGTGAGAGAGAACGTTTATTGAAACAAAAAAAAAGTGGTTCATCGCGGGTGGGGCCCTTCTAAGGCTCCACTGACTATAGCGGCTCGGCGCGCCTCACCCAAGGTTGCCAGTTCGCTTCCCATTGAGGACGATGTAGCAAGGAATGGAAAGAAAAATGGTAGGTGTAATCTTACGAGACAAAAAGAGAGCAGAGTGGATCAGGGAACAAACCGTGATTAACAATATCATAGTTGAAATCAAGAAGAGGAAATGGACATGGGCCGGGCATGTAGCGGTTAGGCAGGATAACCACTGGTCATTAAGGGTTCCCAGGGAAGGCAAACGGGTCAGCGGGAGACAACGTTTGGTGGGCAGATGAGATTCAGAAGTTTGTGGGTATATAGTGGCAGCATCAAGCATAGGACCGAGTTGACTGGCGGAACATGATAGTGGCGTTTGTCCTGCAGTGGACGTAGTAAGACTGATGATAATGATGACGCCATTATGACGTAAGAAATCACTATGAAAAGTTGGGAAACATTTCTCCGTGCACTTCTTTCTCTCTCTTTTACTCCCCTCTCCCCCTCCCCATGTGTAAGGTAGCAAACTGGACGCATAGTCTGGTTAACCTCCCTACCTTTCCTACATTCCTTCTCTCTCCCTCTCTCACTATGAAAAGTTCACATGAGGTGATGTCACATGGCGACGTCATCGCTTGACATCCTGGCTTGGTCGAAGGCTGATCACGGAGGCAATGAAACAGCGTGCAGTGCCTCCGTGCAAAACCACGTTTGGTTCAGAGGGAAAGGTAGGTGGTATTCATGCGACCGATTAAGATGAAAAGGAGGATGTGGTTTTCGCCTTCGAGTAGTCTTAGGCACACGCTTTGGGATTTTCGCCGAGTCTTCGCGCTCTCACGTGTAGCGTAAGCACTCCTGCCGTGACGAGAGGAATGCGGGCAAGATGGGCGCCGTTTACAAATCTGTGGCAGCCAACTTTTATGGCGGATCAGGGAGAACTGCTGGAGTTTAGAAAAACTACCTGCGTTCCTCTATTACGTGATGTTAAAATGCTGTAGGCAGAGCCAGGAGTATAGATGCTAGAAGAGGCACCAAGCGGGTAACGGATATTGACATGACCGCGTGCAGATTGAGTGGGCTTCGTTGCGAGAACCAAACCACGAGGAACGCACAGTCATGAAGGAGAGAAATAAAGAGAATATATTTACGTAGCGTTTCCAGGCTGTGACAATACAGGCACGAGTGCCCAAAAACCAGCCTGTACAGCCTTGGAGGATGCTAAAGCTTCACTCCTGCTCTTGGGCGCGCCAGTTTGTGTACCTACCTTTTTTTTGTTCCTGTTTTTATTGACGCTCAACCAACAAAAGTGTGACAAACTTGCAAGCCCTCTTCGCCACCCCGGTCGATTTCACTCGGTGCTCCTCCAGGAATGCTCCACGTTCCCCTTAAAAGTCCAGGGGACGGACATTCCCTTCTACGCCGCAGCGGTCCATTGATTACGGTGTTCAGCTGCTGACCCGAAAGTCACGGGTTTGATTCTAGTTGTGGCGGTCGCATTTTAATGGAGACGAAATGCTAAAGGCACTTTTACTGTGCATTCGAAAAAAAAAATACCTCACCGTCAAAGTGATTCTGGTGATGAAGCATATCAATGCGAAGAGTGGGTGTGCGTAGCTCGCGCCTTTTCTATTATCACACAGGAGGACTTCGGAATTGGGAGCAGGTATAGGCGTTTTGAACCCTAATAGTGCCAGCAACCGAACATTATGGGAGTGAAAAAAGGACAATGTCATTGTTTTCCACAGTGCACGCCTGTTCACGTGCTGCTTCCACAAGGACGTAGGCCTCGCAAAAGCCTATACAGAAACGGGAGGGTGTCTTTCTCGCCCGACGTGTCTCGGTACGTGAACTTCATATATACACGTGAATATGCATGCAGACGCGACATGCTCTCAGCCGTAGGGTAACGAGAGAGAGAGACGAAATTGGCCCTGTATCTGCATGTAATCTGCAAATGTCGTCGAAAGACGATAGTCTTGCGTGTGGAGAGAGTGAACAAAACATTTATTTGATGTTCTGCGCAAGAAAATCGGTGAATGGTATTCTGCAGGCGCTGCGTTAGAGTGCCTCGAGCGTGCAGCGGAGGCGAACGAGCGCATCAAGTCACGTCACACGTGAGACATGAGCGCCATCTGGCAGTTTCTTTTGGAAAACAAAGCGCGTAGCCGTGCGCGCCCGTCTCAGGGGTGATAAGCTGTAGAATGCGAGGCGACGGGTAGGTGCCACCACCATCTCGTCTTAGCAAAACGTTGGAAACACTCCCCGTTCCGTGCAAGCGTTGCATGGTAAGCGCAGCGTGATAAGCGCTACGGTCCTTAAAATTACTTATGTATGCGTTTTCTAGTAAGAGATGCATATGTAGAATATGTGCGGGTTGTTATGGTGCCCCAGACATGCGAATAATTGCTTTTTAATTGACAATTGCACAATCATGAACGCTCAACCTTGATCAACATTGGTGGTCGCTGCGGATGGGGTCGGCCGTTTCAAGTACCCGATGCCGGTAAGAGTGGACAGACAGACATACAGACAGACAGACAGACAGACAGACAGACAGACAGACAGACAGATCAAAATTTTTGCGTCGAAGGTCCTCAAGAAAGACTATCGTCTTTAAAACTGATTCCGTCATGGTATATTTTCCGTCCAGCTGAAGATCGAGCACGGGCGCAGTCGTTTTCCCCGTCGACGTAGGAGCACAATCGGCAGCTCGTTCCGTTAGCGACGCATGGCGTCACGCTGGTTGGACAAGTGCCTATAACGGCGCCGCCGAACCGATCTCCCCCGCTCTTGGCGCGCGCTTGCCCACGCATAGCGGGACGCGCCGTCTTCAGTTTCATTACTCGCCGCCTTCCTCCTTGTCGTCGTTAACATCGGCTCACTCGACTCGGCTCCTCCCTCACCCTTTCTCTTTTGCTCATTCCGTTCACATTGCAGCTCGTTACTTTCTTTCTTGGTCCTTTTATACGTAGGCTACTCTGAAGAGGCGCACACATACAAACACATGGTTTGTGGAGCCACTTCGCTCGTCGTATTCCCTCGTTTATTTCTTTCCTTAATCTTTTTCTTTTCATATTACGCAATAACGACGACATCCTTGCCGGGACAAGCTGCATGCCTCCGTGGTGGTCCAAGTGGCAGATGCGTCCTTGAACAGCGAACGGGCGCGTGCAGCGGAGGCGATGTTCACTCGTTTTCTCGTGGCGCGCGAGTTGACCACGCGAAATACGAGGGAGATGGACGGTCTGTGGGACTCAAATAACGGCACATCCTAGAACGGCACATCCTAGAACGGCACTTGTTGCGCTGCAACTGTTGTCGCGTGGCAGCCGCCGTCATGCGCCTCCACAGATAAACAAAACTGACGTTTGGGCGAGTTGCGGATTCACTTCTATATACGTCGCCACTGGGCTTTCGGGGTGTTTTGTAGCGCCTTTTAAACAACGTAACAACGTGGTGATATATATATATATATATATATATATATATATATATATATATATATATATATATATATGTGTGTGTGTGTGTGTGACGTATGAAGCGATGGTCGGTAGAGGCAGAGAAGGAAGTGAGATAGAAAAAACATGGCGTATGAGCCAGGCCACGTCGCCCATTCATCATAGCGTCACATATATATATATTGTGTACTTTGTGTAGCAATTCATCCTGATTGCTCTCAATCGGGCTAACGCGCTGAGGGCGTGCCTGCTAGGCATTCCTTTTCGGCATTCATCAGGGAACGCCTTCTTCTATGCAGCTGGAAAAAGTGGTAAAATTTATAGTCATAATCACTGGGTGATGATGATGATGATGATGATGATGATGATGATGATATTGAAGAATAAAGTCAACCTGCCGCGATGGTCTTGTGGTTCGTTCTTCAGTGCTGGATCGAATATCGGCCTCATTTCGATGGAGGCTAACTGGCCCGTGTACTAAGTTGCGCGATAAAGAGTCCCAGGTGCTCAAAACTTCCGGAGCCCTCGACAACGGTGTTTCGCTTAACCATTTAGTGAATTTAGGACGTCCAACTTCAACTGTTACCATTACTGTTATATGAATAAAATATATCAGTCATAGAGACGACAGTGTCGATCCGTGTGGGAATATGCTTGCACGCGGCCACCGTCTCGTTCATTTCAAAGTTTAGTGAATCGTCTGCATTTGAATTCCGCATGTTTGAAAATTTTGCGTTCTAATGGTACTTTTCTCTTTCTTTTTTGCAAATCGAAGTGCGTATAAGAAGTGTTCGATATATTATCAATTTTGTTGGTGCTTACGCGTTTCCTTGACGTGGGCAAATAATCGTGTATGCAGTACCACATGTAGTGCATGCGCCACATGAGGGCTCAGTCTCGAGTCCGTGCAATTTGTGACACGGGCGAGCTAACATGGCGCGACATGAGCGACAGTCATTTCCCTGCATATACACCTGTGGCACGCGACTGTTTGTATAACCTCAGTGTTAACCAACATGCTGAGCGCGTCAGGGGCCGCTTTGTAATTATTTTTACCATTTTATTATTTTTAAGTTGGGCTGCAAATCATCACAAGAGTGGAAACTTGGGCTAGTTGGTGCGCAGTCATATTTGCAAGATGTTTCAGCGCGCGAACAAAGGAAAAAAGGACAGGGTAGACAGAAAGAGCGCTGTAAAGACACAGTGCTCTTTCTGTCTACCCTGTCCTTTTTTCCTTTGTTCGCGCGCTGAAACATCTTGCAAATATGCAAATCATCCGCATTCGTTTGCCTGCGGGGAAAGAAACTCGCGTGTATATGGCTTCATTACATTTCGCGTACTTAATTGTTCTTGTACGAATCAGTGCGCTCCATATAGATGTGGACGCAATGCAATATGAGAAGAAGCCAGAAATGTGTACTTGAACCTAGGTATGCTTTCAATGACCCCCGGGTGTAAAAAGTGAATGGGGCTTCCCTACTATGGCGCGGGTTGGTTCATATACCATGGTTCTGTCATAAAACTTCAGAAATTTATTGATGTTTTTATCGTGGAAACCGTATAGGTAAGTCGGTTTATTCGCAAAACGCTGAAGCCACGTCGGGTCGGAAGCTCTGCACAATGCAGCGCCCCACTATCGCGCAAACAACTTTTGTCTTTTGTTTTCCCTTTGTTCGTCGCATCTTCGCTATAGTTATAGTTATAATTGTTCTCTCTGTATGTGTGGCATGACCATGATTCGTGATGACCAATTTTCTGAGTAAAGACGATATGGCGTTCTAGGTTCTGTTATAGGTTTTTTGCATTTCTAATAAATACATAAAACGACACAAACTTTTTTTTGTCAAATTACACAGCATGACATAACAAAGTGCGTTACCGTAAAAGCCAGAACAACCTGACAAACGTTCAGAAACAAGGGTCTGTGTGCACCGAGGTGCAGCTGTATTCTTTTCACGTTAATTGGTTGGTTGGAAGAAAGCTTTACGTAGAAACGGGAAAAGAACACTTGCAGGCGTTGATCATTTCATATTTTTCTCTTGAGTAATACAATGTCGAGATGTACTAGATATTTGTCTTTGTTGTTTTAATTTGTCGGTTTTTTTTTTGTCCCAACTCCAGAGGTTGTTGGCAGTCAGTGGTGTACGATATTACCACGAGCAGCAGCACGTGGCCTTATGGCCATTTAAGTTTAATTAGTATGGTTACTATATAAATCGAGGAGGTTCACTGCATGCACACGTCTGCATGCAGTGATGCTTGTGCATGACGCATTTGAATGATGAAGTCTTCGTAGCCCTGTCCTCATCCTTACGAAGTTCTCTTGTATTAGTCTACCTTCTCGTATACAAGGCACAAACCACTATGTCTAGCTCATTATTCACGTATAGTTGTGCAAACATTCCTTAACATACATACATACTGAACAGGCTTCATACCCTCTTGCGAGAGTATATGAGGCCTATGGAGAAGCAATAAAACACACTATCTTGGGTGATGTCGTGCACAATTTTTGCTTTTCTCTGCAAATACAGACTAAAACGTGAACCAAGTATGATATTTGGAATGATTTCTGAAAGTAACAGCGATTGTTTTTTTTTTATTATAGGCCACATAATAGGTTAGTAAAGATATTGGACACTTTAAATATTTTCTTCATTCGCTGACCCACGGCGCTTAAAGCTTAAGTCTGTAATAATGTTTTGTCAAGTGTTCATTTGTTTCCTTTTTAAGAATAACATGTGGCGTTCAAAACTGCATGGTGGTTTATAATTTTATATTTATCAAATATTGATACGTTTGTGTTCACGGCATGATAGGTGCATGCCGATAAAGAGTCACTATTGGCTTTGATTTTTGGTTTCAAGTCTTGCAAGCAACCATTATCAACCTGTGCCCGACCCTAGTTTTGTAGATAATAGTACACTCGCTAATGTAAACATTAAGAGCTGACGTTTACCCGTCACGGTGGCCTAGCAGTTACGGGGTTCGACTAATGACTTGAAAGTTATGTCATATCGAATGCCTGTGACCGCTTTATCGGTGGAGGTGGACACACTTAACGACCATGTATTTAGGTTTAGGTGTATTTGTCAGAGAACCCTATAGGCGGTGGAAATTTCGAGCGCCCTTAACTACGGCGTCCCTCATAACAATGTTGTGATTTTGGACATTTCATTACAAGGGCAGGCGTTTCTCTATAAGAACGTAATGATTATGAAAAGATAGAATGACGGAAAGAGGCATAGATTGGAGCAGTTATAGCTGGCGGAGGTGATGCGCAGGCTCTTTACACGTTCATATTGCGGCCGTCTACCTGGTCGTAAGATATTTTTCTTTCGCTCCTACCTTTTAGCGAGTGATGGGGCGGAAAATGATGAGCACGATGTTACGTAAGAGAAAGATGAAGGAGATATAGATCAGAAAGAAATTGGTTATACTCGATAGCCTATAAGTAAAAGGAGGAACAGCGGTTGAGACTGATCATGTGAACTAGATATCGAGTGGTGGGCAAAACATCCGCGGCCAAAGAAGGAACACGTGGGGCGCAGTGGACTGGGGTATCGTAATGTCAGGAAACTTGCACGCATGCAATCTAGCTGGCTGAATTGAAAGGCTGCAATGGAAGGAGCGAAATTGGAAAAATAAAAAAAAAAGATGGTTACGGATTTTTTGCAGCGCTGTTAGTTCTGTGGTAATTATGACATAAAAATGATCTAGTGATGAAAGTAATCAGAATAGAACACAGCCCATTCTTTTTTTTTTCTTTTTGAACAAGGGTACTTCGACAAACTTTCCAGTGGTGTAACTTTAGTTTTAAGCATTATCAGTGACACTATAGTGATTTGGCTACATTATCAGTCACATTAGGCATTCTATGTTGTGTCGTAACAGTCTGCTGTACGTTATGGGTGAATTTAGGCTTGCGCATGTTGTGTAGCACACGTCCGATACAATTTGGCACGCAGAGCCCGAACGGGAACCTAAGTATTGTAACCTTTTGCATTTGTGTTGCGCCCATGTGGCCACCCTGGCTAGGATCGACCCCGTGACTTCAAGCGTAGCAGCCTTATTGTCCTCTCATCCACCATAGTGGGTTCTGTACGAAGCGCAGCGATGTTTTCTTTACGATGTTAGTATAGTAATGATGATAATAATTGTTGGAATTAAACGTCCCAAACCCACCATATATGATAAATGATTATGAAAGGCATTGCAGTGGAGGGCTTCGTAAATTTCGACTACTTGAGTTCTTTAACGTGCACCCAAATCTAAGAGCATGGACCTCAAGTATTTTCTCTTTTATCGAAAATCTGGCCGCCGTGGCCGGGATTCGATCCCGCGACCTGCGGGTCAGCAGCCGAGTGCCTTAGCCACTCGATCACCGTGCCGAGTACGGCATTGGTTTATGCGACACGCTTGTTTACCCTATAGAGTTAAAAGAAGAGAACCCAACATGAAAAAGAATACGAAAAAAATTCCCGTCAGGTGTGACAAAACGCGTTTTTTTTTTCCATGGTCAGTGCTTTTCTTATATTCTATTGTTGTTAATTTCCGGCAATATGGGCTTTCGTCAAATTCTGGATTGCACTTGTTTACCTTCGAGTCTCCAATAAGGTCCCCCCTCCTTACTTCTTTCATACCTTACAGAGGCCGTGAAATGCTTCTGCCTCATTATTTGCATACAAAGTATGCGCCTCTTGCCGTCGACAGCCGTGTTTCACTTGGCCTTCGAATACGATTTCGCGCCGACACGGTCCAGCCCTGTGGGACATTGACTTGGGACGCCAGTATACAGACGTCGCGGCCGACTCAAATTACGAGCCTCAAACGACACTGCGGCGCGCCAACGCATCATCGCTTGGATCCCAGTTTCAGTGCTCGAAATAACATGAAAAACAGGAAAAGAAAGTCTATTAGCTTCGATTGCGTTTTTCTTTCGCTCTCTCGGATACTCGTCGTGCATGCCAAATTAAACTGCGGGTCTTTATTTTTCATTGGCTGCAAGCAAACTGTCGATAATGCCAGCCGCAGAATTGACGCGAGCCTCATCAGCGGCTGCTTCTAGGCCACGTCTCCTTTCCTGTCTAAACACAGGAAGCTCGTTCGGACGTAGCTGTCACTTTCTCTTCTCGTGCTTTCGCTACTCTGCCTCAGCATTAACATCTTAGCAAGCGCCACCAACGACTTGCCCTCGAACTGCGAGGGAGCGCGTCAGTCAGCGCCCTCTGTGATTCATCCTCCGCTGCCGCAGGAACAGGTTGTTGCGCCCCGGCGAGCTCCCGTGTCTGACGAGAGCGTGCGCCGTTCCCTGCACGCGGCGTTCTTGATGGGCCGCTCGAAATTCGTGTCGACCTGCGCGAGCGAGAAGGCGACGTTGAATGCGGATTCCCCGAGTGCCTTCTCCCTCCTCGGAGATGACCAGATTGAGCGACCTCGTTCGTTTGTCGTCTTCGCCGTCGTTGCCGGGTTTTCTGCGTTGCCTCTCAGCGTCACCTCTGACGCACTCCGTACTTTCTCTTGGACCCGGATCGATCAGGACTCGCACCATTCGATTTTGGTCCATTACTAATACAAGCTCAAGCTCCACCAAAGAAGTATAGAAAGAAACCATATACCAAAAGCAACATAATGAACAACGAAAGATCAGTCGGGGGGAGGGGGGGGGGGGCTAGTTTTTTTAAACGCGTTATAAAAGGGAGGTAATCCATCAGATTTACTGCATGCGTACAAGTTGACTGGACGTCGCTTTCGCGTTCCTCTGCGGCTTACTACTCGTATTCACATCTTGCTTCTCGTTTGTTTCCGGATCGTTTCTCCATTCCCGTTGCTGAGGGCATGCACGAACGACGTATTCTTTCATGGCCCCGTCGTGTTCCTGCACTGCACAGTGAGAGCTTACTTGTGCCTCGAGATGGTTCGCTTCGATATGATATGGGATGATGGCGCGACGCATTTCGCCTTCGCACGCTTCTGTTGATCCTTGTATAAGGTAACACGCTAGCTTTTTCGCGTTGCCGTATTCTGCTGACTTTGCAAATAAAAAGAAACAAAAGAAATGGAGGACTCTTGAGCTTCGCCTCCAAGGGCTGCAGAACTCGAGAGCGCAATCTGGCCCTGTGGGCTTCCATCGCCTTCTCAACTGCTAGCCTCGCTTCTGTTCTCAGTGCGTGCCTCAAACATGCGGTAAAGAAACAAACGACTGCGGGCGTAACATTGACTATTTCAAGGTGTTATAGCTGGAATGCTTACTGCAAGTGCAGCTGCTAAGTGCCCACTACGCCATATCCTATTCCTTGTGCGAATCAGCGAATCGGGTGTTAAGTGCCCAGGATACACGTTCGCAAAGCAATACGCGAACCTACGCTGCTGTCCACATTGTTGATGGTTTTGCTGCTAACATAAATTTGCGGGTAGAGTGATTTTGTGTTGAGGGGATACGTAACATTCACGTAGCTTTCCCTTTTTTAGTAGTTTCAAGCAAAGGTGTGTTTCTGCGGTATAATCACCCACTTTTCACGCATGCGGCCTGGGTTCGATTCTCACTTGCAACGAATCTTTTTTCTTCGTTGTTTTATTTCAATCTTTCTCGACATTTTGCTTACAGCCAACGATGCCGATGCTTGCACTGACCCCGCCATTTTACCGAAACGAGCTCTTTAACACTAGGGAACCGAAGCTCAAGTTTACGGAGCGACGACAGTGCCGTGCCTGGCCCTGGCGGCGAGCTCCGGAAAACTTGCGGAGAGAGGCGCGCGGGAGAGGTCACAGGTGAGTCAGTGTCTTTAGCCGAAACGGGAGCTCGTGCGACACGCGCGCGACGCGTTCTTCATTCGGCGCGGGGAACATAAAGGGTCCTAAAGCACTTTTTCAAGTAACCATGGAACAGCTTATTGCCTCACGAATTCAACGCAGCAAAAATTTTAAGAATCCGTCCAGTGCGAATGGAGTTACATAGGTTTGTCGCATGCTGCAATTACATTCCATCTTCTCTCGTCCCGACAAGAGCGCTGGAAACTAAGCAGGGAGGGATGGCAGGGCCACAGAAATACGTCACGCACGCCTCGTGACCGTGAGCACTTTTTCTTTTGTTTTTCTTCGAATGCGCGGCTTTACCAGTGTGATTGCGCGCGCACGCGTGGACAAGTAGCGGCCTCCTGCGGTTATCTTTGTAACGAGCAAGCACCCCATGTTCAAATCAGCCAATGGCTGATAGATGGGCTTGCTACGTGTGATTTTTGGGTATATCGCGTGATTTGTCAAGAGAAGAGAAATCAATTTTTAGCTGTCCTTGATAATGTATTGTGAATTCCAGGCCACGTGCTGCGCTATAATGTTTGTCTCGCGTTGTTCGGGAGCCTCTACTACCGGGCGGCATCGTTTTCTGACCATGCTCAAAAAGTGTTGCAGGGCCCCTTTAAGCGCCGTGTCGTCAGCTTGGCGCGCTAAAACGAGACGCTCGCTGTGCGAAGTTGCCTTTCCGCGATGGAAGAAGCGGCCCCACGGAAACGTCGGTGAGGTCCGAAGTATTGTTGTGTTGTGGGCTGCCACAACGATGCAGCCAACAGCAAGGGACGCTCTCTACGTGAAAAGGCGTATCAGTTTCCCAGCAAGCCACAGCCGGCGAACACAGCCGCGTTCGCTAAAGATAGAGCAAACATGGCACAAGAGCCGGAAAAAAGAAAGAAAAAACGATGGGAGCATTTCAACTTAACTCGCTGTGGTTAAACTTCAGCTTGCTGCTTCGTGGCGACGTCAGCGGGTCATGCTCCCACGGCACGGAGGACATGACTCTAAACCTTCTCGGTCGTTTTAATGCCACGACCATATAACTTTCGTTTTTATTTATTTTTAGCACGCCCCAAACGTTTGCACATGACAGCACACGGCTGCTACTGCTAGATAGCACATCAAAACAACAATGATATGGTTGCCATAAACGTCAACACAGCACATCGATAGAGTACGTGGCTTCATGTCGGCAGAATGAGACTTACCTCGATCGAGGCATACGTCGTACACGGTATTATTACGGAGGACTTGAGAAATGCATTTGGCAGAAACTCGGGTGTCCTCGTCTTCCATCGTCTGCTCCACATCATAAACTTGACTAACGAGCTTTACTGCTTTTGTTAGATTCGCTTCTCGGAAGTGCTTGTCCAGCTCAGAGATCTTTATGAAGCCGCACTGCAGGCGGTACATTGTGAGGTGACTCAAACGCAGCACGCGCTCTCTGCACGAGCACGTAAGCGAGCGGAAGAGAAAACGCGCGATATACATCCCCGATTTCTACGTTTCTACCGAAGATGGCGCTGCCTGTTCACAGCGCCACCATGCGCTGCTTTGGCTCGTTATTGCGTGAGAGTAAAGGTAGTTTAACTGTGAAACACATTATGCATACTGGCGCGTAAAACGATTCCAGAGTGTCAATCAAGTTCAGATTGAATAGTCATCAGACTTGCACAGCCAAGAAAACCTAGTTTATCTCATGTGTATACGCATGAGGCGGACATCTCGTAAATTTTTATATCAAACTGTCGGTCGTTACTACATCGGAGGAATCAATATTTGATTTTTTTAGACATGCTGTAGTTCTTAAAGAAATAACACCTCGCATTTGTGCAATATGTATATTTTGAACGCACTGAAGTTTACCACGTGGTGACCCCGCAAGAAACAAAGTGTAGCACTGCTGCCTGCATGGGAGCAATTGTGCACGTTCGGCGACGCAGTACAGGCCCCGTCAAGTTTGATCGAGTGTGCCGCGAAAGTGGCCGCTCTTTTTCAAAGGCATAGGGAACCGCCCCTCTGTTGAAGCGCAAAGAAGAGCGCCAACGTAAATGACTGGAAGCGAGGTTATTGCGGCTGACATTGTCCATTACGTATATGTCACGCATTGCTCGTGCCTCA
This sequence comes from Rhipicephalus microplus, assembly GCF_013339725.1. NCBI lineage: Eukaryota > Metazoa > Arthropoda > Arachnida > Ixodida > Ixodidae > Rhipicephalus > Rhipicephalus microplus. Next base: position 283,619,110 of record NC_051165.1, read on the forward strand.
CTGTTCGAACACTCAACTCTTTTAATCTTTCGTCGTGAGACGTGTTACGAGTTTTGAAAGTGACAGTGATGGATTAATTGCAGCAACGTGCTGGCAAGAAGAAGCACCTGTAAAGCTATTTGTGACGCTGTGGAGGATTCCTTCCGGTATGTGGGTGTACAATCGGAGGCACGCGCAAGGGCAATCCATTGTGAACGCTAGCGAGGTAATCGTTAAGGGAGAAAGAGGAAGAAACAAAGCCACGAGTTTAACCAGGCGGACGTCCGCTTTGGTTACGCTGAGCGAAGAGTAGTTGAGGGCAATGACAGAGTGAGATTGAGTTTGCAGGCACAGCACATACGCGATGTGTGTCTTTACATTATAACTATACAAAAAATTCCGAGGTTTTTCGTATGATGTGCTCATACTGTAGCAAACTAGGCGAATAATTCTCGAGACTTGCATAAGGCTTGACGCGAAGAGGCACGTGCAAGCTGCAATTTTAATTTATTTGCAAGCTTTCACGCTTTTTATATACGTGTATACTTAGTACAAGAGAACTAATCACTCATTATTTTTTTTTCAATAGCAAGAAAGCTTGGTTTAAATACTGTGGTCCACTGGCTACGGTATACGCTATATTCTTTTCACATTTCATCCTTCCCTATACACCTGACGATTACGCGTACTGATCCCGAACAGTTCACTTTTTATATTAATCTTGTGATATTGAAGCCATCCACCTGCTCAGACCTAATGATCATCAATATGCAAATAATAAATAAATAAATATTTAAATGCAATACAATATGACAGTTCTTGCGCCCGCACAGATGTCGTGAGCCAATGATATAAAAACTCCCGTGCGCTCATCACTGTAAAGCGTATGAGACGAGTGCCTGACTTGCCTCCCTGTTTCTTCACCGCCTCTCTTTCTCTGCCTCATACTCCTGTACACCATGTGTTTGTAATATCCTCACGTCAATTCGGCGCATTGAAGCAACGACGATATTCACAATTCTGCGCTGCCTATGTATATGCAGTACTGCTGGTACCAAGGAGGTTCGCTTGTTCGGTATGATTGAACTAACGCGAAGAAAAGCCCGAAGATCCCCACGGAGCGAAGCTCGCCCAAAACCGCAAATATAGAGACGCCTGTCGTCCACTACCCCAGATTTTAGGGGAACGCCGACTGCGACGCAGTCGGGGAATTCTGCGAGTTGATACGTTCCGAAGCCAGCGTATACCGAAGGGGTGTCAGTGGTGAACTCTATACTTTATCATGCCCCGGGGCAAATCTCTTGAAGTGCAGGGCATTCATTATTGACCGCACTCTGTATTGTCAGCGCGGCGCTGTCGTTCGTTGTGTAGGAAGAGGAGCGCCAATCACGACCGCGGGACGAGTGCAAAGAGTGGACCGCTGCGGTGCGAAGCGAGCCGCAAAGAGACGACGGACCTTTCGCGGATGCAACGAGATGAGGGGAGAGAGGACGATGGGGATCTCGAGTGAAGCAAAAGAACAGCACGCACGACTGGTGGTGTGACTGCGGACGGACGTTCCTGTCGGGCAACGCCCACCGAACCGAGATGCGGCAAGTGCGAAATGCCGCGAACCACGCAGAGCTTGACGTGCCCTCGAAAGCTCGGCAAACGCGAAATGGGTGGCGAACCGCAATCGAACGAAAGGTCGAGCACTGCGTCAGAGCAGAACCCGAAGAGCACCAACTCGTGGTGAACGTCCTTGTAAGTGCCCGCTATGTGCGAACGGGTCTGGTGGGTTCACCAACAAGTTGCCTCTGAATAATCGAAGCGCTTGCACACGGGCTCGTCAAATTTTTTTCGCAAAACGAAAGTGCGACGTCGAGCCGGTGAACATTATCGCGTTATATGTTGTCTGCATCCAGTAAATATAGCCAACATTGGAAGGAAAGTTAATGCACCAAGACATGCGTATACTGGTGTCGCTCTCTCAACAAGCTATTGCGTTATATTCAAGTGCGACTTTCGCAATGATTACAATGACGAAATGTTATCAGTTCTCACCTTCGTGGTTTTGGAAAAGCACGATTTGATGGAATTTCTGGAATATAAAGCGCAATGAAAAACACTGAAGAGTAGTTTGATACTTATTTAGAAAAAGGTAAACACGTCTGTGTGCTCGTTTTATTTTTGGTTCGTTCTTATTGTCGTTTGAAAGTGTGTGCTCTTCAAGGGAAGTGAAATTTGTTCAAAAGCTTTTTCACATAGAAGTTAACTGCCACCGCCGGCTTACCCTCTATACTTTCGCTTCAGGAACATGCTTCGTCGCGCCGAAGTTTGGTTTATCGACTCGCAGTAGTTACCGGTGACCGCATGTCCGAGACAAGTTATACCACCGCACTAGTATCAGTGCACCATCGAGTGCAGCTTTTATATACACGCCTACAAAAGCTACATGCCTCATTCCTGTGCCAGTAATTGCCGAGATGTATGTGCTGGACCAGGGCATTCACAGTGCGACGTGTGTTTGTCGTCATGTAATACACCATTTCGACACCACTTAGATGCTACATAAAAGTGCGCTTTGGGTTCGCGTGTACACATTAGCAAGAAAGCTACGAGATGTCACGTGCCACACGTGGCGAGGTTATACCAGCGCGTTGGTGTGAGCAGCTTCTCTAAACGACCTCTCGAAGAGTCACGGGTGGCCTAACAAAAAGAGCCCATCAAGGAGAATTCTTACCACGAACTTCGTTAACCGGCCCACACTTGGCACCTTTGGCCCCTCATAAATTTAACGACACGCTTCTTTAGAACGTGGCACCAAGCTTACCCATATAGTCTACCCAGGTTCTTGTAGCTTCAACCTCAGCTAGCCCAGAAGCGCGAACGACGAGAATAATCACTGGGCGCGCTTTGAGGAATCACCGAATTAAGGCGAACGCCAGCGCAGCCACGGCACGACTCATTTTTTGTACGCTGCAGAGTAAACCCCCCCCCCCCCCCCCCCGGGGGAGTCACGTACGTATATCTTAGTCGGTGGCTGTAACAGCGCAGCACACGCGAAAGTTTTATAGCTCCGTCACAAAATCAAAGCCCATGCGTCGTGTGTGAAAGTGAAGATACGACCTCGCGCGGAGCGGGAGAATTCTGACGTCCTTTGCCGCTGCCCTTCGTCCATCACTCGTCGACACTGAAAGAATTACTGAAATCAAAATGGCCGCGAATTACACGCAGAGTGTCAGCTGCCACGGGGGCGGCTTTGCCAAAGCGCGCGCTGAGGCGCATGCCCTTCCGTCTTCGTTCAAGGGGCGGATTGCTCGTCACTCCATCCACGCGGTTCGCGCAGCTCCTGCTGTTTCTGTTGCGCGCGACAGAACGCACTTTAATTCCTCCGGTACGCACATGCACCTACGCGCTGACAACCCTTTCCGGTGTGAGGCGGGCACGATCGCCAATCTCGCTCGCCGCCGACTTGTCAAGGAGGCTGAAGGGAAAAGGCTAATCCCGATCGCTGAGCTGTTAGCACGAAGATGTACTCCGAGCAGAAGGTTACGTCATCATTTAGCAGTGAAAAAATCATGTTTCGACTCCTCGAACACGCGGATGGCTAGCTGATGCGAGAGACTGCCGGTCGAGTGAAAGCGCCTTTTGTCTGTCTACGCGTGCGTGTGTCAAGTATGATGGCCTCCGAGATAGCTGTTCGAACCATGCTGTAGTGCTGCGGGCCTCCGTTTCGTGGTATTCGCGTCGCTTCTTCGGCTTTTTGCTGTTACTTGCTTCAGTGACATTCAATGCGCTGAATTCTATGCATATCGCGGTTAAGGAGAGCGTGCACGTTTACTTCTCGTTATTTACTTCACCTCGTTTGGCAGAGGTGGGGTGAAATTATTGCTGGTATCTCCGCGATGGCGGGGAGTAAACGGCTTTCCCGTCCAGCCGTTAAAAAATAAGAAAGATTACCCACCACATTTCGCCCACCAAGAGTAAACAAAACAACGCACAAGTTCTCCGCCTTTCTATCCCTCCCTCCCATAAAAAAAACAAGTTTGCTAGGGATGATCAGTCAGTTGAAGACACACGTGTGCACACATTTGGGTCTGGTATACATGTCAGGTTCCAAGGACATCTACACAAATACAATTGGCAGTATTAAGATTTATAATGATCTATTAGCATAGTATACACTTGCAGAAAAGGTCTAGCCGTTCTCATGCATGCCTCTGTTATTAAAATCAACAGGTAAAGAGGGTGTGACGTTTCATGTCAGATCACCATGTGCTAAATTTCATTCTGGTTATTATATGACCATGCAGTGAGCATTTTTTTATAGTTCGCCCCCGAATCAGCGGCACACAAGAGCACAGCAATTGAAGCATCCGAACATTTCGCTCACCTGGCGTAGGCGGCGTTCAGCGGCGTTGTCTCGTCGTCTTCGTCGAACGAGTTGTCCTCGTCCGAGAGCAGGCCGTCCTTGGTGCCGGTCTTCATGGCGCCGCCTGGTCGGAGGTCGGCCCCCTGGCTGATCCCCCCTCCCTCAACGCGTTACACCGGGGTCCTGCGCCCCTTGGCTCGCGCCGATGTCACCGCATAGCGAGTGATTCCGCCTCCCTCTGAAACGGGAGAAAGGAGTTATTCATCACCACCACCACCACCACCACCATTATCATCATCATCATCATCATCATTGTACTCAGAAGCACTTCGAAAATGCCTTTACACGATATTAAAGTACATTAAAGAGCAAAGGAATCTTTTCGCGTATTAGTACAATTTCACAATCTCAAAAACACCACTACACGACGCTTGGTAAGCAAGAAAACGCGCGAAAAGAAAATACGGGTGTAGACGCCACTTGAGTATCCCGCACCAAACACTGTGACGTCATAAATTTTAAAGGTGTCCGCTGAGTGCAAAGTGGCTTCTAATTGATTAAAAAACAACTACATCGTCATATATGGGTATCATAGACAATAGCATATAATGTTTCAGAAAATGTTATGGAACCAATGTCGCGAAAAAACGACACATAGAAATTTCTGACGTCACGCGTGGAGATTTCGGCGCGAAATTTGAAAATTAAAACTCAGCTTTGATTTCTCCATTAATAATGAATTTATGACGGTGAAACTTATAGCATTAAGAGATCTCGGAATGCAGTTCGTTAATCTAAACCGGGTCAACAGAGTAATTGTTTCTCTTTAGCCTCCCTTCAAAGAAGAAGCTGCTAACGCCCCGTAAATTAAGCTATGCCATAATAACATCTCATTGATTGATTAATTGATTAATTGATTGATTGATCGATCGATTGATTATTTAATTAATTTATTGGCCGGTCGGTCGGTTGGTCGGTCGGTTGGTCGGTTGTAGAAACTTGCTGACAAAGAAACCACATTAATTCAACTGAAAATAATCCCTTGGTAACAGAAGAAGCATGAGAATAAATCAGTGTTGGCGGTAACGTGTTATAAGTAACGTCCACACCGGTAACTCGTTGGTTTTTTCTGTAAATTAGTAACGAACTTGTTACCCTTTATTTTTTCATCTTGTAGGTGCCCATTTCCCACAGCTCACCCCGATGAATTCTTTTGTCGCAGCGCCGTCTGCTTGCAGATCACAAAGAAAGCGGAAGTGGAATTTGTAGAAATCGAGGATAAAAATTCCTGAAACGCGCCAACTCTATCTGGGGAGTTCCGGGCCATGGTTACACAAAGCTTCGAAGAAAGCCGTGAAATCCACCATGAGAAAATGTAGAAACATGCTTTTTATTGAAGTTCATTGTTGCAGGCGAATCGCTGGCCCCTGCGCCTTTCATTGACCAGTAGACAGGCCAGGCCGCCCGAAAGAAAAGCGCATGGGCTGGTTTACTCCATATCATGGGCCGATTGTGACGCTTCGTACATGGGGAGCCAAAGAATGTAGAACGGATGCCTGCAAGTTCGATTGACAAAAAAGTACATTTGCACAGCACAGCGTGGTGAACGACCACCGCATCGAATTGGCCAAGTCCAGCATCGCATATAGACTTAGAGACCAATTTATAATAAGCTGCTTTTTGTGGCATCCTGGCCCATGCAGGAGATGGCTGGTAACTTGACAGGTCTACAGACGCACTGCCTTAACGGAGCCTGCCTTAACAGGATTCTGCATATCATGGACAATAGGCGCGAACCTATGGAAGGATGAAACCTTTATAAAAATTGCGAGTGAGGCGCGAAGGATGGAACTTTGTGAATAAAAAAAAAAGCTTATGACTTTTTTCTCTCTACCTTGGTTGGCTCGGTTTCTCGCTACCCTCTGTTTTAACGAAAGCTCATTAATACCACTGTCACACGAACATAATGGCCAACCACAGTTAGAGGCAAGTTATACGGCATATGTAACCACAGTTAGTCTCTTGACACCGTGGTTATCTATAAGCTTAGGCAGAAACTTTTTTTGAGGGGAGGAGGTGAGAGGGAACGCCTATTTGAGCTGAAGTGGGGGTGGGCGGGCAAACGGTCACTTGGTGCTATGTATGCATTGTAAAAAAAATCAGGAGGGACAGTGGGGGGGGGGGGGGAGGGGGGAGGACGAGTCCTCCCCCCTCCCCACAACAATCACACAACAAAGTTTGTTAAGTGTAGCCTATCAGTCGTGTATTGCTTGCCGCTAACGTGTGGAAAGGTATACATCGGCCAGACGGGTCGTTGTTTGAACACCCGACTTTTAGAACACAAGCGATCATTAGGAACTGACATTCATTCTCACATAAGGAGACACTGTTCCCAGTGTGGCTGCTCACCACTGTACAGTGACACAACCGTAGTCTTCCGTCATGGAAACCAACTAACCAGAGAAATTGTCGAAGCCTTTCACATTAAAAAAAAGAAAAGAAGGATGCATTAGTCAGTCATCGGTTTCGTTAAGTAACCGAGAAGCCAGCTACCTCGAAGGACTTAATTGAGATCAGTGTTTGCATGTGTCATACTCTCCTTTTTGTTTCAAAATTTTGTTTCAAACACGTGTGAATTCCCGCAAATTTTTTTGGTTTTTTTGATTTGATGTTACCAAGGGCTGTTTTAGGTATGTCATCTAAAAAGTGTCTAAGCTTAACTGCCGTGTACTATCGCTTGAGTCGGCGCAAAAGCTTCTGTTGGCAATGATTCAGTGTTCGTAGTTCTTTTCTGTGTCGCTAGGGTTATGGGTTATATATGAAGTGCTGCTTCTGAAATAAAAATTAGTTGCGAGTGTAGCGAGTGTCGTGTTTTCTTGTCCTCTTCGTCCCCGTGAATTTGCGCTACTACACCATATGGTTAAATGAGGACGAGTCCTGTGTGTCACTCCTGGCTACGCCACTGTCGCGAACGGGTCATTCCACGAGAGAGCATCAAAAATTTGAAAAATGATATTTTAGATTTGATTGTGTATTTCATATTTTATGCAAATAGCACGTGCAGCTGCCCGAAAACGAAGTCATTTTTTTTACCTGCATAATTTACGAGGAAAAAATGTGGAACATACTGAACACGAATGGACTAAATTTGTGACCAGTGGTTCCAGAAAGTTCACAATTATGTCAGAAACAAATATTACCATCACAAAGAAGGCATGTTGCGTATATATGCACAACAAAGAGTGAACGAACATTGTTTGAAGCTTACTTTGTAAGGCGAAGAAAATTATTTTCTAAAAACGCCCAAGTACGGGAGATTTCAATTAATTACTACAGAATGATTTTTACAAAGTTCATAAGACATATCAACTTTGTTTCTAAAACACGTTTTGCTTCTTTCTCTCCGCAACGGCCATTGCGTTTATGGCGATAAAACTCCTGAGCCAGCTAGGTTCAAATGTTTGTGTTAATTATACGGGCGAAAGTGAAAGAAAATTGTTCATGCACAATTTTTTTTTTTTTTTGCCGTGCTTAGGCCATAAAATATTAGGGGACCCTAAAGCTTCGCCTGTAGAAGTTGAACGTGAGAGCGACACCCTGTTCTTAATGCGTATTTCAAACACTTACCCCCGTATTCTAGAACGTCCCTTCACTCAACGCAGCACCTTCACTTGAGAAAGCCGACGGAAGCGCCCTCCCTTGGCATGGCAAGTCACTGCATATTAGCGATAATGTGGTGCGATTCTCGAGCAGCGCAGCGTTATTTGCAGCCGAGAAGTGGCGCAGTGTTCAACTCTGTCAAGTGAAGGGTGAAAGTCGAGCCGAGGAGCGTTTGTGAATACGGGGGATAGTGCATGAACAACGAAGTGAAAAAAACAGCGTCTAACTCAGGACAGTGACAGAGACGGACGTCTCTGTCCGCTGGGGTAGCTCAGTTGGGGATCGGACGTGTTATTCGAGGGTCGCGGGCTCGGTTCCTGCCCACGGCAAGTTATCTTTTCGTCCACTTTTTTTGTCTTCAAGTTAACATTACAATTACTTCTAATAACAACCCCTATACTTTCCTTCGCATGATTGCCTGTTAGATATCATAATTTTCTGTTTGCTGAAGCAGTTTATTGCCATTTACCGACTGTTTGGACTCTTTCTATACGAAGAAATGCGGTGAGAGCACAAGAAACTCTGTGCAGTCATAGTGAGCATAACTACTTCATTAATTAGCAGGATCTGTTTAACGAAGCCTGATGAGGCCTGGGCACATCCTTAGCGCGGACAGGATGTGGGTGTTTTCGAAGGGCTTTGTTTACGTGCGAGTTCCGCCCCGCCGCGGTGGTCTAGTGGCTAAGGTACTCGGCTGCTGACCCGCAGGGCGCGGGTTCGAATCCCGGCTGCGGCGGCTGCATTTCCGATGGAGGCGGAAATGTTGTAGGCCCGTGTGCTCAGATTTGGGTGCACGTTAAAGAACCCCAGGTGGTCTATATTTCCGGAGCCCTCCACTACGGCGTCTCTCATAATCATATAGTGGTTTTGGGACGTTAAACCCCACATATCAATCAATCAACGTGCGAGTTCCTCTCGCGCTGATCTACGAAAAAGGAAACGATTGTCCTGATTTTTTCATTCACACCCGAAGCGTTTCCTCCTACATTTTAGACATTCTCTTCGAAGGGTACAAAAATGAAGCGAACAGAGAAAGCGCCGCATCTTCATCCGAGGTTGAAGCACACATTCCTCGCAACAGCCATTAGACGTAGACGAGTTAGCTTTCGAGTCAGACAAAAGAAACAGTTTGAGAACGGAAAATTAAAACAAGAGAAAAGAAAGGCACGCACGCATGCCTTTATGCAGACGGCGAGAGGTCTTTCGTGCCTGCAGTAGCCGAGGAATACGCGATCAGCTTAGCCCTACGCATGGGAAAAGAGCGGAAGAAGAGAGAGGGAAATCTTGCCGAGCGGCCCAGGCGCAGCCGGAGTACACGACTGCGTGAAGACCTTGCACGCAGCGCTTACGAATTTCGCTGTTGCGCATTCGGACGAAGGTTCGTGCTACCGCGTAGTCTTTGCAGGGGCGTCCTGCTAAACAGGGTGGCTGCCAGCCCTCTTCGCATTAACGTTCAGCCATGCGCTCCGTCTACCACGGCGCCCCGCCGCGGTGGTCTAGTGGCTAAGGTACTCGGCTGCTGACCCGCAGGTCGCGGGTTCGAATCCCGGCTGCGGCGGCTGCATTTCCGATGGAGGCGGAAATGTTGTAGGCCCGTGTGCTCAGATTTGGGCGCACGTTAAAGAACCCCAGGTGGTCGAAATTTCCGGAGCCCTCCACTACGGCGTCTCTCATAATCATATGGTGGTTTTGGGACGTTAAACCCCACATATCAATTCATCAATCCGTCTACCATGGAGTAAAGATCTGCAGACAGATGACGTCAGGCTTCGATCCTAAAGTCATTGCATATTCGTTCTTGAACTGGTAAAGACCACCGTATGTCACAAGAGATTGCGATGGCTTTTGCGAGGTTGTCGGTGAATCTCTGTGTGCAAGCACCTAATTAGGTGAAGTGACCCGACCCGATTTGCCGTGCTTGATTATATCGTGAACCGCCATATAGTTTCGCTTTTGGAGATTAGCGGTGCGATTTATGAACAATGCCGTTGGGCTTATCATCCAGTCATTTTTTTTAACTTAGGGCATGCAGGATCGTTTTCATTCCTTGTGCCAGAAGAGACAATGTAAACTAAGCTGGGTGAGGAGTGCAGCCCTTTAAGCTAGTTGGCTGTTTGCTACAAATGGAAGAAGGGGATGTGAAAGAGAAGACGTGGGCTTTACATGAGAACCTTTACTCTGGAAAATCTTGATTTGTGCAAATGTTAATGTTTGCTGCGAAATCATACTGTCTTTAATGCATATTTCCGTATATTCATGGTGTCAATATAAATGCGTGGCTCTCTAAGATGAAATTCCGTTGACAGTAAGAGTGCGTCATGTCGTCTTTCACAGCCCACCTTTTTAGCGCTACTTTGTCATTATGGGTGGGTTCAGTAGACATTAAGGTAACTCCACACAGAGCTAGCTGCGACGTGGCGAAGGGAAATGAGGCAGGCAAGCTTGACTGGCCGACTAGTGTTAAGAGAAAGGCCAATAAATTCTACCCGAATTTTGTATATTGTAGCATCTGAGGAAACGATGCAGCGTTGAACTTCATGTTGATCGGACAGCACTCGAGGCGCAAAAAAAAAAAAAGAAGAAACTTGATCTGATTTTTTTGTGACCGCTTTCCCTTGCATTGTGTATATGTGCACGCGTACACTCGAAGGCTGCCCAGCTGTCGGCGATTCTTACGCAGACGCGCTTGCGTCGAACACTTCATTGCGTCGAAGAAATGATCCCGTGGCGCGAAGGGAGTTTCAAAACGCAACCTAGCCCGTGACCTGCATAGCGGTTTCGAAACCTCGAGTCCCTTTCGCGGAGGGCGCATGTGCCCTTGCGCAGGCACTTGACGAGCAAGACGCACGCGGCGGCCACAATGGCGCTGTGAGCGTGTATACGACGAGTAACCGCGAGCGCGCTAGCTACCTGCGGGGCAATGGCGAAGGGCGTGGACAGCTGCAATAGACGCCCTGCCGCGAAGTCCAGTTTCTTTGTTCAGTGGTTAACCTCGATTCCCGTGCAGACACGTTTCGCCGCCGACGCAGGGCGGTGCCGCGTGGTGCAGCTTGGGTCGTTCTCTGTTCGCGCGGCGTTTTTGCTCTTGATTCTTTCCGGGGACTGGCATGCTCACACGGTTATAAGTGCATGAAAGGCAGACACACAGTGCCGTGGATACGTAATCTTTGCACCAACACAACCGCTGGTTACTATCTGCCCAGCGAGACGCATCTTAATTTCGCTAACTGGCATTGGTCGCGCCATTACTTGTGACACAAAATATTGGAAATGCTAAGCAGCAATCATATTCACAGACATTTAACAAACAATATATTTGTGGTGAGTGATGAAGACAGGGCCCACCCTATAGATGAACCTCGCAAATGAACACCACCGGCACGCAGTGCAAGGCTTGGACATAAGTAAAATGTAATATATGTAAGAAATGCGCGAAATGTGCATTTTTAACGCATTTCGAACGATCGTCAATGTAATAGGTAATGTTTTTTATCGCCGTGGCAAGATGAAAGGAGTAGCCGTCGCCAAGTGATGACGGCAGCTTTTTTAACGCGATAGCTTTATATCTCGTTTCACGAAAATTCCGGTGGTGTCGTGAGTGTCGATGGCTGTGAGCGAAAAGTAATCTTGTCTGTGACTGAAAAATCGAGAAAGAGGCAAATGAAGTAAATAGTAATAACAACTGCCGGGTCCGATTGAGTATTGGACCCAGCTAACAGTATTTTTGAGCTAGTTGCATTAAGAAGCATCGCGACAGGCTTGTACAGTGCACCGAGAATATGGTTTACGCAATCCCTTTGCCTTGCGGTGCGTCGTACGTATATACCAAACAGAAAGATGCCTAAATGACAGTTTCAAAGAACACTAATGCACATGACGAAACTGGTGTCATAGCGTCTAGGTATCCATTGTAGAGAGTGCAGTTGCGGATGTCGATTTGAAAACACTGGCACCATTAACTAGTCAGCTGACAAATTAACAAGGGAAATTGTTGCAGCTCTAGAGCTCAGGCGATCTTTTTCCAGCGTGCAATCTGTTATGCTTTCAGAGAAGGATGCCACATTTCTTACAGGAACCTTGTTGCGGGCGCAGCGTACGAGTGACCACGTGGTGCACTGTCGTAGCATTGTAAACTCATTTATTCGTTTATTAAAGAGAAAGAAGCATTTATTTTCTGCAAATGCTGAATTAACTTTCAGTTATTATAGCACGCCTTGTGTACTTCTCCTTCTGCTTGTCTGGTCAGTTGTTTTCTCCGGCGCTTTTTTACTGCGAATCGAACCTTAACCACCAGCGTGGCAAGCAAATGTTCTACTACACGCAGAGTCAGAATATTTTTGAAACTGCTACGAAAAAAGAAAGAACGCTATATGAATGCCACGTTGAAGGAGTCTCCTTAACGAATATATATCCGCGCCAAGCGAAATGTTCGTTAACGAGAATATACAATCGCGCCAACCGAAAAAAGATGTGAATTGGGTAACGAATTTCTGTTTTAAAGGCTGCCCCGCCGTGGTTGTCTATAGGTACTCGTCTGCTGACCCGCAGGTCGCGGGTTTGAATCCCTGCGGCAGGAACTGCATTTTCGATGGAGGCGAGTATGTTGCAGGCCCGTGTGCTCACGTTTGGGGGCACGTTGAAGTACCCCTGGTGGACGAAATTTCGGGAGGTTTCCACTATACGCGACGTCTCTCATAATCATATCCTGGCCTTGGGACATCAAACCCCACACATCATCTCTTTTAAAGGCCCGTCCATCACAAAGCGCTCAAACATATCTAGTCATCACCAGCAGCAGAGCCACCAACTCAGTGAGCAGCTTTATATGTATATAGTTAGTGTTGTCCTGTATACGGAGGCGTATAGTGAGTCCTTCGCTGATTCACAAAGGGAATTATTCTGTCGTTGTCGGATCTAGACTGCAACAGGCATTCATTGACACTTTGATTGATTGATAGATTGATTGATTGATTGATTTCTGTGGGTTAACGTCCCGAAACCACCATATGATTGAGAGACGCCACAGTGGAGGGCTCCGGAAATTTCGACCACCTGGGGTTCTTTAACGTGCACCCAAATCTGAGTACACGAGCCTACAACATTTCCGTCTCCATCGGAAATTCAGCCACCACAGCCGGGATTTGATCCCGCAACATGCGGCATAGACACTTTGAAACAGCCACTGCTACGCGCGCAGTCGTTCGTTTGCATACGGCATGGTTGGGGCGATGCACACGAGGCCCGATCACGCTATTGCAGTCTGCACTTGAAGGCGAAGCTCAAGTGCCCCCCCCCCCTTTTTTTTCATTTCAAATAATACAAAAACCACATATGCTTTCATCCGATGAATAACTACCTCTGCAGGTGGGAGCGAAGTTAGCTAGCCGCCCAAAGAACTTCGACTCACGGAGGCAGCCGTCTCGAGCCCAGATCAATCTTTTGTTCTTTCTGCTGCTCGAAGATTGCCGTACAATCATAGCCTGGCCTTTCTGAATAAACCCTCTAAATTTTTACTTGGCATCCCATGAACATTGAACAATGTTTAACACTTTTCAAATCAAATAATTTTATTTTCCCAGAAAGAAACATGTTCTGGAGACGTTCACTGGCTAAAAGCTGTTTATGGACAGCTTGACGAGGCCCGTGAACCCCATACAAGGCAGGTGGGCATTACTTAAATAGCATATCTCGTTTGCGCGCCCATAAAAGCAATGAGGCGCGCCATTCATATGTTTTAATAACGTTTGGTTGCGCTACCTTTCACCGACTTACAGAACATGTTTCACTCCCCCCTCCCCTGTTTTTGGTGTCGAAAGCTATTTCGTCTATATCCAGTAAAAGTTCAATAACACTGAAATCAAATGATACCTCAATTAAAGTTACTTTCTTTTGACACGTTCTCATTGCTCTAATCAAGTGTAATATAGGTTGTATAAGCTAAACCTTATGTACACAACAATAAAATGTCTTATTCCTTCTTCATTCGCGAATAATTGCCGTTATTGGATGTTTGTACATGCTTACACGTAAGTGCTTGTGAAAAGCGGACAATTGTGCTTCCGTGTCGTTGCTGCCAATATCATATGCCGAGTTCTAACGTAAACAAAACGCGATGAATTTTCCCAGTCATTTCCTGGCAGTCGAAGCAATCAACATCGGTTTCTTGGATACCTTGTGTACGAATTTCATTATATGTGGATTCTAACGCTCTAGAGGCTTTCAGAATCTTTCTCCGTCCGCCACGGTGGATCAATGTGTATTCGCTGCTCGGCTGCTCACCCGAAAGTCAAGAGTTTAATCCCGGCCGTGTGGTGGTTGAATTTCGGCAGAGGCTGAAAGGCAGAAACCCCTGTGCTATGCGATGTGTCAGTGCACGGTGAAGAACATCACGTGGTTTAAATTTCCGGAACCCTCCACAACGGCGCGCCTCACAATCATACTGTGGTTTTGGTGCGTAAAACTCCATATAATATTAATAATAAACAAACAATTGCACGCTTTATTTTTGCTTGTTTCTCACATAATACCTCCGGGAAGTCGGACTTTTTCCCGCCGTACCTGCCGGTTTCGTTTTAACGAAAATATCGTGCTCTGGAAATTGTATATTGAATTCCGGTGCTGTGAATTGTCCCTTTTTTCTTTCACGTGCAGTTATAACAAAAATGTCTATTTTTCAGAACTTCGCGATAGCGAATCGGTGCTATCTACGATAGTTTTGCGGGCTTTTTTTTTTTTGCCGTTACACTTTTGAACAAAGCAGCATGCGGTGACCACCGCTGCCATTTCGCGTACCACTCCAGCGCAAATCGTTTTTTTTTTCTTGTTTTTTTTTCTGAAAGGAGTACTCCGGCAAACGCGGCGGAAAAAAATAGCGGTCGGCGCGCACAACCCGGAAACAGCGGCGCGAGTCCCAGCGGGCTCCACGCACGAGAAGCAGCGGAAACGAATGTTCCCAGCCCCGGTGCTAAACAAGGGCGTCCAGTCTTTCTTTAGCAATCATTCTTCAGGCCAGTTTTGCTAGTTCGAGCATCAAAATGGTGCTTGTTTCCATGAAATCCGACGCGTATGCGGTGTCTACTGTTCGAACGTCAGCCTCGTCGTGCGCATTTCGATTATGCCTTTTCCTCATGGCTTTGGAATGACCACTTTTGGCGATCGGCTGAAAAGTTTACGATGTGCAGCCGTATCCGCGTCTGTGTGGAGCGCGCGAACAGCCACTTTTTGTTTGGTTTTTATTGACTGATCTGGTTTTGCGGTGCGACACCTTGCGGGCTCAGCGTGCGGCCGCTCCTGCTCCTGAAAGAACACGTCAAGAAAGAGCCCGCCACTGCCGCAAGGTGTTGCCGGCAGTTAAAAAAAAACACAGAAAAACACAGGAAAGCGTTTTTATTTTATCGGTGACAGCTATGTGACCGTGTTCGTGGTATTGTAATATGCCCTCCCATTTGGTTATGAACACTTGGCCATGATAACGAAAATGAAGGTCTGATAAGACGGGCACCACGTCGACAACCAGTTGTAGACGGCGCTTAAGTAAAAGAACTTTTAATCATCGGAGACTGTATATTCAAAGTATCCGCTGATAATCATTCTTCTTGTATTAGGCAACCGCTTTCGTAGCTTTGAAGAATTCTATTGCGTCGATTTGGGCTCTCGTCCTGCCGGGCCGAAGCGGTGGGGCACAGCATTGACCAGCACCAATACATTTCCTCTGATTAATAAGCTTACAAAGTTACATGATCCGGAAATCAAATTTTCATCTTTTTGTGCAGCTGCCAATCCGTGTTTAAAAAAGTTAAATATGAGATTGTCCCGCAGTTCGCTTGTGTACTCAGTTTTCTTCGAACATTCTTTATTGTGTGGCTAGCGCCGTGATACGGCAGTCAGTCTAAACTTTACACAGAACAATGGAGTGTAAAAACTAAAAGGCGGGTCTGCCGTTTCGGCTTAGAGGGCTCTGACATTAGCGACTAGATATCACTCGCTTTAGATTGCCTTCAGCTCTGACCTTGTTTCCGGGAACGGGAGGGTATCAGAAAAAGAAAAAAATCAGCCTACGAAGCGGTGCAGTAAATGTCCACATGCCAAGGAAACGAAAGCTGCAAACGGACCGGCTCATTAATTGCTTTGTCATATAGAATCGCTTTCACTGCGATGATTGCAGACGCATGCGCGACGAAGGGGCGGTCAGTTCCTTCTGTCGCGTCCTCGTGTGTACGAGCGGCGGGAACCTTGGCGACGTCATCGGCCCTGTCCATCCCGCCAGCACAGCGTATACGTTGCGACAGAGTGGACACTGTGCGACTGATTCGAATCGCTCTCAATGAACAATTTCGCCGCCACCATCCGTGCCTGACCTTAAATACCGTGAATGCGTAGCGATGGTGCACGCGCTTTTGTTTTCTATTTTCTCTTATTCCGGAAGAAAGTGGCATAACGTGACCGACCTCTGTACGCACCACCCGCGTTGGCTTGCGAGGCTCTGCCAATATACGCACGTATACGCGGCTACCCGGACATTACGCGTGGTGGCGTTCTTTCGCTTGCGGCGGGCTTGAAATGTGACGGCAGCGGTTTGACTCAGTACGCGTGTACTGTTATCAACGGACCATGAACCCGATCGATGGAACACTTTCGCGAATGGCTGCGCGGCATAGCGTCTAAGAAAAACTTTGACCAGACCATGCCGCTTCGTGCACATACCACGACTGTCGCTGATGGCCCTTTAATGTCACGCCCGAGGCGAGCAAAGTTGTCCTGGTTGTATTGATCATTGTGTCGCTATCGCGTATAGGCATTTGGTTCGACTTTTCGTGGCTTTCCGGGTGTGAATGTGTAAGTCAACTCGCAAGTGATGCGACTTCGATGTCTATATATACCTGCTGACCAGTGCTCACTTAAGCTTAGGAATTTCCGTCTGAGCTGCGTCGAACGTACAAACTTGCGCCGAAGTCGACTAAATTATAACGCGGCGATGCAGGGGGATTCTTCTTTGTACGCGAGAAAAGACGATAGGTCGACTGAAAAAGCTTTGACTCTGTCCTGTTACTGCCTGTAGGGGACAGGAAAAAAAAATAAATGAACAGTAGAGAATGATTGCGAATTCCGGTGAAGCTGTACAATGAATTGCGAACACGCGCCGAGTTTGCGTGGCGAATTATATGTCATAGAGTTCAGCGAGACCGCATCTGTAGATATATGCGGTGGTAGACAATCACCGCAAGAACTATAAACTTCAGTAAATAATATGTTCTACCTTGCAGCACATGGTCGAATGGGTTCAAGTGCATAGCCCATGCCATTCCGACTTTCCAAGAAATGGTCACTTACAGCGTAGCTCTATTTCACGATATCTGCAATGTCGTCAAAAACGGGAGACACAGAAAAATCGGCAGCGTGTAGCACTCTTCCGAACACACGAAGGTGAGAAACCTGCTGTGCTCGTGGTTGTGTGATCGGGGACCACATCGCCTAAACGAAATAACGAGGGACTTTCTGAGAGACAGTCGGTACATTACTTTGACATCTTCAGCCGATTCCAGTATTCTTCCTTTCTGCATTGAAGTTTTGTGCACCTCACGTGGTACTGCGCGGCCTCCGATATTGGCAACTTTCAAGCTATCGGCAATGTCAATTGTTGAGCTCATCATGTGGTGTCATTCATTCTGAAACTTTCTGTGGGCCGTTTCAAGAATTCCTTGCTTCCGTTAAGACTCTTGCAGAAATACACGAAGTATTTCGTGGTATATGAACGCCGTAAGGAAACACATAGAACTAGTGGACCTGCATATGAAACGTCTCAGTAGTAATGAGGTGACGATGACGCCACGTATTTTTTTATTTATCTCACATGATGAAATCTCGTCGTTTGCTCGGAGGTCCCGTTGGTTTTTCGAAGGGGCTTGCAAGAGACTCGCACAAACAACAAGAAAACGAAAGTGCTCTTCTATTTGGTTCGCTTTTGCCGAGTGCAAGTTACAGCATGACGTTATACGTACTGGCGTCTCTAAGCCCTCGAACGGCGCATACTTGCCCGGCGAGATTTCTTTCTCTCTTTAGGCCGATTCTCCTCTTCGTCCTGTCCTCCTTTGATCGTCTCGCAGAGTGTTTAACCACAGTACCTGGCATGCTGCGATGCCAGTCGCATGCGTATCATGGTATCTTTCGCACTTGCGGGAGAAAAAGAAACAACCGACCTCCCGCGTGCATGCAGTTCTCGTTAAGCGCGAATGAGCTCGCCTTCTTGTACACGAACACTGCGTAACGACGAGTGAAGCCCACCTTTTTTTTTTTTTACCTCCTCCCTCTCTATGTTTACGTCTCCACAGACGGCGAATACGACTGTGCGCACGCCCCAGTGTTCTTTCACGAGGTTCTTTCGCTTTGCTCGCTAAGCCTTTTATCATTGTTTTCGTTTCGTTGTAGCTGTTATCCAATTGGTACACAATATAACTTTTTTTTCTTTTGTAGCTAAGTCTACTCACTTGCTACTTTGCTCGTGTGTCTCATTCTTCTTTTTTTTTTCGCTCAATTTTCCTTCCTTGTTCATGAGCACACTGATTTCCGCGAACGCAAGTGGCAATTCCTCATCTTCGCATCGGCGGCAACTGTGTCAGCCATTCGAGGGAGGCGTTCATCAAGTCGGAAGCGCTTGAGTTCACGTGAATAAAAGATTTAGAGCATTGCCTGTCTACAGAATTTCAGGCGCATCTTAAAGGGACCGGCGACCATGGCCAGTTCATGTGATTGTATTCATGGTGAAAATTAAAAACATTAAAAAAATGAGACTGTAAAATATATTGACAGAGTTCAGCACCCTTACTGCGTTGGGGACAGGATTTATATGTTTAAATTGTGTTTAAAATTGTGTTTAAAGCGCTATGCCGCGTAGCCTAGCGGAAAAGTCTTGATGCTATATATATATATATATATATATATATATATATATACGTCGTGAAGTCTATCACTTTGCTGTACGTAGCCACTTATTCTCATGCTGTCGTGCGTGCCATAATTAGTCCTCAAAGTTAGATTATCTATGTTAATATCCAGCCTCAATGACCGTTTTACTGCCTACGAGGTAAAAAGAGTTGCACGGGGAGAAACGTAATACGGAAGGACGAGCTAGTTGGTTTTGTTGCATACTGAAGCTTTAGCGCACACAAACGAGGACAAATACGATAGAGACACAGGAACCAGTGCAGGAATGTGAGTGAGGAAGAGAAGGATTCTTGCGTTCGAGAATGTCTAGAAGTCATTGCGAATGCAAAGCTCAATTGTAGGCAACGTCCTGTTGCGGGACAGCTTGCTCGCCATTTGTACTCCAAAGAATTGAGGGTTATGAAGTCGGACAAGGAAGGTCACCTTGCAGTCTTGCCGGAGAACATGTATTGAAGGAAGGCTTGGGATGTTATGTACAAGTGCTTTGAGGAAATTATAGTAAAACCGCAGGAACTCAAGAAGCGTGCTATGTGATTGTTGAAAAAATATGAGTTGGATAAGATGGCATCGTTTGTGAAAGAAAAAGGAAAAGAAAAAAAAACTGCGCTGGTATTTGTGTCTGTATCATATTTGTCCTCGTGTGCGCGCTAATAATGCTTCAGCGTGAATAGCGTCGTTGCCTTCGTGGCCACCAGTGGAACATGTTCAACAACCGCGGCGCATCCGCGCTTAGTGTACGCAGTGCTCCCTTGTTGTCGTGGTTGAGTATGTATACCGACTTCAGTGACATCCGACCTGCGAGTGTCGGTTGATGCTGCCGATATATGTGAAAGAAAGTCTGGCTTAGCTGGATGCCGATGATGCCTGTCTTGGAACCTCCGTGAGCTCCACGCTTCTGTGCACGCATTTAATGAAATTAGCACGAGAGATGAAGATTATGTGGATTACAATGGAACGCCGTTGAAGATTTGCAGTTCTATGCGTCGCGTATTCACCAGTCTGTTCGGGAGCGCTTGAGCAACGCTCTGCGAGTGCCCCTTTAGTTATTTATTGGTGTGTGGCGGTTTGCGCTATCTCAGTGAAACAAAAAAGACCGTTTCTAGCATTGAACATGTTTTTCATAGCGAGGTTATTTGAGCCAACCTATGCGCTAAAACTGATATTTTAGTGACTTTATTAAAAATAGGTGTTTACGTAATTAAAATAATTATTTATCGATGCATAGTGATGACAAAAGACTGGTTGTAAGTATTCGTGGCGAAACTGCTAACATTTGATTGGTTCGATTGGTGTACAGCAGTTTCTTCTTGTATTTGAAATATTTATTCGAATTTCAAATTTTCTGAGACACACCAATCGTATATATATATATATATATATATATATATATATATATATATATATATATATATATATATATATATATATATATATATATATATATATATATATATATAAGGGAAAGAAGTGTATACCTAAGGGCTCGTTTTTCCGTGTTTTAACACAATATTAATGAGATCTAACAGACAGTAATGCCAAGGAATGTACAGGGGAAGTTATTAGAACCAATGGAATGTAAATAAGAAGAAAGAAAAGTGGGTGCAAAAATAACCAGCCGTGAGCAGGATCACGGCTGCTCACGGCTACTCACGGATTCCTGCTCACGGCTGGTTATTTTTTCACCCACTTTTCTTTCTTCTTATTTACATTCCATTGGTTCTAATAGCTTCCCGTGTACATTCCTTGGCATTACTGTCTGTTAAATCTCATATATATATATATATATATATATATATTATTGAGAGGAACATTGCTATATTATTTGCTGCGACACTTCCACAATACAAAGTAATATTGTTTTGGAGTTTCAGCATTTCAAAATGTTACGTTGCAACGACACGTGTTCTCTCGTTTGTTGCGTCAACTTTCTCTTTGTTCGCGCCTGATTCTGATCTTGCAATATACGCAGGGACGCATTAACTTCTCGGAGGAATCGTGCATGTAGATTTCTTCGATGCAATGCGTTATGAATTAAAACACGTTTGCACGACTTTAGCGTAGAAAGAAGCGACGCAGTCACTTTCAGCGAAATACTTGAATCCGTGCAGATTCAAGGACTTGGCGCACGGCGTAACGATTGTAGAGGAACGGCGCAAGGAAATTGAAAGAACGTCGCTGTTGCTCCTTCGCGCTTCGCGTGCTTTCAAATTTTTGAATAAGAGCACTGAAGGTCATTTACGCAAACCACGTCCCACGAAGTCTAACACGTCACTTTTGTTGCGTATAGCAACAAAGTTGTCGTGCTGCGAATTTTCGCATGGAATATCACGCACCTACGCGTTGAAAAAAGAAAGGAATGGGGTGCATTGTCTTATATCCAACGTTCAGCCACCGAAATACTGTGGCACATCTTATACCCTGAGTCATTTTGACCGAAGTATTTATCCTGATTAACCTGAAGGCGAAGGGCGTAGCCAGAAATTTTTTTCAGGGGTGGGGGCATCTCCTTGATTTTGGGGGGAAGGGGCGGTGCATGTGCCACGCCTCTATGACAAGCGTAAAGTATGATCGAACTCAGGAGGGCGCTGGCACTTTCAGTTTCTTATGCTATATTGAATAAAATATTAATCGTAGTTGCACTAGTAGTCCTCAAAAGAAGAGGAAGCTTGGTAGGTCAACCAGAACAATATATATATACATATATATATATATATATATATATATATATATATATATACTGCACTATTCTCGAAGTTTATAACTTTTATTACGGTAGCCGGAAGAAACTCTGATCATCCATTTCATCTATATATATATATATATATATATATATATATATATATATATATATATATATATATATATATATATATATATATATATATATATATTGCTTGCTATACCCTACACCATATATGAATGGGAGGTGCCCTCAAATCATTTAAAGAGCAAAAAACATGGGAAATTCCGGCAAAGCAGGAATGTTATTTCAGTGGAACGTTCTGCTTTAGAAAAATCCGTATGAATGTTTTCAACTAAACTAGTTCATGATTTAAAAAGAATATCCAGCGATAGTATAAATTGCATTGATTTGCATTGCAATATGGTAGCTGATCGGCCGATAGCATTGATCGCTCACGGACAAAAAGCTTCGTGGAATCGGTGTTCCTGATTTTTGGCGAAATGAAGGTTGGAAGAAAAGGAATGGTGTCCTGGAGGTTAACCAGATACCAGCCCAGTTATCTATATACTGACGCTGGAGGAAAGAGTGAAAATATCCTTTGATTTGGGAATTTCGTACGCTATAGCGACATGATAATCACGAAGTGAAGATTGATTCACTTGCACCATATTTAGCTTTCATGCAATGCCCCACTTAATCGCGGCGAGGCCGGGCAGCACCGTCTCCGCAGTGGATAGATGATCGGATGTTTGCGCGTAAATTTCGCCCCATCTTAAAACTGCGCATAATAACTTCGTTTTAGGAAAAGTTTACGTGCCGAAGTGGCACCTTTTTCTTGAAAGTAACATTTCTCTGTAATGGTACCACGGCCAGATAAGCACAACTGAAGCTCAGCGCATAATCGATAAAGTACAGTGAAATAGTTACACACCTAACAACAACGTGCAAGTGCGTGTCCTATGCAGTTTCGGTTTTGTTTACAACCGAGTCTCTAAAACGCAGCATTCACACACCATTTATTAGTCCGCGCATGTTTGAGACGATGCCAAGTGCAATTTACGATGTGCTTGAAGCAGAAAGCGGCACATTGAAATGATTCTGGTATATGGAGGGTACGATGACAATACACAGCACTCTGGAAACTTGCACCCGCTGATATAATTAGAGTGCATTAGAAGCCGAGCAAGAACACATGCTTTCGTACGCCATTTCAGGCACATACGTATACGAGCAGTTAAACTCGCGCTATAGCATAACCGAACAAACGGCCATTTCAGAACGTTCATAAGGTACTCGCACACGCACACACGACGTGGCTAGCAGACGAGGCAGGGGGCATAGCGCACGTGGTTCAGCCAGTTGCCGCCAAGTGACGACTCCGCTCGATCTCACGCCATATTGCTACAAGGGAAACTGTGCTGCAGTTCTCGGTCATCGAAGAAACAATTGTCGTGTACTTATTGAGGGCGCTGGAAAGTAAATGTTACGCGGTTAATTTCTCATGTATTTCACTAAGGTGACTCGAAGACGAAGGCTACCTTTTCCTTTTTCTTCAGTTCCCACGAAAACTTTCTCGAACACAAGTGGCATCACCTACAGGATCACCAAGCAATGATGTCATGTGATGGCGTCTCCGTGACGTCAGAAATCGCGACGTTTGTGACGTCACCATGTCGTCACTAATCTGTGACACCCTGATAGCGTCATCACATCATGATGATGATATTTTGAATCACTCTAGCCGATTCCGGTGGTCAGTGAAGCCCTTGCAGAGCTTTCTTTTTTCTTTTTTTAAGCCCCTTCTCAAGTGCGTTACTTGTGTGTCGTGCTTTCGCTCGCCGTCGTCCCAGTGATCGCGCACCGGCATATTTCGCGTAAGCCCGAATCGGCCTCGTTATTGGGGACGAGGAAAGAAACGGCCACGTGTGACGGCATTCGGGCGGATAAGCGACCTCCTCGTGGACAGGTGGATACGGTCCCCCTCGCCCGCTTGTGCTCGTACACTTCACGTTCTGACCTGCATTTTTTCTTTCTTTTCGTTTTAACTGTGGAGCGCCGTCTTGATTTTGATGGCCTACATACTAGCTCGACTTCCGGTGCCTGGGATTTGGAACCCCGGTCCACTAATGAACTGCCAAATCACTCGGGCTGAGCTTCTCGCGAACTGCGTTCTGATTTTTAATTTTTTTTTGTGGTTGACAGATAGTCAACGTATAGGACGTTTTTTTTTTTCGTTCTTTTTCTTGCGTGCTACGTGAAGCTGAGGTATGCTGCGCAGGTTCGCCCTTTATTTATACCAAAAGGCACATCACATGCTAGCAGAAGGTTCACGAGCGACACTCTAATGAGTTGCCTGATCACGTCGACCTCACAGAAGCAGGGAAAGTTGCCAGCTCACCTCTGACACTAGCGTTTACGACAAATTAGGGCTTTCGAGTTTAGACTTTAAAAAAGTTAGACGTGTCTGGGAAAACCGACGGAGTGATTTTGGAAGGTCAGTCAAAGGTAGAGGTTGCTGTTTTTTTTTTTTTTGAAAAGGTAGGAACGAAGAAGTGGGGGGGGGGGGGGGGCAGAAAAGACGCTTTTTTTTGCTGCAGTCACTCTATATCGGGGAGCAAGCCGCCGAGTCATTCGATCATCCGTAACACCGGCATTGAAGGAAAGATCGAATGCTCACTGTAGTTTTAGCTACACTTTTCTATAAGCAGGCAGCCCAGGTGGCATTACAGTTATAGTAATCATAGTAATAAATTATTATATGAGGTTTAGCTCTATTCCACCATGCACGAAGACTACCTTGCGTTGCTATACAGGCACGTGTCCCAAGGTATCATAACTTGGCGCTAGACCCTTTCTGGTGCCGCGAGTTGCAATCTTAATTATGTGCAACACGTTGGCATTTTCTTAAAGCAGTAATATTTTGCGACGCGAAGTGCCATGTATACATATATATTTTATATCAGCCCTCAGAGTTTTGAATCGTAGAGACACGATTGAGAAAGGTTTGGGAAAACGCCATGCACAGTCACATGCTGACTTTGTTGCGGACTATTGGTCTGAACGTAACTTTTCAAGTATGGTAGTCTATGTGTGTGTGTGGCTGTATCTGTGGTGCGTTTATCAGTATATATATCATAATAATCACCTAGCACCCGGAATAGCACGTGAAGGGAATAGCCACGGCAAAATTTTATTGAAAATTTTCTCACTTCCTTCTTCTATGAGGCTTGTGCATTACATGCGAGCATATACATGTTAATGTACTAAGAAATGTCTTCTGATTTCATTTTCACCAGTATTGTAGTTTTTGACACGAAGGAAGCTTCCTTAAGCCTTACTTTCATTTTTTGTGTATTTGGGAAAATCGAATTGCACGTCGTTACTACCTTTTTTTTTTACATTACTCCTTAATAAAATATGAACTTCGTACAATGCGCCTGCGTGGGTACAGCTGGTGGCTTATGCTGCATGGCGCACACGTAAAAAAATCTTGCCACGTTACGGTACACGCTGTGCATTGTAAGCTGAGGGGGCGAATAAGGCTGTGAACCCCGAACGATGGATGGCGTCATCTTTGACGTCAGCTACGCGGTCACAGCAGTTGCCTGAAATAGCCGTAAAGATATCGCAGCAATTTCGCGATAAGACAATGAGCCAGGCAGCGTCGTTTATGATTCCTTTCAATGCAGCGAGCCGGTTTCTTTTCCGCTAATTTGCGCACTGGGTGTAAGAGATCTTTCTCAGAACTATGTCGAGGGGCTAGATATATCATGCGCGACATATTAAATGGCACCTTTTTTTTCCATTATATTATGAAGAAACGTTTTGTTTGACCGCTGAAGCGAGTAATGTGGATGCGCACGCGCCAAAGCTGGATGTGCTTTTTTGGTGTGCTGTGCTGTGAAGCTTCAGGGTCGCCCTTAGCATTGTCCCTCTAAGGGGCTATGTCCCTGCGTGGCGCGAAAGCGGGATAACCGCTGGTCATTGAGGGCAACTGACTGGATTCCGAGAGAACGTAATGCATGATGGGGGGGGGGGGGGGAGAAAATTTGGTGGGAAGATGAAATCAATAACGTGACAGCAGAAAACACAGGACCGAGTTGACTGGCGGAACACGGGAGAGGCTTTTGTCTTGCAGTGCACGTGTAGTTAGGCCTATGGACTCGACTGTACACTTCACTGTACAGTGAAGCGTACAATGGAGTCCATAGGACTCCACTGGACACTTCGGACTCCACTGGGACTCCAGTGTACACTTCGAAAAAAAAAATGAAAAGGCGAACATGATTGATTGATATGTGGGGTTGAACGTCCCAAAACCACCATATGATTATGAGAGACGCCGTAGTGGAGGGCTCCGGAAATTTCGACCACCTGGGGTTCTTTAACGTGCACCCAAATCTGAGCACACGGGCCTACAGCATTTCCGCCTCCATCGGAAATGCAGCCGCCGCAGCCATGATTTGATCCCGCGACCTGCGGTTCAGCAGCCGAATACTTTAGCCACTAGACCACCGCGGCGGGGCGAAAAGGCGAACATAAAAGTGTTGCAATTTTTTCCAAGGTTTCATGGAGCATAGCAGCAGCCTATCAACGCTACCAGAGGAGAGGTATACACTGGATGGTCGCAACGTCCTCAGCGATGTCACGTGACCGCTTTCTGTACCGCGACGCGTGCATCTCGCTGCAAACGAAACACACAACTCGGCGCAGAGATCGTGAAATTAACGACAGTATAGTTTTAGAAGCGCATTCATTTTAAGTAGCCTCATTGTTTTGATATATTGTCCTGTTAACATAATTTTGAGATATAGCCTGAGCCTTGACAAGGTATTCAATCGACAGGGGCCGCGCGGTGATCTCGAATGCTCTTGTCGACTCTCCCAGATTCCGGCGCTGCCTCGGTCGGGCCTTGAGAGAGGAGTCTTTGCGTGATTTCGCAACTCGGGAGTGGCGCGTGAGCGCGACCAGGAGAACAGCTTGGCGCGCCGGCTTTTGTTTATTATCGCGACCCCATTGAAAAGGAAGGAAGGAAGCACGAGATGCTCATATGTGAGCATAATGACGCGGGAAAGTTACGTTATCGGGCTGAAAGAGTGGCGCACCGCCACGCTGGTCCTGGTCATGCCTGCACAGGGAGAGCTGCTCCATCGTGGGGGTTACTGCTCATTTGGCTGCCGCATTTGAATCGAAATGAAGTGTCATGTGTTCTGTGAGATGTCTGTACACGTTGTAAGTATGTCAGATGGCCGAAATTTCCTGAGCCCTCCTCCACGTGCCTTATTATTAAATCAAGGCTTTGGCATGAAAAGATATTATTATTATTATTATTATTATTATTATTATTATTATTATTATTATTATTATTATTATTATTATTATTATTATTATTATTATTATTATTAGCTCAATGACACCTCATTTTATGAAGGAGAACGATGCGGTTGTTCAGGCCGACGAAATCAAATGCTTTGTGATTCTGGCTAAAAATAAGCTGACACATTATAAATTGAGTGGCTGACTGATCGATCAGTTATGAAACTTAAGAAGATTCATTGCAAAATCCTGCGATAATATTATGAGACATATACGGACTAATTCTGACGAACTGAAGAATTTCATTGATGCAACCGAATTATATTTAGGATGGCGTTCTTGCCTTCATCGAAGCGCGGCTGCCGGGGCAGGGAATCGAACCCGTGTGCTCGAGCTTAGCGACTGAGGTGCAGCGCCGAAAAGCACGGTGGCTGTTTCATTGATTAATCGGTTTATTTATGCCTATACAACAGTGTTTTGCCTGTTGTGCCCATAGGATACAACTCTGACGAATGTATGCGGGCTTGTGTGTGCTTGCGCCATATAAAGAAGCCGATAGGAACCCACAAGAAAGACTTCTGTTCGCTTCTCGTTAAATTTCAGTCTACTAAACGACCTTCGGCAACAATGCTTCATGGCACGTGTTCTTGCTTCGGTGCTATTTAAAACAGCCCTGAGGCATCACTAACAAATACAAAACATTGCAAGAGCATTTACATCCGGGCCGGGAGGAAAAACTGGTTGCGCAAGACGTGATGCACATCCCGCAAGCCCTCTTTGTTACGTGGTCGTACCACGACACCATTTATTTCTTTGTTTATTTATTTTATTTTATGCACCTTAGATGGTCACAATAAGCATTCTATGCTGCGCCACGAGAAAGACGCTTCGCCGTGCGGCTTTATAAAAAATAACAAGAAAACGTTATTTCGATTAACGGTGAACTCTATCTGCATATGCAATAAGAAGGGGCACCGTTAAAGATTTTCCGAAAATTCTGACCTACCGCTGTGCAGTCTACTCGAGTGCCAAGAGAGTCATCTCCAAGCCCAACTAAGACAAGAATTCTCTTGGCACTATACCTTACCATCCAACTCGGTTGCAAACCGAGTGCGACCTGATTCTGCTCTCTGACTTCTATGATTTTAACTTATTCCTGTCTCTCTCTCTCTTTCTGAGGGATTGTACGCTACACTGTACGTGCCGTCGACATCAGAGTGTTGCCTGTTGGGTGAGTTTGTACATCGTTAACTTCGAAAAAAGTCACAAGAACGTGGAAATACGAAGACAACCACTACACAGAAAACAAACACGACGCGCTTTCAAGGCTCAGCTGTATGCCGAGCTCATCTTGCACGTGGGGATCGAGTGGTCTGTTCGTGGGTGTTCTTGCATCAGAGCACGAGTGAACATGAGAACGCGTGAACGTGTACATATGGAGGCCTATCAAGTGCGATTAGCAACTGTAAGGGCCTTGCTTCTGAGGCTTGTAAAAGAACAAGAATATTGCAGGAAATTGACTATTTGAGCGCGAAAAAAAAAAAAAGCAACAGTCGTGAAGCATTGTGAAGCAAGTCACATTTCTTCAGAGATCCTGTATGTTTCTCGGTGGAAAACTTACACGCTTTCTTCGCATATCATTCGGCGTGGTTGTTCAGTAGGATCACCGAGATAAATTAGCTTGTCACTCGGTTCTCTTTCTTTCCTCTTTAATATCCCTTCTTTCTTTTTTTCTGTTTTTTTTTAAGTTTTATTTCAGAGAGTTCGAGAACACCACAGTTATATGAGGGGGCACCGAAATCAAAGCCACTCAAAAATACTACGCGGTATATTGTGCTGGCCCTCCTCTTTCGCGGGTGGTCCTCCGTGCATCACCCCTGTGCGTCCCGTTATCTCGTCCGCGCGCAGACTCGTCTCGACGCACAGGGGTGCGCTTTGTCGCCTCTTTCCTGTCTGGTTTCTAAAAGTGTTCACGATGGCGTTGCATATATACAGCTGCGCGTGCCCTTCATAATGATAGAAAGCTTCTTGACACTTTATTATACACTGGGCAAGCATAAGCGACAGCGGTGGTTATAAACACTGCCCTTATAAACAAGCTCTGTTGCGTGTGTTTTTGGTTGCACTTTCTGAGTGGGTGCTGCTGTCTGATATATATATATATATATATATATATATATATATATATATATATATATATATATATATATATATATATATATATATATATATATATATATATATATATATATATATATATATATATATATATGCTCTAGAGCACGCGGATGTTTCAACGGGTGGTGTTCGTTTCAATCTTCGGCTTACCTAAGGAGCTCGGCGGCTGTGACGTCGGGCTGATCAACACGAGATCGATAGAGTGTTCTATTTACGGATATGGGCGGCCACTTGTTATTCATGGCAGTGAAGCTCGTTGAAATCTCGTACGACGAGACAGAAAGTTAAAAGAAAAGGAGGGAGGTTAGGTGATGATACTTGGGAAGGGAAATGAACATGCCAAACATGAAAAAGGAGGAGTCTCTACGTAGGCGTTATGACTGCTGTTGTGTCCAAGTACCGTGCCCAAGAACTTTATCAATAATCTACGACGAGATTTACGTTACCCTGTGGTACAGACCCAACAGTTTCGGATCCTTTTTCCTTTAGCAATACTATTTGCCACGAAGCTGCCCACAGTAACTTGGTGAATATGATGCTGAGCTGCTGATTGCGAAGTCACGGGTTTGATTCATAGCCGTGTTGGCCGTATTATGGTGAATACGGGCTAAAATGAAAAAAAAAATAGAAACACTCCAGTGTCGTGGTAAACGTGGACGTTAATGAGACCCGGTTATTCGATATCTGTTTACATCCATGGCAGTGTCTGTCTCAACACATGGTGTTGTTTGGATTTAGTAACTCAATACCGCGTTTCATCTTCTTCCATTTTTTTTCGTATTTTTCTTGCCTGTAATATTGTTTCTATATGTGTGTCAATCAGTACATCAGCCTATGTCATTTTTGTTTCTGAGGCAATAAATGGCTGCTATACATTACTATACCAACTGGCGAGAAACATTTAGGGTACTTACGCATAGCGCATGTGTATTGTGGGCTATGTCCACATAAATATTCTCAAGCGAAACGCCTAACCAGCTTGTACGGCAATGTGGTTCTATTGCGACCTAGTGCACCTTCTTTGAGCATATATATGTATAGTTGGCTTCAGTACTATGTTAAGGGACGGTGTTCATCATCATTTACTCCCACCTGTATTGTGTCTGTGTTTACGTTCTAGTGACTGGCGTGTTTCTTCTGCGCCTGCCTTATAATGGCTGGCGATGACAACAACAGCTAAGAGAGAGAGAGAGAATTATTTTAATGGGAAGCTGGAGAGGTTTATCTGGTTTTTCACCTCACAGGCTGCAAGATTCCGCTCTAGTATATACGCGGAAATCTGTGACCTCAATGTCGGATAGCCCGCAAGTACGTTCAAGTGCAATCTTCATCGTGGAAACAGCGTGCATACACACCAGGAAGAAGAAGGAAACAACAGGTCAGGCGCTGACTCGCAACTAAGAAGTTTATTGAAAAGAACATTTGGTTTCATTCTAGAATATGTAACGTGCACACCGATGCCGTTAAGCATACACAAGAGAGAATCCAAACACGTGTAAGAATGCGCCGCATGTATGTCACAGCCATGTGTTCGAAAAAAACCCAATCGCCACACGCCGCATGAAGATACGTGAGTTCGCTCTGTGACAGAGATACTGAAGGGTGGCTAATGCTTTTGCTTAATGCTTTACGACGTTGGTGGGCATATTACATTTTGCATAAAACTGTGTTTTTTCCAATGAACCTTTCAGTTGTGAGTCGGCACCTCTCCCGTTGTTTCTTTCTTCATCCTCGTGTGTATGCGCTGTTTACAAGATAAATAATCAACTTTCTCAAATAACCATTCTCCCAAGGTACAATCTTCCTGTAGTGCAGATAATAATAATAATAATAATAATAATAATAATAATAATAATAATAATAATAATAATAATAATAATAATAATAATAACTGATGGTGCTTGACGTCTTGAAACCACGATATGATTATGAGAGATGCTTTAGTGGAGGGCTTCGGAAATGTTGATTATATGATGGCCTTTATTTATACACTGACATCCCATGGGCCTCTTATCACTTCGCCGCTATTGAAATGCCGGGATCGAACCTGTGACCTACGGGACAGCAGCCGAGCAGACCACCATGGCAGATAAGGACTCCAAACCACGAAAATTTTCTCGTTGGGTAATGCGAATGTGTGCGTAAGCCACAGCTGCGAAGACACCGGGTCGATATCTGCCCCAGTATAGGGCATCTTCAATCACTTCCGCAGGAACAATTGCAGACGCAAACGAAATAACAGAAGTGAACGAGGAACGCTTCCGCAGGACATTGTCCTTAGCAATGATTAAGTCACCGAAGTCCCCCCCCCCCCCCCTCCCTCCCCGTGTACTTATATAACCGACCCTCGCGGAAGTAAGGAGCTGACTCCATTCGCCCTTTCTTCATAAAAATACCGGCGTTCGGGCACACGCTTCTTGGCCGAATGCTCTCGCTGAGACTCGGTCCCCGAGGAGAGGCGAAGCCGTCTACGCACCGATGTGGGCCACGCGAGCTTGGAGAACAGAAAATAAACAACAACCGGGAAACAGGACACCGTCCCGAGCGCCGCTCTCGAGATAACGGTGGCGGCGAGTGCGACGTTGTAGCCGAGAAATAAGGCACGACGTGGCGGCGAACCGGTCGCGTCTTTCTTCTTCCAGCTTGCTGCTCCTCTTAGTGGAGCAGTCCTTTGTGTCTCGCGGGGCTTCGTTATAAACGCCGCCGCCGCGCACGCCAGCTTAGTGCACTATGCGTACCGTGGCCAGCCCTGGTGGGCAGAAAGTGTGTACAGGTCTGTCACGGACGGCGTAACGAGCGAGTCGTCTCGTCCGCGCCGAAAAGGCGCAAGACGCGCGACGGAGCCTACGTGTAGTTCTGTCTTCTCGTTCGGGAGCGTTAGCTGAACATTTAAAGGATGCGCTGGCACACTTGCGTTCCGTATTCGTAAAGACAATTTTTAACACAAAGATGTTTGCAAATGCAAGTGCCGAGAAATCACCATGATAGTAGTTGGGCGTGCACGTCCGCTGCCATTCGACAATTAGGCAGCGCACTAATAAAACTGCATGGGTTGGACGTGCCAAAACCCTGACGAGATTATTACGTACGCCGTAGAAGGGAGACCTTAAATTAAATTCCGCTGCGGAAGTTTTTTCAGCGAGTACCTGAATTTAGGTGTCACAATTGCATCTCGTCCCCATCTAAATGGCCAAGATTCGAACCCACACCCTCGAGCTTCTTCAAACGCAGTACTTTTTACTCGTCGAACTCGTAGCAGTTCTTACGACAGTGCAACGTAGAGATGACACTGAATGAAATATAAGCTACACTTTGACGTTTGACCGTTTATTCTCTTTAATTTAATGGACAGCGCAGGTCATGCAGCCGCTAGATTGACTGCCTAGCCTCCCTTTTTGTTTCGCAATCTATTCGCGAAACCCAATACAGGAAACCAATGATAGGCAAGACGGAAGATGACTCTGTTGACGATTGGGTGGTCCTTTTGAAACACGGAGCACAGATCGCGAACGAAAAGCCACCCGTTGAAATGGACGGGTGCTGCTCACGTCGTGGTTCCAGCGGCACGTGCTACGCCATGCAGAAGCGACTTTCGACGTGTTCGTACCCCTTCCTCTTCACTATTTTCTAGACTAGGTGGTTTGTCAGCGCCTTTCGTTTCGCCTGTCGTTTTTTCTTTTTTAACTCGGCAACCAAACATGGCAGCATTCCAACAGTGCGCCGGCACCCGTCCTACCTCGCGCGCCCTCTCATCGCCGTGCATTTAACCAATCTCTCTCTCTTTCCTTTCTTCTGCGGGAAAACGACCGCTAAAGCGCATTGTTGTCCTACTCGAGAGAGAAAAAACGGTAGCAAAAGTGAAAAGTAAAAATAATAAACGAATAAATAAGCAGACAACTGTACACTCGTAGACTTCTGTGCATGGTTTTTCCTGCTTCTATTTATTTGTTTGTTTTTCCCTTGCGAACCCTTGCTACAAGGCCAAGTGTCGTATACTAAGATCAACTACGCTCAGACTCGTGCAGAAGATTCGCGTACGTTGAACAAGGTGGGTAAGCGAGGGAAGCAACGAACGGTTTCCGGGAAAAAAATGTCTAGCTCCAGGCAGCTCTTGTTGTACTCCCCAACCTCGTCCCATGCTCTTCCTCAATTCCACCGACCGGCGTCCCCTCTGAACGGCGAAGACGTGTCTCGCACTGTGACGCCGCTACAGCATCCCGACCCCGAGAGCACAGAAAGGCTGTTGCACTTGACGCGCGGAATAGTGCTCGTGGAACCCCGTGTCTCTTCATCTGGGCTTCGCCAGCCGACCACTCTAGGTGGCATAACCATGCATTCCTGGCAGATCAAAACAAAGCTGCGCACGCATGGCTAATGACTAAGTGCAATATAATTTCATTTCATCAGGGCCAAACAAGTCATTACAGAGGGTAGTGGTTTACAAAGAGAAGTTTGTACAGCATAGGCAAAGCATAAATAGTGATGTAGTACAAAGAACAAAGAAAAACATATTACCAATTCCAAGCATAAGGTGAAGTATAACTTGTCAATATGGTTGATAGGACAAGTCGGTGAATCGCGATTGTTTGAAATACGAGCGCAATATATTCGTGGACACGGACAGGAAATACAGAGACAAGCGCTTTTACCAATTGAAAGTGTATTCGGAAAGCTGTGATATATATACTGACAGATGAAACGATTTCGTTGGCACATGCGATAACACCAAATTGCAAACGAAAATAAAAAAACGATAAAATATCTACGTATGTCAGCCGCGCCTTACCAATGCCCATTACGTCTTATAGCGTTTACTTAACGCCTGTGGCATCTGCGAATGTCCAAAAACGCAAATTTTTTATTAGTACCGAAAGTTTGCTGAACCAAGTCAAGCGTTAACGCTCTATGTTTGCAGCTTCAATTATTATACTTCTGTGCTCATCTTTCTGTTTATTAAGTACGCCTATATTGTCAAACATAACTTCACAGCCACATCTAGTGACGTGTTGGGCTAGTGTTTTTGGACATTCGCAGATGCCATAGGCGTTAAGTAATCACTCTAAAGCATAGTGGTCGTTGGTAAGGTGGGGTTGACATACATAGATATTTTATCATTGTTTATTTTCGTTTGCTATTCCATCTGAATAGCAAGCATCCACTTTGCTTCCACCTGCTACGGGGGTCCAGTGTCATACCGCTGACCAGCAGGTCACTGAATAGGATCCCGTAGGAGCGGCTGTACATTCATTGAGGCACAATGCTAGAGGCCCGTGTATTTAAATACAGGAGCACTTCGAAGAACCTGAGGTGGTCGAAATTTCCGGAACCATCCAGCACGATGCCCAACATAATCATGTTCTGCTTTTGGAACGTGAAACCCTAGCAATCGTTAATTGTGCTTCCACACTTTGGTACATCTTTGTTGGTCGCTATTATGGGATGTGAACTGTTCATTGTCACAAAAAGTATATGATTGAATGAATCTGCAATGACGCTGACATACCTCGATTATAACACTGCATGATCTTTCTCGCTTGTTCTGGTTACACATTGTCTTAGTTGCACGCTTGTCCTGGTTGCACACTTGTCCTGGTAGAGGGCAAGCACTCGAAGCATAACATCCGCGAAAGCAAGGTCCCCAGTTGAAACTTCATGTTCCTATTGCAAAATGTCTGCTGCATTCCGGCTAGTGTGATATCTATATTCCCTCAAAGATAAGCGACTCCTCTGGTTTACAGATTGTAAAAGCTAATGTTAATCTTGAAACATGCTCAACTTTCAGTAAACACCAATGTGTGGCATATCAGCGCACGTATAGGCGAAGTGTCTGCGTGGCGAACAGTGGTATTGAATGTGGCACTCGAATGTTATCGCTGCTAATAAGCCTATACACGGCTGATAAATGCAATATTGTGCTTGAAGCTTTCGGGGAGCTCAGCTCGCAACAGCATCAGCAAAGCGCATTCACTCTAACGGAGCTCAATCACAGACGTATTAGGTAGCAGGTAAACGACCTTCACTCCAATTCAGAAAATAAAGAAAAAAATAATAATCACGTGCTCCTCTCGATTCATTCTTTTCCTGAAAATTTTTAGAAATAATAACTGTTGTGGTTAACACCCCAAAACGACGATATAAGTTTGAGAGACGCCGTATAGCGGAGGACTTTGGGAATTTCGACCACCTGGCCTGGGTGCTTTAACGTGCTCGTATACACATTACAGTCGCGAGCGATTTAGAGGCTATCGCGCGAGCATTGACCAAAAATTTCATCGACCAAGTACTCTTTCGAGGAAAGGTTGGTATCACACAAGCTTCACTCACTCTTCTTTAAGCTGTGATCACTCCCGTCTATGGAAGCTGTTTAAATGAAGCAGTGCCAAGCACCGACTTTAACACATTGTCCCGGCAATTCCGAAATCACCTGAGGGGATAAGAGCCCACTTGATCGCAATGAATGAAAGGGTCAAAATAGAGAGAAAGGGTGCCGCTAGACCCCTGAGACGTTTGGCCGGTCGACGCTCGTGCGATAACCTTCATATTGCGCGCGACTGCTCACGAGCTTTGAGCATTTTCACCTCCATCGAAAATTCTGGTACCTCGGCCAGGATTCGATCCCGTGATCGGCGGCTCAGCGCTAGAGCACAGTAAGCACTATATACCACCGTGGAAGCTTCCTGTACGTTCTTAGGTCGTCATGACACCAACAGGTTTTCTCATGTCAGTTGTGCTCGTTATATCCCAATTGTCTTCGTTATATCGTAACATAGTGTCACAGAACCTTCGATGTGCGTTTTTTGAGGACTACTAGTCTTAGGGTCATTTTTATGCAAGGTTGTTAATCGAATTATTTTTCTTTCTCCATTTTCTTCTTCGTTTCCATTTGACATCTGTTTCCTCTTATCTTTTCTTTCTCTTATCCCCTTCCCTGGCACAAGTGATCTGTGAACTGGTTGAGAGTAGCAGAAACCGGTCTGAGAACTGGTTAACCTCCCTGTCATTTTGTTCTTATCTTTTCCTCCTCGTACGACGTGACTTTCCTTAGAGCAAAACGCTATAAAAGAAAGCAAAATCTTCCCATCTACCCAAACTAAAACAGGGACTCTTCGAGCTTTCATGAACGATTGATAATTGTCACTGTTATGTTCGCTCAGCCTCCCCGTACTAACAGAAACTTCGAGGATGCTTGAGCTTCGTCTTCAAGAGTAAAACCGGATACTGCAATGTGCAACGCTATATACTCAGTCACTAAACTGTCTGCGGTTCCTGGTGCAGTGTCACGAGGAAATGAGCTCCTGAACGCGTAAGGTTGACCGTTTCAAATGATCCTGCAAGTCATACTGCAAGTGCAGTAGCGTTGTGCTCATCGTACCTCAGTTATTCCTTTCGCGAATCGAACGGTCGCGTTTCGATGAAGGCGAAATGCTAGGAGGCCTACAGGCACTGTGCCGCGTGGGTGCACCTTAACCAGCTGGTCGAAATTAATCCGGAACCATGACTTGCCTCGTAATCATGTCGTGGTTTTGGCGCGTAAAACCATGAAATTCATTGCAACATCGAGTGAATGTGACTTTTGTTAAAAAAAAAGCACCAATGTTGGGGATATAAACAGCTGCACTGATGTAGTTACCCTGTAGGTAGGCGGGTCAACTGTTGATCTTTGCCTCGTTTTTTCTTTTTTTATTCATTCTTTTTTTTCTCTTTGTAGAAAGTACAGACCTCAGATGAAGTTCAATTGGTAGTCATCATTGTTGCCGCAGTCAGCGGAAAGGGAGTGAAAGAGTGGCAGGGTAAGACTCAATCCTCCCCGGAAATGTTAAACTTTGCATTCGTACACGTAAGTGCACACATACTAACACACGAAGAACGAACATGATGGGTGAGTGAACCAATAGAATAGGTTTCTGGCTACTCTCTTAGTGGTAAACGCTCGTCCTGTTTAGTCCTCTTTTGTTGACATCCCCCCCCCCCCCTAGCAACGAGTTAACTTTCATTTACACCGAAAATGTAAAAGCGAAAGTCCCCCTTTCTTCTTAATCTTTAATAGTGGAGTGGAAACGCGGGTTAGCTATTTCTCCACGTCTGGTTACATGTGGTCGCGCACACATTGGAGCATGCAAGACAGGTTTCCTGTAATACACACAGCCAGGCGCAACACAACGACGAATCCGAGCGACCCCTTTTGCCGTGGAAGGCCGTGCACTTCGGAGCAGCGCTGCGTGCAGCATCGACGTGTAAAAGGGCCTCTGACTGCACCGCGCAGTTCGCGAGGCGTTTCAAAGTGTCGGGAAGTAACGGTTGTGTCGGAAGGAGGAAAAAATAACATGCAGCGCGATGCCTTAAGGCTCGTGCCACCCGCACTTCCGGCACCGCTGTAAGGCCCCTTGAAAGAGGCGCAATGAACAGAGCACAGCTCCGAGAGGTGCTTCGGCAAAAGCGCGACGCGAAACAAAGGCCTTTTCCGGTGACTCCTCGTATATGCGTTCGATCGGGACCACA
This sequence comes from Rhipicephalus microplus, assembly GCF_013339725.1. Lineage (NCBI taxonomy): Eukaryota > Metazoa > Arthropoda > Arachnida > Ixodida > Ixodidae > Rhipicephalus > Rhipicephalus microplus. The sequence goes on from NC_051165.1 coordinate 283,656,720, forward strand.
AGAGACTGCGCGTTTCTAGCTCTTCTTTTTTTTTTCACGTAAACGCCATGGGCTAGTCATTTGAGGTCACCGTAAAAATGTGTCTAACTTAATCTGTAGCAGCACGTGCCCAACTTTATCTGTAGCTTCTCCCCTACTTACATTAATCGCTCCTATTTGATATTAAGTTTATTTTTTCTCTCGTACTCGTTTATTTTTCGTTATCCGTTTACTGTGCACTTCCGGTCTCGTCTTATCTCTAGTGTAACTGGACGCTGTGATCTTTGCGTACTCTTTTATTTTGTTTTTATTACTTTTATCTTTTTTTTTTCGCGCTATGGAAAGTCTAGAGCTCAGATGTCTTCTCAATACTAACCTGGCTGTGATTCTTGGTTTTTTGTGATATGATTAATACGCAGTCACCCACAGAACCATACGTCGTCTAAAGACGAATGGGAAAAACAGCGCACGAACGACGAGGAAAGAATGACACGCGATGCACTGCGGCAGTTCTCTACTGCAGTGCAGAAGCTACTGCTAGAGAATAAAGCCCTGCTTATCCACAGAATACTTACCCAACAGCGTACCGTGTAACAAAGCCTAATCATCCTACAGGAAGTGTCAAGGACGTCCGCAAGGCTATAGGTCGGCCGCGGCGAAAAGGAAGCTGCAGACAATCCGTGAAGGCCTGCACGGAAGCGCGCTCCAAGCTGCCCCTTCTGCGGAGGCAGATAGTTCGCGGCATGCGCAACAGTCGCAGGCTTGCGCTGTAAGCGCGCCGTCCCCTTATGTATGTATACACTCACGAAGACAACGCAATGGCCCACGTAAACGTATACGGCTAGCTGAATGTCGTTGCGATGAAGCCACCGAGTGCGCAGGCGGCCGGGGCCACGTCCCACGGCATCGCACACCACCAGCGAGGCCTCTCGGAGAACTCTTCGTAGGACTCCCAGCCGTGCGGGGCTTGTTCGTCGCCGACGCCGCCACAGCCATTATAGGCCGAGTCGGATAAACTCCGCTCACGCTGTAAGATTCCACCTTCCTTGCGTGGTTAAAGCCAGTGAACCCCCGCAAGAGGGGACGCGTTACCGACGCCTGCCGAAGAACGATCGGCCTCTTCTTCCATTGTCGCCCATGTCATTTGTGGCGATGCGCAAGCAGCTGATGCGTCTGCTGGAAACAGCGCCATGAGAGAGATTACAAAGGGGAGAGAGAGAGAACCTAAGACGCGTACTAAGTGTGAATGGTGGCGCGTTTTGCGTGGGAGGCTCCAAGGAGAAATGGAGATGGACGAAAACGAGAAGCTGGCTGAAATGGTCGCGAAAGTCATGGAGCGTCGCCATAAGGAAGCTCACGGAGAAGCGTGTGGTTATCGTGTCTCACGTAAGCGGACGGCGTTAGTAGTGAGATGTGAAGGAAAGCGTATGTTTCAAGGGAATTGACGCAAGAGCAAGGTTGCAGCCAGAGCTGCATGTGGGGTTACATCGTGTAATACCTGAAGCAGTAGCGGCTCTGTTACGAAAGTGCGTGTAAGTTCTTTAGGCAGCCTATCTACCTATAGCGTAGCCGGGGGGTAGTCACAGCGTGAGTTGTGTTGGGCAATGTATTCGTGATGTATTATACGTTCGCCTAACCGACTGGATATGACTAACCATAAGACAAGCAAACAAATAAACAAACAAACATAGTGAACGCCCTGCTCGATTTAGCGACACGGGCCATGGTCAGATGTTGAGCTGAAACATGCGTTTCAAAATTTAGATTAACCTTGTTAATACCAAGTTATTCTTTTTATTGAAATAGCCAATAAACGAAGGAGTTCTTGTCACAGTTACTTGGCGACGGCTACCCCTTTCCACCGAATTGTTAGAAATAAAGAGTAGAAAAACAACAACAAAAAATTGCATATATGCATATATACATTCCTACTTAGGCGAGTGCAAAAATTCTCACATGGACAGAACAAACACGTAGCCGCCATGCTCACTTTTAATTACCGCTGAGGACGGGCGCCTTGCCACCCCTATCCTTGCTTCCGGACTGCTGTTCGTGCTGATGGTGACCGTGCCACTGCTCACTTAATCTTTTTCTCTTCTTTCCACTTTCCTCCCTTTTCTCTTCCCCGCCGGCACTGCGCCGTGCTCCCGACCGGGTTGCAGGAATTAGGTGCCTTTTCTCATCTTCTAACCACTACCACCACCACGCTCACTTTCAACTATAGTCTGCTCAGTAGTGGTCAAAAATATTTGTTTTTTTTTTTCGAAAAAGCGTTGCGGCACCTTCACTGTTTTCGCATTTATTTTAGATGTCCATGGGCCCAGTATTTTATCCAACGCAAATGGCTGCTCGGGATCTACCGTATGGAGTTCCTGCTTGATTCGCCTTCGGTGTGCGTCATGTTTCGGACAGTCGAGCAAGAGGTGATAGATATCCTCGTCGTCGTGGCCGCGTGAGCATGCTGACGATGTTGCACGCTGAATACGAAGTAGGAAGTGCTTTGTGTAAGCAGTTCCGAGTCTTAGGCGATGTATGAGAGTGCCGATGCTCCTTGGGAGATGACGGTCTAATTGATATTTAAGATTAGAATCAACAGTATGTAGGATCAATTCATTTGTTTCGTCTGTGAACCAGGTATACAAGCGTCTTTAATAATGCGCACTCTGCAGTAATGACTGGAAGTTACAGGATAACACGAATGTAAGAAATATAGGACGCGACAGAATAAAAGGTTGTGAAGCCATCTCAGTTCGGTCTACAGTGCTATACGGGCTTCATAAAAGGCAATGCTAGAGCCACCTTCATTACGAAACAGCCAGGCAAGGCTGTCGTACTAAGGCGGTTGCACTTTGCCCGCGCAAGTTTGTAAGCACAATGAGTGTACGAAGACTTAATGCAAAAACGCAATGAGGAGCGGGAAAAGTGAAGGCATGGGTACGTGCTACTTGACGAGGGGTGTTGTGGCTGCCCTCAAGTGTGGCTGAAAGCGCAGATTATACGGTGAAACAGTACCACCGCCACATACGTCTTGCGAGGCATATATGAGGTCATCACCCATCGGGGCACCCGGCATCACCGCAGCGACGGCCTCATTGGCCGTGGTTCAGCGTCTTTGTGGAAGCGACGTTCTCCATCCCTCTCCCACGAATCAGTGCGGTCGGCGAAAATCACAGTGGATTACGCGTCCTGCTTGGAATGTCGTCTTTGTAAACCTGCCGGATGGCGTGTCTCTTGCGCAGTACATGACTCTCGTGAGACGAACGCGGGAAAGGCCGTTTTTTTTTTCGACCAGCCTGATTTATATGCGCGCTCTAGAACGAACCGCCCGTCCAGCTGTGCAGTTCTTGGCTCGCTTGCCACGACTGGCCGTCAAGGTGAACTGGTTGATCCGCTAACCCGCACTGCCCCCCGGAATGCGACACCGTTAGTTTCACTCACTTCTTTTTTCCTCCTGTCGTTCCCGACGACGCCGAGGCGGCCATGGAGTCCCGGATGCCAGTGTGCCGAACGCAACGCGTATGGACGCGAATAAGCGCAGCCTGTGACGTCATGGACTCAGCTTCTGAACTTACTGGCACTCTATGCGATGGGGGCTTCAATGACAGACAAGTCGCTTTTTCAATGCTATAAGTATGTGGAATAAACACCTCCATGCATGAATAAAGTAACAAACTACATGTCATGATTCGATAGCATTATTGTGACATCGCAAAGCCCACGCTAATCTCCAACATGGCGGTTTCAGTGACGTCCATGCAATATACTATACTGCGGACCTTGTCACGCTGGTCTAAAGATATCTTTGTACCAAAGGCAGATAGATACCTGTGTTGCTCTTCGTTTCTTTCCTGCGGGAGGGAGCCTTTGTGTCGGAGAGTGTGAGCGAGAGTTCTTGCATCGCCGGCGAGTGTGTTTTTACTGCCTGCCATTCCGGGCAAACTATCGTCCCCTCTGCGCCTGCACTAGGAGCGTGGCAAGGCTCGCACACAGCACTGTACATAAAATAGCACTCATTTGCAATAGGTGAACGTCTACACCGTGACACTACATACGTTTTTCTGAGAGGCCTTGTTTTGAGTACTTTGTCGTCTCCATAGAAAGAGAGAGGAAGGTTACGGAAAGCAGGGAGGTTAGCCGGACGAGTGTCCAGATTGATACGGTTTGCTATCCTGCACTGGCAGCAAGGCAATGGAAACTACCACAGCTCTTTCGAAGGACGGCTACCTGGTTGCCACCACGATCCCCTCTGGGCAAATGTGCGTGACTCCACAAAAGGAGTACACTGCAGAGGCGGCGCTGTCAGTCTGCGTCAGCTTATGTACAGCTCGAAGCAACCCACAAATTCGATACTCTTAGTATGCGCTGCAAAACCTTATAGGAAATAACATTTACCCGCCTGACAATAAGATGGACTCTGTGGCCAGAAAGAAATAAAAACACCAATCAGTGCGTACAATGTCGAGGACGATGACGGCTGTTATTGCCGCAAAATTCACGGAGTGCCGGAAGGTGGTGATCTAGTTATGCAACGCTAACACAATAAAGAATGTCCCTCAATCCATGTCGCCATAGCGCGAAAGTGAGGCTTTGTTTCCACTTATTTTTCAATGAGGAGGAAACAATGCAATACAACAATTGCCTTCAGTACTTTCTTCTCATGTCTTTTTTTTTTTCTTGTGCTCATCTGGGGCAGATATCAAGCAGGATTTTTCTATTTCCATGGAATGTGATGCCGTTTACGTTTCGCAAGTCTGACGCCTTGAACTGTCAAACGCATACTCGTCGGCCGTAAAGAAGAGTTATATATCTGTTGCATGCGTCTGTGGCACTTCACTCACATTGCTCAGATTGTACTACAATATTGATTGCATCAAAATCATTTTCTCTATCGGTGAATGCTTTGCCAATACGCTATCGACGTTTAATTTATGCCAGGTGGGGGTTTATATGGTTGAGCTTCTTTTCGCCGAGAACGAACGGGTGGCTGGTGGGAACATTTTAGAAAACTCTGAAATAATAAATTCTTCGCCTAGAACTATGTCACCATTAAATCCTCCATAATAGGTTCACGCCAAAAAAACAAATCGAGGTCGAAATTCTGGTTCTGAAGTACGCGCCGACACCTCAACGCCCGGACGTCAAGTATATATGATTTCGTATAATACATTTTAATAATATTTTCTCATTGCTGTCTTCTTAAATCCATGGAACAAAATTAAATAACTGTTTCCGATAAAGAATTATGCAGGCCTATAGCAGACGCTGTCAAAATATGACGTCATGTTAAGTTGGTTCGGAAACATGAAGGTGGCGTCACCATCTGTGTTTTATTTTTGCGCGTATGTCGGTTTACCGCGCATGCTCCCCCTGTAAACGTGATGTATCTGGCATTGTAAAGGGATTATTTCTTTGTACGAGAGATATAGTTTTTTTCTTAAGAGCCTCTTCAGCAAGTAAAAGAATATATGGCATATATAGGATCCACTTTAACAAAGTCTGTGGGATCACAAAAAACTTTTCGTGATCCCACTCAGATTCAATGCATCCTAATTCGACTGCACTTTATAATGAATGCTGTATTTTTGCGTGTGAGAAAGTGCCGGTTTTCCTGCCCTGTGTATTTTAAGGCAATACTGATTGACCTACGCCTATAGCTGTAGGTATCGAAATCGCGTATTGCAAAATGAGGCGAAGACGGCCATGATATTCCTCCAAACACGAAGCACACAACAATTATTCCATCAATTCCTTCTTCCATACAGCCCGTACTCACGTAACATCGCTTACACAACGGCCGTCTGCGATTGGCCATCGCCGCCACCATGGTGTCGTTATCAGTTTGATCGTTCTCGTAAGCGACAGTCATACGGTGAATAAGAAAACACTGTTACGTCAGCAAAGTTGTGCACGCACGCATATATATATATATATATATATATATATATATATATATATATATATATATATATATATATATATATATATATATATATATATGTATGTGTGTGTGTGTGTGTGTGTGTGTGTGTGTGTGAATAGCACTTGATTCTTGTAGCTGCACTGTTTCGAAATGTTAATGTGACCACAGCTGCGGTATCCGTGCAGCGCCGGGCGTGGTACAATTAGTATACATGCATACGTATAATAAACGGGGTCAATTGCATTTTCGCCTCTGTGGAAAATGTGGCCGCCTCGGCCGCGATTCGATGGAGGCGGAAATGTTGTAGGCCCGTGTGCTCAGATTTGGGTGCACGTTAAAGAACCTTAGGCGGTCGAAATTTCCGGAGCCCTCCATTACGGCGTCTCTCATAATCATGCGGTGGTTTTGGGACGTTAAACCCCACAAATCAATCAATCGGCCGCGATTCGATCCCGCGACCTGCGTGTTAGTAGCAGAGTGCCTTAGTCACTAGATCGCTGTTGCGGGTACCTCGGTACCATTGCTTGTAAGAAAAAACTTTTAGACCTTTCTTATGTCCGGAAGAAGGTGGTGCGTAACCTTGTGATATTTTTTTAAATAACTGAAGCATAACTTTGAAGCTTTATGTTTTTTTTATTATTGACGTGAACCTTAAAGCGGCTACTAAGCATTCGAGAATGACGAAGACGGAAAGTGGAAAGCAGGACGGGCGAAATTAGCATACAGCGAATGCCAGCAGTTGCTTTGCCCGCAGGTCTCTTTTTGCATGCGGCAGGAAACTAATATTGATGTCACATTGCACAGATATACTGACGTGGCAACTATGCTATTGTGGACATCCATGACTACACAATAACCATAACAAATGCGCACCGTCATTTTCATTCTACCAAAAGGGCAAAGAGTACACGTCTTTATTACTTTAAAAAGAATAATAGATTTGTTCTGCTCATTCTGTAAACAAAAAAAAATGAAGGCACTTGGCGAACACGTCTGGGGCTGAAATAACGAAGATTCTTTTTCTTTCGCTGTAGTGATATTGGATGTTGACTATAACAATGCATCCGGCATGGCGATTGACAGCATACTTGTCGCATTTACAACTGTATCGTAGATGATCTTTATGTGCACCGATCTATGTACAAACCCTTCACATCGATGAAACCTATGTCATAATTGTTTTTCCCTCGATGCGCAAAAGCAGTAATGTTTTGAGCTCCTTCCAGCAGTCAGAAGAGGCACGAATATTATTTTTTGCCACGCGTTCCACAGTTCAACAACACATAAGCGGCAATACTAACTACGTTAGTCGGATAGTCCTCAACACTACATGATGTGACGGAAAAGTGTGCTCACGAACAAAACGTCAAGGATTGCGGGAATGCAGCGAAGCATCCCGGTGCATTCAGGTGGCTGCATCTTGAGGACAACGACAGGCGGCAAACTAATCTCTGCGAGGGGGCGATGATCGCGCTTCGTGTCGGTTTCAGATTTGAAGTAGTCGGTGTATTTCGATGTCCAAATGGTTCGCACGAAGTTGACGCCGTGCTATCAGTCAAAGGCGAGACTGAACGACGAACGGGCGACAGGTGTATGACAGTCGTGCGACAACAACGTGTTCGGTGTTACGCACCGACAACACCGGCGGTGTTGCACGGACACTGCAAGACCGATTCGAAGTCGGGGCTTCAGCGGCATCCACGAGCAGCTGAGACGAAGAGGGTGGCTCTCACCTGACTTTCGCGTTGGACTCGGGAGAAGCAGCGCTGGCCAGCCGCTCCGGAAAGGTAATCCAAAGAGTGGTTTCTCGGCGCGAGCGAAAAAAAAAAAGGGGGGAGCACTCAGGGACGCTTCGGCAAACTGGTTGCTCCACGAGCGCTCATGACCGACTGGGCGACTCGAAGATCGGGGTCGCCGCGAGGAGTTCTCGTGACGTCACCTGGGCATGCAGTGAGGGGGAAGACTACACAACAGGCGGCTCCTCCTTGATAGCGAAGGAGACGTTGTGGTGGTCCGGTTGTGGTTGTGCGGGGGAAAGGGGAGAAAGCGCGAACACGTCGTTGCACTGGCTCCTACGCGTGGCTCGGCTATGAACCTGCCAGCGCTGATAGTGCTGCCTCGATACACAAGCTGCGGTTGTTTCACTGTAGCGGTAACAACACCTTTCATGTCTTTTATTTTCTTGCGTGCACCTGCCGAAAATGGAGAACTTGTACGAAAGATTCGAAGGGCTGCAAGAGAAAGTGATTCTATTCAGAGAAGATAATAGGCGAGATGAAAGGGAGGAAAACATGCATTCGTTATACATCTCCTAAAGAAGGTGATCCTACTGCACGAGTGTTTTCAGCGAAATACCAACAACGGTCGCTTTGACCGGTATCGTGGTAAGTTCGGTTTTGGCGTGAAAGAAGGATAGTTTCTATCGACAAACCAGGCTTTCATGATTTAGCTGGATGTCGTACGAAAGCGCAGGGGATGATGTAGTGAAAGGAATATGTTCAATCTGTTGCTCATGCCAGGTTGCTATTCGCCGATCAATCGGATTGGTGTACATAACTTTCAGCCATTGCGTCATGTTGGGATATCACACAGACGGAGTGGAGGGCTCGAAAACGCCTAGCCCTACTTTCTCAGTGGTCGTGAGAAATAGGGAACCAAATAGCGGCCAAATCTTTACGCACCTCATGCATCCATCGCTAAGGCAGAAGCCGCGGCTATTGCACTAGTCATACGTGCCACCGCAGCCGAAGAACAATAGGCATGTATACTCACAGACTCGCAGGACGCATGTCGCCTATACCTGCGGGGAGTTTTGCTGGCCAGTGTCATGCGAATCCTGAGACTGACCCTCTCACACGACCACAAAATAACCTAGCTGGTGTCCGGCATAAGCCGGAGTGCATAGCAATAAACGGGTGAACCGCCTGGCTCCAGAGATGACAGGCCGAGCCTCGGGCACTCCGCCCCAACCCCCCCCCCCCCCGGCGCGCCCCGCAAACTTCTAGAACTCCAATAGTACGGACAACGAACCGAGGCTCCGCCCCACCACAAGCTCAATAGGAACAAGACGAGAGACTGGCGTCGACTGCAGACCAACACATTTCCTCACTTGCAAATACTAAATAAGATGTACCCCGACAGAAACGAAAACAAAGGCATTTGGTGTGAAGAGACACCGACACTTCAGCACATCGCTTATACATGCCAGAAGTGCCCAGCAGGTGCCGTCTCGTTGCTACTGAAAGACTCACTCGCAAATTAGTCGTGGGAGGCCTGCGACCTGGACTTGGGAAGCCAGCTGGCAACCCTCGTCCAGGACCGGTGAGCTGCAGAAGCCAGTGGGGCCCTAGGGCCTTCGCCCATGTGAACCTTTACTATCTGGGCGCATCAATAAAGTAGTTGTTCTTCTTCCGGAAATTTCGACCACCTGCGGTTATTTAACGTGCATCTAAGTCTAAGCAGACGGTCCTAAAGAAGCAAAACGTTGAAACTGCGAGGCCTAATTTCTTTCATCATTTAATTGCCAAGACGCATTCAGCCCAAGTGTTCAGGGTGTATCGATGCTATCTTGACGATTGGAAGGTGTTTTTGTTTATATGTACAGCGTCAACTTAGCGAAAGCCTCGATTCACCATGAATCATGAGGTGTGTGCATATGTCGACCAGGCGCTCGCTGAGCTATAGATCAAAATCCTCTCTCACAAGCTCTGGCTTGTGAATGAAGTTGAAGCTAGCACACATTGAAAAGGTAAATTATCTTACTAAGGTTTCAGCCGTGGCACGCCCTTCGTCATAGTACTCTGACGAAGACCGTGCCGCGGCTGAAACGAGACGATGCCTTCCTGCCCACAAAGAACTTGATACGTTCGGTGTCGTCTTTCGTCCGGACTCTCAACTCCGTCCACCAACGGTGACTGCCGAATTTCGAACTCGTGGCACCAGTCAGTCATAAATAAACCCAGTCATAAATAAAAAATGGGCTTGAGCGGGTGAACGTACTAACACTTTCATTAGTTCTTTCGTTTCGGCTCGGAAATCCTTCCCACCACTTGGCGACCCTCGCTACTGAGAGGCCCCGCATGAAATTTAGTGCAATTGTCTGTCCACATCGTGCGTCGTTCACGTCAGGCTGAGAAACTGCTGTATCCTCCGTATTGCCTGACACTTTCACAAGTACGTCTTTCAATTGAAGGAATACATAAAAAATCAAATTGGCCTTCGTCAGCCCTAAAACAATTGAGCTTGCACCTCCTGCACAAAATGTACATTAACCACGTGCACATATACACTGATGGTTCAACCACAGCGTCTAGTTCTGGCGGCGCAGTGGTGATTCCAGCTGGAGGAATCGCTCTGCGAATCAAGCTGTCACACATCACTACGTCTACGGCGGCAGAACTTGCGGCTTCGCGTGGCGCCCTAGAGTAGATCAAATCCCAGAGACTAAGTAAATGGGCTGTGTTTTCGCATTAGAAACTGGCCCTACAGAGCATCCAGTCAATCCTTCGACGAGGTTGCCATAAACATTTAACTTGCGAGGTTGTCAAGCTTCTTCTTCTTCACCACGTCACAGAAACAGGTCATGAAGTCAAGTTTCAGTGGCTACCTGGCCATTGTGGGGTTAGTGGCGATGATTTCACAGACAACGCGGCTCGCACATCGCTCCAAGAAGATCACACCCTTCTGATTCCTTTGTCAAGGACAGACGCTGCAAAGCAACTTCGTCACCTGACACGTTGTCTGTGTCGGCTGGAGTGGAACACCCCAAGCATAAGACATACGAGACTCTACCAAATAAGCCATCGACTGGAACTTCGACCTCCATCCGGACTTCGTCGACGTGAAGTTTCGCTTCTTTGTTGCCTTTGGTTGGGGATTGCCTTCATAAAAGCATACAAAACCCTAATCGTATTGACCGACAATGCGGAATGCGACGTCTGCTGCACCGAAGAAGACGTCGACCATCTGATATACCGTTGTCCTCGATTTGCCTCCGAAAGACAGAAGCTTTCGAACGCATTGCGACAATTGGACGATCGGCCACTTTCTATGCTGATGCTACTGGAACACCGCCCTCGCCTTTCGTCGGCTCGAAAAGCAGTCAAAGCCGTCTTGTGCTTTTTGAGGACTGCAGGCCTATGCGAACACCTTTAAGTTTTGTATAGTGCCACCGCTGCATACGTGTCAGCCCATTGACTGACAATCCTGTTTTTCTCTTTTTCTCTTCTCTTTTCTGACTCTCTCATCGTTACGCCCCTTTCCCGTTCCCTCAGCGTAGGGTAGTAGCAAACTGGGCATGTGCCTGGTTAACCTCCCTGCCTTTTCTCTTGTTGTTCTTGTCCTCCTCCTCGGCTGGGAATACCTGACGAAGGCCGGACCCCGACCAAAACATAGAAATCAACAAAGGATTTCGTTCGTTACTTTGCTGAAGCCATTTTACATATGGCTCATACCATATCAAGTGTACCCAGAAAACTTTTGACCATATCCTATCATGTTGAAAAAAAATGTGATGGTATATGTGAATGTGCCAAGTACTTGTTGGGGCTTTATATTGGTTGGTTGGTTGCGAAACTTCATTGTGGTCATGCATGGCGCGCTTCAGCACACAGCGGGTGACCCCCACGTCGGGACCGTTAGGCCAGAGCCTATCGGCCGCTCCGCGGGCCTGCTGGACGGCCCAAACTTGGTCGGCCAGGAGGGAGCTGCGTAGGGCCGCCTCCCACCTGATCGATGTAGTGTCGGGGTTAGTGTACATTGCCTTGCACTCCCAGAGCATGCGCGCCAGCGTGGATACATCCACACATGCGGGGCAAGCGTCATTGGGGAACACGTCAGTATAAATAGCGTGAAGGGATCTCAGGTTAGGGTACGTGTTGGTCTGCAGTAGTCTGAGCGTAAGGGCCTGTGGCCTATTAAGTTTTGCATCAGGGAGTGGATATAGTTTTCGCGCGAGGTCAAAATGTTTTGTTATTTCGTTGTACGTGGCAGGCGCGTCCCTGTTTTCCGCAACCCCGTTGGCCCCGAATCGTTGCCCGGAACCGGCATTGTTGGTTAGCGCGCGCGCGGCCTCGTGAGCAGACTCGTTGAGGTCGGGGGGAGCGCCTTGGACCTGTCCAACATGTACAGGAAACCAGATCAGTACGTGGTGCTTTATACCGTCGTGGCCACCACTCCGGAGAACGCGCAGGGATTTATTGGAGATTACACCGCGCTCGGAAGCGCGAATAGCTGACCTAGAGTCACTACAGATGACCTACCTTTCACCTTCCAGGATGTCCTTGGCGATGGCAACTTGCTCGGCTATCGTCGGATCGTCAGTGTGAACCGATGCGCAGTTGGTGATTTGCTGTTTAGAGAAGACGACGACTGCGGAGAAGGCACGACTCCCAGGTACGCTGCCACGTCGACAAAGCTGACGCCGCGCTCCTCGCTGTGAATCTGCTTGAGAAGAATGGCAGCTCTAGCCCGTCACCTACCATGATTGTGCTCGGGATGGACATTCCGTGGTATCGGTGCCACGGTGATGAGGTCGCGAATCTCACGGGGCACGTGTCTCATCTTCTCGTTCACTTCAGCCGGAGAGTGTCCGAGCTCTCGGAGTATATGCCTGCCGGTCTGGGAGCTCGAAAGGCGTGTGAGCTGGCCCCGCTCCTGCGCTTCGGCAATCTCCTCCGACGTATTGTGTACTCCGAGCTGGAGCAGGCGCTCGGTGCGCGTCCTGATCGGGATACCGAGGGCCCGCTTGGTAATCTTTCTGAGCAAGACGTTGATCTTGTCACGCTCGGCACGCTGCCAATTGTGCATGGCCGCGGCATATGAAAAGTGGCAGAGCACAAAGGCATTGACCAGGTGGATTAGGTTGTCTTCCTTGAGGCCTTGGTAGCGGTTGGCCACCCGCCGAACCAGCCGAACCGCGTTATCAGTCTTGGCGGCGAGCTTGAGTATAGTCTTGCCGTTGGAACCATTGGACTCGATAGTCATGCCGAGGACCCGAATGGAGTCAACTCTGGGTATTGCACCGCCATCTCCGGTGTAGAGCTTTATATCACTTTTCGAGATCGGCTGCCAGTTTTTGAGCTTGGGCCCTCGCCTAGTGGGTTGGTAGAGGAGGAGCTCGGACTTGTTTGGGAAACAGCTCAGGCCTGTGGAATGGAGGTAATCTTCCGTGGTGTCTATGGCCTCCTGCAGGGAGCGCTCGACTTGCCCGTCGCTGCCACCTGTGCACCAAATGGTAATATCGTCCGCGTAAATTGTGTGGTTAATGCCTTCGATACATGAGAGTCTCTTGGACAGCCGGACCATGACAAGGTTGAACGGGGTGGGGGATATCGCTGACCCTTGTGGCGTGCCGCGCGAGCCCAGCTCGATCTCCTCGGAGACAAGGTCTCCCACCCTGAGGGTGGCTCTCCTACGAACAAAGAACGATTTGACATATTCGTAGAATCTGACACCGAGGCCGAGCTCAGCAATCGACCACAACACGAAAGAGTGAGTAACAATGTCGAAGGCTTTCTCTAAGTCGAGGCCGAGAATGGCCCGCATGTCTGGAGTGTTGCAGTCGATGACTTGGTGCTTGAGCAGCTTCATAGCGTCTTGCGTCGAAAGCTTGGCCCGAAAACCAATCATGGTGTGCGGGTAGAGTCCATTGTCTTCCAGGTACCAAGTAAACCTTTTGAGGACCACATGCTCGGCTACCTTTCTCACGCAGGATGTGAGCGAAATGGGGCACATGTTGTCCAAGTTGGGTGGCCTCCCCGGCTTGGGAGTGAGCACGGTGCGTGCGACCTTCCACGGGTCAAGGACCTCGCCTCTCTTCCATGCCTTGTTGGTGACCTCGGTGAGGTAGTCGATTGACCGGTCGTCCAGGTTGCGCAGGGTCTTATTAGTTATGCCATCGGGGCCCGCGGCAGACCTTCCATTGTTATATTTTGCACGAAAATTTCGTGTTGTCTAGAGGGTGCTTCGAACTTTGGGCGCCCATTTTAAACTGTGTCACGCGAAATAATTTACATAATATTACTGGTGTGAGTAATTATTACAAAACAATTTTTTTCGTTGATCTCAAGGCGCTACTCTTCCATGGCTAGGATAGTTGATTTGTTTTTGTGTTAATGTTCTTCCTTTTTCGCTTTGGCGAAAAATTGCAATATGCTGCATGTTTAGCGTTTCTTATAAAAGGCACGAAATTCTTCGCCAGTATTATATTTCCATTTCGTGCTTTATATGTTCTCATTATAAATGAATAAAGACTTAGAGAGCAAATGAAGCAAAATCAATTAATAAATACTTCGAGAGCAAATGAAGCAAAAATATTGCCAAAATAGTGTAACAAAGTTGGGAAAAACTGCGTCTTGACTCATATTGCGGCTTAATTTTCACAATGTAGTGATCTCAGTAAAACTATGACTTTTATGAACTTAGCTTGTGTCAGTGTGGCACATATGAAAATGAAAGCGAAAAGACGACAAAGACGTGTAGAAAGCTTAGCGCCTACATTTCCATATGTCTCTGTCGTCTTTCCCCATTTATTTCAATATGTACCGCGCTAACACAAGCTAAGTTCATAGATAACCAACTAGCCCAAGCCACAACACTTATGACTTTTATATTTTTGCATTAGAAATTTTGTCAGTAAAATTGTCAGAAAGTTTTATATGAATACATTTTTTAAGGGAGAAAAAAAATGTTCCCACTGAACAACCACAAGGTAGTAGGCAGCCTGCCTTTGGCTCACCTTCACTGCACAGCACGTCATCGCGAGGTTCTAATGATTGATTGATATGTGGGGTTTAACGTCCCAAAACCACCATATGATTATGAGAGACGCCGTAGTGGAGGGTTCCGGAAATTTCGACCACCTGGGGTTCTTTACCGTGCACCCAAATCATCGCGAGGTTCTAGCGGGGGCTTTCCGGCAGTGAATAATGCATGTAATACAACTCCTTGTCACTTGTTTTAGTAATTCTGCTCTATATAACGCCAAAATGTGGCACTAGTGCTTCCTACATGGAACAGTATATTCCCCTTTCGATCATAAAAGGGCAGGTTATATTGAGCCTTTTCTTTGTCCCAAGACGTATAATTATAATGCAGTCGATGGCCTGTAATACAGTATTCAGGCGTGATTAACGACACAATTAACGACATAATGATTAATGACATATTGAAAGTATACTTTATATAGGCTATTATGATAAGTTCAGGTATAGGGCGATGCAATAGTGCATGACGAAATAATGTGTATTAGGTGTACACGTTGAATATGATTCGTTATTGTACCCATAGATTGCACTTAATTCGCCTTTTCCAGTTCTCATTTAAAATTTCCAACCATCTTTTTTTTTAATGGTCATCACTCTTAGAAAAAAAGTTAGTAATCAGTTAGTAAACGCGTGTGTTTTACTAGTTTCCGGAGCATTTTACTACTCGCAGCGTACTTTTACTAGCTACCAGCTAGTACAGCTATTAATTTTAGCCGTTACAAAACAGGGAACCTTTCTTAGTGTTTTTAACTAAGCAACTACTATGCCACCTACGTTGCCAGCTCAGTCGTAGATGCCGCAGTACATTTTGCCGTAATGGTGATCAATCGATCGCGACGTCGATGTTCTACTCGTGCACGGGACGGCTTACTGCTCGCCCATAGTTGAGTACCAAGTACTCAGAATCGATAAACATATTTCTGAACACGTGACATCGTAAGCAAAATTCAGGCAAGCTATAATTTTATTGACTACCTTGGAATAGAAGTTTCGTGCTACGTAATGGCACACACATAAGTAAATAGAAGGGGACATGATGATGCATAGCAAAGGGGACATGATGATGCATAGCAAACAACAATTATCTGATAAATTCTGTGACTACTAACCAGTACGCAGTGTGCGGTCCCAAACAGGAGTATATATAGTCTTCAAACTGCTGCTACAGTAAAATTCTGCTATGTCTAAGTCTTGAAGATTTACCTGTGCATGCATTTGCATGCGTGTTCTCGTGATCCGCTCATATGAGCTCTCATGATCACTGTATGAGCATATAATCATGTCAATCAATCAATCAGTTTATTCCAGTTTTTTTTACAGGCAAAAAAAAACTGAGGAAGGCAAGAAAAAAGCCGTCATCAACGACTGCTTGACGAGCCTCGCCATCCCTACATGTCAGCATACGCAACAACACTGTGCAATTTTAAGAAAAACAATTTTCACTATTTAGAGGAAACAAAAACAGCACGAATAAGTGCAGGCATTCGAAACATTTGTTCACAACCAATATGTACACATCAGAAACAGTTGTTCGTACAAGCATATCACGAAATACAAGGCGAAGTAAAAACGAATGCACTGGCTAAAGTCGCAGTTAAAAAGTTTAAAAACATTAAAAGCAAGAAACAAGACGCTTCAGCTTCACTACCGAAACTTTGTTTACAGACAGGCTTCCGGCTTCACACAATGTAAGGCACTTTCGTTAGGAAGCAATGACAGTCAATTTTATAGAAAAATGTATTCACACCTTATATTACAAAGGTATTGCGGAGTGCAGTAAATGACATGCGGGTCACGGCTTCAGATAGGTTGAAAGAATGTGCGCTAGCATACTGTAGCCATAGTTTGTTCTACACCTTGGTAAGACAAGTTTATTTGTTTTGCGAGTCGGGTACGGATTGTGATGAATATTTGCTTGTGCGTGCATTTGCATGCGTGTTCTCGTGCTCCGCTCATATGAGTTGTCACACTCATATGAAGCATGAGTTCATACTGATATGAGCATATGAGTTCTCATACTCATACGTATACATAAAGTGCAATTCAAGGAATGTCAAAGTGCAAATATCCTCCTGCCACTATCCTAAAGCCTGTCAAATGGCCTCATTAAAGCAGACGAACCTTTACACTATTCCGCCTTTACACCAAAACACTGCTGTGTCCGGCAGTTTTATAATATCGCGATCCTGCCTGCACAGTAAAACGCCCGCACTGAGGGGAGAAGTCTTCGGACATCTTTCACATGGTGTGGCCATCAGGAGTGGATCCATCCACTCATTTTAGGGGGGGGGGGGGGGGCGGACGCCTATTGTAACACCGGAGAGGGGGGCGTGGTTATCACTTTTTTTTGCTAGCAAAAAAAAAACTTTCGCAACCCTACTGAAACGTTCCGTATGCGAGTCCAATAATTCCATATGTTTCCGTAAAAAATACATATGTTTCCTATATGTTTTCCATATATTTCCGTAAGATTCTTACGGAAACATACGGAATTATTGGACATCGCATACGGAACGTTTCAGTAGGGAATATAAATGCTATTAATGTGTGATAACAGTAGTTTCACTCATTTGTCCTAATTGGTGATAGTAGGTAGACAATGAGCACTGAATTAAGGGGGAAGGGTGCTGCAGAGACATTGGTGCCCCCTTCTGAATCTGCCATTGGTGGGCACGCCGTTCATCCCCTCGCCTCACCCCAATACCGAACCCCACCAGGGAGGACTGGGAGGCAGCCCTGCTTGGTTGTTTCGTCCTGGCGAGTCAAAAGGCCCTGGTCAACCGAGCTTGAATCGCGTAGGACGCCTATGGGCTTCTGCAATGAAGAGCCCAACGACTTTTTGTGAGAGGTGGCTCGCACCAGGCCACCTCCCACCTACTCCTTGTATATATATATGTTCTTTTTCGATCTCTCTTTTATCTTTAATGCCTAAGAAACGAGCTGAGCTCTTTAACGTGCTAAAATAGCGAGCATGGCTGAAAGAGAAATAAATGAAGAAAACCAATGAAATAAATTCGTTGAAAGGGAAAGGGAAGTGAGGGTGAGGAGAGAAGTGAGGATGGGAAAGCTTCAAACACAGCACATAACAAGTAGAGAGAAAGGGTAGTGGGGAGAAGGGGAACGAAAGGAGGGGTATAAGGTATAGAGCTTCCTATATATACACTAGAGGGAACTCTGGCAGTATATACGGGACTCGCTCGCTGGATTCCGTGCCGACCGGTTGTGCCCTCGCGATCTCCGACGACAGCGTAGCTCTGGCCGACTGGATTACCCCTACGCCATCTCCTGTCGCCGACAATACTCTCGCCAGTGTTTCCCCGCCCTCGGACTCCTGCAACCGTGTCCATCTTTCCTGTCTTCTCCTCACTTCCATCGCACCATGTCTCTGCGCCTCACTCTCTCCTTCCTCTCTCTCTATCTCTCTACCTTTTAATCATATCCTTTTATTTTCTTTCTCCACCCTCATCCCTCGTGAGCTACTGTTGAGGTGTCCTCCCCCTGAGAGACAGTTACGGGGTTCACTTTTCTCTTCTTTTCATTTATAATCACTTGCCCCCCCCCTCCCCCTCCCCACGGTATATACGGGAGCTGGAACGCACGGCGCTTCAGCCAGCATGGGAATGTACACGGATTTGTCTAATCTGCGTACTTCTGGATCCATGTGTGCTCGTGTGGCTTGGAGCTGTTTTCTCACGAAACAAAAATCAGCAAATGTTCAGCGATTGTGCTTCACCACCTTATTCTTTTAGGCTTACCATTCCAAATTTTCCACGAGGTTAATTCAAAAGGGTTTGTTTTTTTCCTTCGAAACAAAGCCGAAACCCAACAATAAATGAAGCCACAAGTGCGATTCGGCGCTCGCAAGTATGAAGACTAGGCAAATCTGTGTACTACCCATCATTCTCATGATCGCTGAATTATCGCAGCGTCAGAGTCCCCTTTAGTTAGTTTTAGGAAACTCTATGGTGTAAGACCACCAGGTCCGCTCTTTCCTCTGTCTTCGCCCCACTATGCTGCATCGCTGCCTCAATTTTAGGGACGAAGCTCTTTTGGGTATAGGCTTGCTCCATGGAGGAAGGAATAAACTTAGGAGAGGACGTTATGCCACATTTCGTGAAGCCGAAAATAGGGAAGACTAGAAGACTCTTCCTCTCAATGGTGCTGCGGCGGCTCGCGCACGCGAAACGGGCGCCAGCGAGAGGGAATTAAGCGAGCCGATATCGTACGCGACGCCATCTGATAGACGAGCTGGAAAAGCGAAACTTTTGCGCCGATTATGAGCAAGCGTGCTGCGGTACTCGCTTGGGGAGTGCCTGTTGCCATTCGCAGTCTCAGTACGGCTCAGATTGTGAATTTACAGCAAACTTGCAGCTTTGCACTCAGTGTTTAATTCACTGAATGAAAGAGAGCAACAGCGCGAATCGACCGGATAATTGCCACGACAGGCTGCAGTGTTTTATTCTGCAGATACGGTAAGTTCGGGGTACGGAACATAATATAACTAAAATGTTATTCAATTTATCTTGCTATTTAGCCAGATGAAGTACTTTCAAATCATTCTTCGCCATGTGTGTCACGATACGTGCGCACGAGTATCGTTCGCAGCAACGTTCGGTCCAGCAGACTGTGATCATATTGAAAAAAACTTGGCTGAAGATGAGGCTGCCAAGGGAAAAACGTTAACAGGAAGCGATAATTCAAACATAAATCATCTTCTGTGTCAGGCATGTCTGATTCTAGACTCGGCAAGCTCCGGTGAGAACAGTGGGCCACGTTCTGCTTTACGATAGTTGTGACCGTCGTATACACGAGAACGACTCACCGCCGCCCCTCGCATCCAAGAGCCGTAGACGCTGCCGTTCTCGTCTTGGAATTATAGGCTTCCTTCGCTGAGGCACGCGAGCCCAGTGCCGAAGCAAAACAGCCAAGCTGCGATGCCAATCATTTTCGGAGAAGTGGTCACGAACTTCGGAAACGACCACTTTCGAGCTCA